>JACDOX010000082.1:2325965-2850642 GCA_014549065.1 Cardinalis cardinalis | reverse complement strand
GAGAAACAATGAAATACCCCAAAACAGCACCAGGAGATCTAGAAGATCTAGAAGATGTCTGGTGAATCATATATAGGGTGACTATTTCAAGCGTTAAAAACTGTCTTTAGAACAATTCCTTCAGAGGC
Source organism: Cardinalis cardinalis (assembly GCA_014549065.1). Taxonomy (NCBI): domain Eukaryota; kingdom Metazoa; phylum Chordata; class Aves; order Passeriformes; family Cardinalidae; genus Cardinalis; species Cardinalis cardinalis. Next base: position 2,850,514 of record JACDOX010000082.1, on the reverse strand, counting down.
AACAGATGAGGAATTAATGTAACATTAAAGAAGGAAGGAGTTATGAATTACACACACTTTCCAAATGGTTGGATAAAATCATGACTGCATTTAAAGCAGTGGAAGGAGTCCAACAGCATTGTAATATATTAGGTAGAGCTACTGCCTCTCTTTCTGCTGCATTYACATGCATATGCTATATATTAGTAGATATGTACACACATATGTCTCTAAGCATTTACTATACTTTTGAACAACTTCTACTGTAGTTTTCAGAGTGATGTATAAATTTCCACATACATTACTTTGCAATAAGACTATGCTATGTCTAAAAGAAAGAATTGCAAGTAGTTTCATTACTAACAAACTTTTCAACTCATACACACTGCTTCCCTCTTCTGTGTCTTGCGTGCAAGTGTCAAATCACAAGAGGGCAGAACTGTCAGATTTTTATGAAAAAAACTTTTAATCCYGGTCAAACACATGATGAGTGTGAGGATCAGAAAGCACACTGCTCTCTTCAAGGCTTATTCTGCAAGATGTTCAACAGTATTGCAGCTATTAACTCCAGAACACAGGGAACGATAAACAGCTCTGACGAGGCWCAGAGCACCTTGGAAGATTAGACTTCAGTGTGTTTATAATTCACACCTGTCTTCCCCGTTAATTAAGGGCCAAACCCTGTCAAATCTTTGTTCATAGGAGCAACTGCAATTAAGTTAATTGTACTGTCCTACTTGCAAATTAGAACTCCTGAGCACTGTTCTTCAGAGTCCTATGTGCAATTTAAAATGTTAGAAAAGTTAGACCTTAAGACCTTGACTTTTGATCTCTTCTTACAGGTAAAACATATTTTTGTATGTTCTCCTTTTCCTTAGTTGAAAAATAAATACAATTTTAGGAGAGAAGTAAGGGTTCTTTTTCCATTTATTTGATGTTTTTTAAATCCTTCAAAATCCTTATTCAATTATATATTTAGGAAAAATCAAAGCTGGTACTAACACTGTTGTAGTATCATGCATACACAGGATTTAAAGGATGAGCCAAAATATCTTGTGTGAAATTTTTCATAACTTTTTTTGGCTTTAAACATGGAGAAAATAGGAAGCAGTTATTTTCAATATGCTTCTAAAAATGTAAATGTAAAGAGACATTTCATTTCAAATATAATTCAGGTCTTTGTGTATTATTAACCTGGCAATTAGATAAAAGTCACATCCATGTTTCCAACATACTCTTTTTTGTAACAAGCAAAGTTTATACCTCTGTTGAGAGAATCAGGGAAGAGGGCACTGTATAGTGTATCTATAGAATGAAAAGAATCCTAGCAACCAGAACAAATGTAGTTTCACAGTACAAAAACAATACCCCATATCAGTATCSTGAGCCCCTTAGAAAGTTTTCAGCTCACTATTCTGTCATATGTGCAGAGTCCTTCCAGTTTAAAAATAATTACTTAGTTTTTTAAATATCCAATGTCAAGTTCTAAAGTAGAAAACTTAGCTATGATGTGAACAGATGTGTTAGGAACCAAAGTTAAGTGACAGTCTTCAAAAAGAGTATCTGAGTAGAAAGGATGAGCTCRAGAAGTCGAAAGACTACAATATAGCAAAGAAAAAAATATTAACAGGAATGCTCTGCATGCAATAAATTTGATAGAAGCACTAAGTAGAAAAAAGAGAAAAGCCTCCCCGTAGGTAAGAGACAATTTAAATTCAAATCCAACAAAGAAGGGTGCCTTCTATCACTGACTACTGCTTTAGCAATATCTAAAGTACCATCTGTACTCTGAATACTGCTAGCCTAAAACAAACCATAACATCTATCAAAAGCCAGAACTCTACTTCTCATAGTCTGTCTTCCTCAGATTAAAAAGAAAACATTCTTCACTTAATACTTACAGAACTAATTTCATGCTCATTTATACTGGTAAAACTCCAAAATAATTAGATGGAGGTATAAYGATTAAACTGTCTCACTGCTGTTCCCCCACCCCCCGCCACCTCTCTATTACACTCCTTTATTAGATCAGATTTCTTAACATGTTTTGGTTATTAAGTGATTGGTATTCCTAATTTTAAGTGATTAAAATGCTAGTTTCTATTAAAAGTAAAAGGACACAGTGAAAGAAAAGGATCATCACATAACTCAGTCTTAAACAATTATATTTCTTATCTAAATTTTTTATAGCAATTTTCACAACATCCAATGTTWAAACGTTTTAAAAACAAATATATCCTCCAGAAATGAAAGTTAACTTCCTATCAGACTGCATTGACCCTTTGTTTCTTGCCCGTCACTTCCCTTTCCTCCACTAACAAACATCTGCTGACAGCAGAATTTTTAGAGATTTGATGCAGAATACAAGGGATAGTTTCTATTCCTCATCAGTAGTAGTAAAATCAAATTATTTCTTGATTTGTGCTGAGCAACAGAATTTTCATACTATTTACCTAATACTATGATGAATTGTCAGTTTTGTGCTTGTCATGGTATTTAAAAAAAAAAGCCTGGTTTTACTCCTGGTGAGTTTCTCCTCTGTGGCAGATCTTTAAAAACTGCTACTTTTCTTCAGGAGAAATTCTTTACCACATGTAAACATGGCATGGGCAAATGAGCTACTACAGCTCCTCTGGACCTTTCCTACAAGCAGCTGTTCTCAAATCCTGGGGGTAGTACTACCTGAATAAAGTTAATTTTAAAAACAAYTAAAATATCTAAGTCAGAGAAACCTAAGGACTTTACAATATAGGAAGACATATCTTTAAAATCCATTGTATACAACTGTAGTTCTGCCTCATTAATAGTTTCCCTCAACACTTTATCTTGTCACCAAATTGATTTGAACTTAGAAACTGTGTCTTAGTAATAATTTTTAATTGCTTAGGGTTTTGGTTTCATACTGAATAGATTCTGCCATGGCACCCTTGGGGTTTAGGTTGAGCTTCTTGATGTAGTTGAAAGCTTGGTTATTTCAACCATTCACTAAACTGTATTACTCAGCTCCAAGAAGGTAAAAATCACTGCTGAAACATTCTAAATATAGTGCCTAGTCTTGTGATTTAAGTGAAGTAATGGACACTTTGACTCTTWACACCTCTCAGTACCTTATGCTGATTTTGAGGTTTGCTGTGTTTTCTGTCAGCAAGACAAAAAAAATCACTTTGACTGCATGTCCAGTACACCATGATGCTCCTGAAGTTCAGCAGCTGTGTTCACTCCCATGCACCAGTGGTGCCCTCTCAGGYAGTTACAGCTCATCCAGAGTGTTCACAACTTCTAGCAGAATGTATTTGAAGATTTTCTGAGGCACCGCCAGTTAAAAACAGAACAAAAAACACCTCCCAAAGCAGTTCCTCACAAGGGCTGATGTGATGTGAAGAGGTGAAAGTTCATGCAAACCATGAATGCTGGCTGAACACCCAGCAACATCATCATAGACCCATCCTTTAACAGCAATAGGGAAATACTGAGGGTGAAAGTTCAATCCAACCTTGCTACACAACATTTCTACACAATTCAAAATCATAACCTTGGTCAGTCAAGCTGATAAATGCACAGACTTCTTGCCTGTTGCAGAAGTCATGCCTGCTGCTGCAGCTCATAATGCACATGATGATGATGTAACACAGCTGCTTGACTTCAGCCTCAGGCTGGGCAGATGACCACCAGAGAGTGGCTGCTGAGGCACAGCAGCAGAACTTGAGCTATTCTGCTTCATGCTGCATGCTCAAAGAAGCTGAGAAACCAGAGCCTGCAACCACCATTGCTCATGCCCAAACTTCCCAAAGCTTTACAGATGTACATCAGGTAGGGCACAAAGCTCTAGTGAACATGACTGAAAACGTGGATGGGAAAAAATCCACTCCTGACAAGAAAAACACTCATCCTGCATACATGTCAGGGATGTGAAACAATACATCAGACTTCATTATCCTTTGTAGATTTCCAAAGGCCTGGGAAGCAACACAACAATTGCACTTAAATGACGGATAGAGTTCTTAAAATCTGCCTTAAACCTAATATTCAAAGCATTTTCTTTCAAATTCATTGCAGACAGCTAATTTAAACCTTTGTCCTTTTTTATGAGAGACACAAAGCTTATCTAGTGTTTGCATAGCAACTATCGCAATGACAGAATGAGCAAATGAAGAAAAATTTTAAGAACTAAAATGAAGCAGCGTGAAACTACTGCCATAAAAAAAMCACATAAAACTGGCTGCTTAAAAATAGAAAGTAATGCACTCATAAAACTTACATTTTAATTACACATTCAATTTTAGCACATGGACAAAGCTAGCTAAGAGTTAAGTTCAAGCTGACTGAATTCTGTCAGCTTTCAACRGATTTAATCTTTTTTGGGTACAATTTATACAGCTTTCAGTCAGTAAGTCTAATTCTGAAGAAAATCAAGTTAAAATTTTATCACATGTAAGTTTGGCCTACCTGAAACTAACATCACCCATCACATTCCCAAACATGATTTTATTCTACTTAGCCACAAAAAGGTTTCTCAGAAGAAGCCTAATAATTGCCACAGTTGTTTTTGTTTTCGACTTCAAAATGCTACCCCCTGGTCAAGCACATTGGCTTTTCTGAGGTGTACATTCTGTTAGCAAAAATGTATCATGCCAAAAAAAACCAAAGTGATTTATATTGGTCACTTGAACCTGAAGGTGTAACAATGCCACACTGGGGGCAGCCAGTCCCTAATCTAAATATCTGAAACCCAGTATAGAACACATGGATGTAGGAAGGTGTGGGGAAAAAAATTCAACGGTCAAGTGTTAATGCTTAAATCTGAAACATTTTTCTTAACTTGCAAAATACTACTATATACTCCTTTATGTAAAGGGAGAAGTTTTTTTAATTAGCAGCCAAAAACTAAATTCCGAAACTAAACACTGAATTGTCTTCAATGAAGATGCCACCAGGAACCTTGGCAGTCCTAAACCCTCTAAAATCTGTGTTTCTAAAGACTGATTTATAAATGAGCACGTTCATTTCTATGCATATGAGTAAGCAGAGCAGGGGTCTGGAAAGCCTCTACAGCAAAGTCAGCAAGTACAGCATCACTCACGACAGGCCAATTCCAGATGACAAATAGCTGCCTCCGAGGGTGGTGCGGGGACGACACCAACCGGTGGAGAATGCTCATTAGGCTGCTGCTGGGAGATTCACACGTTGCTTCCCTTTTGGCAAAGCAGCAGACAACAGCTGACAGGAATAGTCGAGCTTACATACCTTGCTAACCCATACAAAGGAGGAGGGAGGCAATGTACCCTGGWGTACAAAGGAGCAGCCACTTTGGAAAGGATCTTCGTGCCCCTGCTTTGGTCCCACTAGCSACCTAGGGCTATACAGGATTACTGTCATCTCTGTAAACAGCAAAATTTCCTTATCTCGGTCAGGATTAACTCGGTGGGAGGAGTCAGAAATTGATACTGGTAACATCTTATAACTTGTAAATGACCCTCTCATATATCGAGATTAAAGCAGTTAACTAAACAATTTGCAAGTTCTGCTAGAGAGAACTCCTTTATCTCCAGCATTTGAAACCACATTATAAATTAATGATAAAAGCTAAAATGTATTACATCAGAAACATACTGTACGTGAAAGCATGCTACAGCTCCTTCAGTGACATCTGAAACAAGAAACTATAACCTGAATACCACAGACCATCAGCCAAGAGGCAAGGAAAGAGATCAAGGAGGGCATGTAGCCAAATGCCACATAACGATACTGAGTTATAAATCAGTTTGGGCTACACTAACAAGGCACAGAATGTTCAACTGAATTCACAGTTCCTTAAAGAACAAGGAACTCAAAGTCTTCATAAGAAGGCACAAGGGAAACATATATGCACGTGTCCCTGCTCTTTCCTAAAAAAGCCTTTTCCTATGACAGTTTTTGAAAGGCAAAGAGCATTGGAAAACAACTAAAGATGGAAAAAGTAAGTATCTCTCTTGGCTTTAGGAAGACTGCTCAGACCAATTTTAAGAGAGTTTAAGAAATCATTGATCATAGAAATGCTAGAACTAGTTAAATCCAYTTTTTGCATCCCAACAATTTAGGGTTTTTTTTCCCTAGGAAATAGAGAAACACTGATTTTACAAAGCAAGGAAGTTACTCCAGCTGCTGAACACACATGCAAGTAGCTAAAAAAACCCAAAACACCACAATCACCCTAAGCACTGCTSTTGGCACTCTGAGTGGACATACGACTAAAGGATGCAATTTCTTTTACTCTTCAGCAGGGTATTTGATCTTTAACACAGTGAACAACCAAGGCTGCACAAAAATGGAAAAATCTTCCTTAAACACATCATAATCAACAGACCTGAGAATAAAACATGTTCTTCAGTTAAACAGTTCATCGCGGGTGAAGAAGCTACTTAAACTATCATTTACCATCAAACTGTGAATTAAATCTGTGAAGTAAACCTTGGTTAGAACTTTAACTATTAAAAAATTCTCCAGCTGTCACCTTTAGGTCTCCAATGTCCTGTAATACAGGATTACATGTCCAGCTTTAAGCTTCCTGTCCTGTAATCTAAAACAATGTGTTAGTCCTCTTTGAAGAGGATCAGTTTGGAGAAGCCATGTAAACTTAAATGCTGAACCAGAGCACCTTGGCTCAGGATTAACATGTTTCAGAAAAAACTTGCATTGATGTTGTACCTTTAGATAATTCACCATGTGCTCCCAGGTYTATGTGGCCTACTGGGAGAAAATACAACTTACAAACACTTAGCAGGTTTACAACAGATAGCAAGAAAATGAATTATCTGCCAAGTCACTGAGTCACCAGAGCTATAGAGGCTCAGTACCTAGAACTGCATGCAGAAGCAATTTGTAATGCATAAGGAAAAGTTCCATTACAAYTTCTAAAGGTCACGGAGTGAAAAGCAGGAAACTAGCAGGATTCTTACCACTTGTAGCTTTGAAGTTCAGCTAGTTAACCCTGCCACAGTGCATTGCTACCATCTCTCTCACCTGTGCCTCCAACATGAAGTGCTGGGGCCAAGCCCAGCTTAAAGAAAATGGACACCCTCACATTAGCAGGTCTATGGGAAAAGATGCATATTTAGCTTCAAAATGAAATTCTGTTTGATATTAACACTATTGCTGTTAACATTATTACTTACAGTCTTGACTACCAGAAAAAGTTGCAACTGTATCAGAAAATCTGAGGAAAGCCTCAACTGCACTGCTTCATGCAACTTAACATCAAGGAAAAATTTAAATACCTCAAGCTAAATTTGCAGTAACATTTAAAATTTAAGTTTTCTGACAAAAAAAGAAGAAATGGGGTGCCACCCAAGCCCAGTTTCAAACACTCCAAGTTTATTAAACACATACACAGAACTTCTTCAGGAAATAAGCACACCAGAAAAAGGGCTTTTGTCTGAGGATGTATGTATATAATAAAGGTTTATGGGTATGAACAGRGCAGAACCCTCAAGAAGTAATGGAATTTGAATCCTGCAAAGAAGTGACASCCCCTGTATAATTTCTGAGGAATGTTTGTCTAATTGTTTACAACCAGCCTTATTCCTCCAATCACTGGCAAACTCTCAGTCTTCCCTAACAGCGCCGTTCAGTACTAAAGTATCTTTATTTAACTTACTGTGTTTAATCTTCATCATTTAAATGACAATTTCAGCACATAAATTCTTGTACACTGAGCATGAAGAGTGCATAATAAAGTTTTCAGACAAGTTCCACCTGTCTAGAAGCAAGTGGCCACTGAGCAGCTTATCCAGGGCTGGCAGCATGAGTAGGATGCCTTCAGTCCAAGAGAATAAGTGAGCATGGCAGTATGGAAARTTCTAAATTTTGCCACTGCTGATGACTGATAATATAAGGCCATGGTTAGTATAAGAGATAGGCACAGTGCCTACTCTGCCCATGGATGAAAATGCACCCCCRGACATTTATTTTTGTATAAAATGTGTGTTAAAATTGTTTTAGAGAACATCCAGTTCCTGTAAATGTTATGGGAAAATGAGATTTATGACTAACCAGTCTCCTCTGAGTGATATGATGCGGCTGAGTGCCATTTTCTGTCATACCAAAAATATTAACTAATTGAAGTTAAAAATAGTTTGCATAAATTAGATTCTTGCACAATTATGCCCAATTCTGGTCAAGACAGCACCACCAGCACTGCCTCAGGTGCATGATATACCAGAACAGTGCCCATTTTCCCACCTGTGTCCCCCCTTAAAAACACTTCATAAAAGAAGTCCACCTTGAACCCAGGCACTATGAAGTTACATACAGAATAAAAAAAAAAAACCACAGGATTTATCTATAGAAATTGCTTAAAGAAAAGTCAAACTCTTAATATAAAACAGTATCATAAAATTGAAGTGTAAAAATATGATGTAAAGGTTACAAACTTAGAGTGAGCTGAAGAAACTGACTCATTCAGAGAATCAGAACTTCTGCAAACTCCTCAATGAACTGAAGGATGCAGAGTAAGTAGCCAAGACAAAAAACTCACACCTCCAAATAATACTCTTCCAGCAACAGATAACACAGCATAGCAGCGATAGCAAAGTAGTATTTGCCTTACACAAACCAAACACACATGGCTGGGATCATCAGCCTAGTAGCAGCCTCACCAGAAGTATCCACAGCTGGGSCAAGCTGCACCCTCTTGTTTGTGCCTAATCTTTCCATGGGGAGTGGGGGTGAAGACAGGCAGGGCTCCAGTGGACACTTTTCAGGAGCTGAGGTAACTCCTGTAACAGTTTTTCACTTGGTAAATCCTAGCAGAGGGTGCAACATTATTCATTCCTGGTACTGACACTCTGAATAGAAAAGGCAAATCGTTCACCTGCCCACAGGGTAAGGGGTGGATTAAGCCCTGTCCTGTTTATCTCTGAAGTATTGAGTGTTTTATCACATTGGTGATTTAAAAACAGCTCAATAACTGTGGTCAAGCAGTAACATTCTACCAGGAATAACGCTTCGAGTATACATTTGAAACAAGACTCAGGTTCATAAAGACACACAATTTTCCCCATCAATTTAACTTGTTAACATGTAACACCACATGCAATCATTCCAATGACACAGTTGTTTAAAAATCACAAATTATAAAAACCAGTACTTGTCTTGGTTTATTTTGTGTAATTACTGCCCTTAAAACCTATTTGGATTAATAACAATTCTCAAAATATGTTACAGTAAGTTAACACTGTTCTTCCATTTTAATAAATCTGATGATCAGGCACAAAATTTCACTTGTTAAAGATGAAGACAAGACAGAAGCAGGACCTGGATTAGTAACTGARAAGTTCTGCCTCAGTCTCGTTGCTTTGACCCCTATACCACATCTCTTGTGGTTCATCTTTCCATTTCCTTCAGAAAGCTTTCCATCTGCAAAACTATAATTTGCTGGCTGACGTAAATTTGAAGAGTTCCAAAATCTGGTGTTGCATCTGAAATTACTGCCTTTATTTCTGACTTTACAGGCAGYATGGTGGGAGACATTGAGAGAGATGGGGGAGGAAGGAGAAGGCAGTGAATACACAATATATTAAAAAAACTTCCTGAATTACTAACTAACAAAACCAAAGTGCTGTTCCTRTGAGCTGGTTACCTTACTGAGGTAWTTAGATTCAGAACAGAAGAATAAGTCATGCTGCATGCAGAATCATATGGCATTGAAATGCCAACAGTAATAGATACTGACTTCAAAGAATACCTGAAATAGCTGTTAAATCTAGAAAGAGGAAAGAAGAAAGCAGAGTGCATCTCAAAAGCAGTGACACATCAGAGTCCAGCTCACAATTCATTATGCCATGTTTTCTAATAAGCTGAATGCTGGGACCCCGAGTTTTTAAGGCTAATTTCAAGTAAAGCTCATTAATATTGTGGTTTCTCAGGGTAGCGTTCATTTAAAATGTTTTCAGGATAAGCAGTCAAATCAAAAAACAAACCAAACYAAAAACCTGCCAACAATTTAATAGGACAGCTCTTCTTCACTCTCACCTCTCTACCATAATCTCAAACACTATAGATGACTGCCATTAGAAGATTAAAMATGCACATCAGAATTCATAATTTTCACGCTGACATTCAAATCCTGTCACAGAAAGCATTAATGCTTTCTACACAAGACTGATGTTTTGATAGGTGACTTCCAAGAACATCTAGATAAGGAAGGAATGTAATTCAAGATAGAATTTTTTTTTCTATTAAATTGAGGTTTCCTAATAAAAGAAAACTGAGTTTTAGTGCTGAAGTAAAATTACTTGAACTGGAAGTTAATCCAGTCTCAAATCTTAAATGAACCAATAAAAATTTGTTAAAATTTTCTCACACCATTTACTGTCACTGAATTTACTCCAGACTTTGTAACATTTATGAGTGCAAATATCTCTGTATCATCAGTAACACAGCAGCTTAGTAGTTGTGAAAACATAGTCAAACAACATCAGTGTTCCAGAATAATTAATTTTTAAAAGCATTATCTATATTTGTTTCCTCAGCATGACAGCTAAATACATCTGGTTATCCATGTGAAATTTTGCCCGTTAACCCAGGAATGGCAATACCATTCATCTTCTATGACTTTTATTAAGACTTGTAAAGCAAGTCAGCATTTTAATCATCAGATAAAATGATAATTACTTTGTGATAGCCTGTGGAGTAATAAGAACTCACACCCCTCTCATTAAAAGTTCYCATTTTATAAAATAAATTTCCTTATTGGGAAATTTGCCTTACACAGTCTCTTGCAGCTGAGACACCCTTTGTGGAGGTTTGTATCCTAGCATAAATGAATTCTTTGAAATTTACAGATGAAMATTAATGTAATGGAAAATAAAGTTTAAAATAAGTATCCACATTCTGCTGGGAAGTGCTGACTGATTCAGATGAAGCCAGCAGATTACACAACAGCTATGGTATGTTGTTGCTGCTGTAATTTCAAAGGCTTCTGACTTTCTTTATGACAGAGGAAAAAGAAGCATTAATAAAGATAATAGAGAGCCATAAAAAAAGCTGTAACAYGTCTTCATAAAAACTGCACATCGATATATAGAACTGTAAGCAAAGGAAAAGAAGAAATTAAAAAAATGCGTAGCCACCCCAAGACCAGAAATACATTAACAAACACAAAATTTGTTTCAATGCACTGTGGAAGGCACATACTGGCTTTCTTACAAAAATAAATATGTAACTGCACTGGCGTCAAAAATTACAACTTGTAAGATTTACCAGAAATGATGAAGCATGTTTCTTCTCTTATTAAAGGCCAGACCATGTCTTATTGCTAACTGGGAAGAGTGCCTCAAAGGAAGAGGCATGACTTCATCCACATTTAAAAGCTTTCAGCTTAAAGCTTTTACTTGCTTTGTACCAGGGGAAATTCAAGCATATGTCCAAAAACTTCAGAAGTAAGTCTCCCATGTAATAACYTGTAGAACCTCTCATAAACAACATCTTTCATCTGCAGAAGGGTAAAGAGCATGACCTAGTTAAAAATATGTATCTTTATGGTTTTAAAAAAAAGAACCACAGAAATTAAAAATCACTATCATTTCTGAATAACGGTCTGATACAGATATTGACAATATGTCCATTAAAAACTCAACMACACTGGAGAGGAAAAACAAAARCTGAGGTTTAAAAACCACTATCTATTCACTTGCATCCTAAGAAGACAGCCTTTTCTAAAGTTACCACTACAATATTGCTTAAATAAACAAACAAAAAATAATAATTTTTATTCTTATTATTCAAAGAGTAACAACTCATTCCAGAACTAAAAAAAAAATTTAAAACAAAAGTGTTKCAATCTCAGCCTCCAGTACTTTCTTTGGTTTCTGTGAAACTTAGAATTCTGTAAAAACATAAATTAAACAATCTCCATGTAATACAGGTCACCCCAGAAAAATGGAAAGTCCCTCTTAAAGACAAAATGTTATGACATAACACCAAGACAGTGAACTGTTATGGAARTCTCCACATCTTGTAGAGAATAGTCATTATCTTGCCAAATATAATGTAGTGTAGCTGAAGTTATATGCAGTTGGAAAAAATGAAGAAAAACAAGACAACACAATTGAATGCATACTATTAACACCAAGGAGCTGTAGCCTGCACATTGAGGGAAAAAATTACAACAGAAGAGAGCTGAGAAGTACAATTTCTTCCAGGAAATAAAGGAGCAGTTAACTGGTATAGCAAGTAAGTACAATATTAAGCCCCAATAAAGCAATAATTTATAACAGAAGCTCTGAAGTAAGAAGACACTGCCCTGACTCTTTACCTACCTATCAGTCATGTTCATAAAAACAATTTTTTTTCAGAAAGGGTTGTTGTAGTCCTGTGAAGTCAACTGCTTTGATTCACAGGACAATTCAGAAAGGGTTGTTGTAGTCCTGTGAAGTCAACTGCTTTGAGCTGTGTAAAAGCTTTGTCTAAATGATATACCTACCTTTGCCTGATACAAAATTACATGATCATGAAATTTAACTGGCAAAGAAAATGATAAAAATATTTTATTGGATAGGGGAGTGTCTGTTCTTTTTAAAAAATTATTTTTTATTTGAGCCAACCTTTTCGACCTTTGCATATTTTCAGTAAAGTTGTGCTCTCAGATACTCTGGATACTGTTCTTCAGGAAGACAGTATTTCGGATGAAGTTAACACAAAGTATTTTTACCCTACCACCAAAGTCACTAACGGCTATTAACAGTTAAAGCACTTCTTCAAGCACATGATTTCTTAATTCAGATAATATACATAACCAAGCACTGACCCACAGACCTTGGGTTCCAAGAAAAAAAAAAAGCCCTGACCAAAATTAAGCAGTTAATTTAAGAACACAAGCAAACAAATAAATAACACCAAAACCCCCAAATATGACTAAACATACAGTTATCAAAAGCAAGTGAAAAAGCTTAATGACACAAAATCAAAAAATATACCATGCTTAATACATTCCTTTTTTCTTTCTAGAAACACATTAAAATCCTTTAACTCTTAATAACTGAGCTATGCTCTTAACTTCAATCAAGTGATTTTATAGAAGTATTTTTAAAAAATGAAATAGAACTCAGTTATTACAAATACTTTTGTGAGTCTGTTTGAATGTTAGAACTGCATTTTGTCTTTTGAAAGAAGGAATCATTTTTAAATACCCAAAGTCTTTCAGCATGACCAAAGAAACAGACTCTCTTCAAAATCCTTACACAACAATCCAGGTACCAGTAATAAAAGGACTTTTGTTCAAATAACCCATGCAACACAGACTTCATCAGATTTGACTTGATTGTCAACTTATTATATTTATGCAAAATCATCTATTTGAATAATAAAAAAACTTAGCATCTCTATGAAAATTATAATTGCTTGTTACTATTTGGCCTAAGAGCTTCTTTCTAAAGCAATGTAAGAGGCATGAATTCCTGGATCATTAAGACTTTCATTTGGCCAGAGAGGTATCAACTAGTTAACRTGGAAGTATTGGGTAAAACACRGATTACCTAAGGTATTAATGACCACAGCTAAATCTGCCTTAAAAAAATAAATTACAGTGAAGCAAGCTAAAATAAATCAAATGCTAGTAAGTCCAAGTAACCATGTTAGTACGTCTTAACTTCATGCACACGCAAAACCTGAGTTCATTCCAAATGAAATTGTTAGTTATGCTTCTGTTATGGTTTTATAGCCATGGCAACGGTAAATCATCAATTGAACTTCACTACTAAAGCATTCAGAGACAAGGGTGGGGAGGGAARAAAGATTTTTACACTAAAAAGAATTAGAACTGAAAGTAGAACTGAAAAGGGAGCTGAAGTTTATATACCATGAACACAGTGAAAAGCTGCCTTTGAGATGGTGCAGTCGTCCCCCCATTTATTTGTTCTGTCAACCAGCAGCATTCCTTCAAACTCTTTTCACAAACCTCTCCTTCTCCATTTATACAATTTCATATCTATTTCCCCCATTATGTTAATTGACTGTTGTACAGAATTTGTGACTACTCAAGACTTTGATGTTTATGGCTACTTCCCATTCTGTCAATTTTTCATACAAAGCATTTTATTACATTCAACATAGTGCAACTTAGGCACTAAAATAGAAACAGTAGGGATTGTGAAGATGTTATGTCATGGATTTCTATACAACATCATCATTAAATCAGACAAGTCTGGTGGACTSTAGTACAATGGTGAGGACTTCCTCTCTGTGTAGGAAAATTACATTGCTTCCAAAGGGGATGCTGCTAAGGCAGCCTCTTGCCCAGGAATAGATGCCTTCAGTCAGTCAACAGCTAATTAAAAGCTGTGCAAAGGAGGCCCTTATCTAAGCTCTTCCTGAACTAAAAGGGAGGCTGCAACAGGAACTTGTCAGTGGGAAGTTGTAAAGACTCATCACTTGGACATGGACATCACAACAGTGACCCCAGACAAATGTGGAACAGGAATCCTATGTTTCAGCAGCAACTTCTAGACAGCTGTCATCATATTTCAGAGGGGGAAAGAAATAAGGTTTGATGGGTGCTTAAACAGCCATTTTGTACAAGTACAGCCTTGATAACCCAATCATTTCCTTCAATGATCTACACAACTGAGTCTGTTCCATTCTTATAAATGTCATACAAATTCTAATTCTTTATTACTTCAACCTGGGCTTTTCAGATTTTGTTTAATACCAGAATATACTTATCTTGACTGTAGGAAAAACGTAATTGAAAGGAGGCACATGTGCTGGCCAAATCTCATCACACTTTAGATGAACTCCACAAGCATCTTCTTGACAAAGAAAAGTCCACAAAAGAATCTAAGAAGTTGAGGTATTCAGAGGTTTCTTAGGCTCTTGCATAAACAAACACACAATCTTATTCCAAGTCTCTTGCTAATTAAGTATGTTGCATCTCAATAAAGATTGAGTACTAAAACTTTTAAAACTAATTTTGGAAAATCATCATGAAAACCTTCAAGAATCATGTAAGAGCAGGGATGCACTGAGGGCATATCTGCAAATCCAGGCCTAACACACATTAAGACATTTGAGCTTTGTTAAGTTCTAAAGGCACTACTGAATACCTGTTTATCTGCTGACGGCATTCGTGTGCGTGTGTGTATTTGACACGAAGTCACAAGGCCTGCACTTCCACTAAGGAAGGACAAGACTTACCTAATTTTGCTCTGGTGTGCTGCTTAGGAATTCCCATTGCCCATTGTGGCTACATTTCCTTCTCATACTCAATCATCCTCAAGGTTTGATTGTAAAATATCAGGATAGTTTATAAGTAACAAAGCTAGGAGGTTTATGATGCTATAAATTATATCTGCCCTTGAGGGCTGCACTGACCTAATTTCTCAAACATTATAATAATCACATTTCTTTAAAAAAAAAAGGCACACACAACACAAATACACACAAAAAACCAAACGAAGCTTGCAGGCACATACCTAGCCTCAGCAAAGAGCTGAGAGAAGTCAAGTTCTGTAGAATAACAATAGTTTTGTTGTACTGATCCCTGTCAAAAGTTGCAAATGTAAGTTGCTAAGTCTAAATGATCATGCTGACGTGTTCATTACAAAAGAACTGCTGAATAGGAAGTAAGGCCAGTGGGCACTTCCAAATAATGCTGCAAAGAGAGGTCTGCTTGTAGTTACGAATGGATATTCACGGACATCTGGCAGAAATGTTGTTGTATTTCAACTCTATTTTTAAATGCCCACTAAAATGGCTACAAAATACAATATTATTTCCTCCCACAGATTGAAAAAGCTTCTTGAACAAGAGACAGTATATCAAGCAAAAAAAGAAAAGGAAAACAACAAGAAAATATCTAAACTGAAAGAAGAATTGACTAAACTGAAATCCTTTGCTTTAATGGTGGTGGATGAACAGCAAAGACTCACTGAGCAGGTGAATCAACAAAGTAAAAAAATTCAAGAATTAACCACTTCTACAGAACAAGCACACGAAAAGCTGACTTTTGCTGAAGCAAAAATTCAAGAAGAGAAACAGAGATCCAGCAGGCTGGAGGCTGAAATTCACAGCCAGAGCAGTAAGATTTCCCAAGACCAAGAAGCAATGATGGCCAAACTAACCAATGAAGACAGCCAGAATCGCCAGCTCCGGCTCAAATTAACGACTCTCAGCCGGCAAATCGATGAGCTGGAAGAGACCAACAAATCTTTACGAAAAGCAGAAGAAGAACTGCAAGACATAAGGGATAAGATAAATAAGGGAGAGTGTGGGAATGCTGCACTTATGACTGAAGTAGAAGAACTACGGAAACGACTGCTGGAGATGGAAGGAAAAGATGAAGAGCTCACAAAAATGGAAGATCAGTGCAGAGAACTTAATAGAAAGTTAGAACAAGAAGCATCACAGAGCAAGAACCTTAGAGGGGAAGTGGATAAACTTAATAAAAGAATTATGGAGCTGGAGAAACTAGAAGATGCTTTCAACAAGAGTAAACAGGAATGTTACTCCCTGAAATGCAACCTAGAAAGAGAAAAAATTTTAACAAAGCAGTTGTCCCAYGAGCTGGATGGTTTAAAAGCTAGAGTTGGTGAGCTAGAAGCAATTGAAAGCAAGTTAGAAAAAACTGAGTTTACACTTAAAGAAGATTTAACAAAGCTGAAGAGTTTAACAGTAATGCTTGTGGATGAAAGAAAAACTATGGGTGAAAAAATAAAGCAAACAGAAGAAAAGCTGCAAGCTGCAACTTCTCAGCTTCAGGTGGAACAAAATAAAGTGATGTCAGTTACAGAAAAGCTGATGGAGGAAAGTAAAAAGGCACTGAAATCAAAATCTGATGCAGAGGAAAAAATGTCCAGTGTTACAAAAGAAAGAGACGAACTGAAAAACAAACTGAAAGCAGAAGAGGAGAAAGGAAGTGATCTGGTTTCCAAAGTGAATATTCTAAGTAAAAGACTTCAGTCCCTGGAAGATGTTGAAAAAGAGTTTCTTAAAAGTAAACGTAAGGAGAGTACTAAATCCAGCACCTCCTTGCAGCAGGAAAACAACATAATCAAAGAGCTTTCTCAAGAAGTTGAGAGGCTTAAGCAGAAGCTCAATGAAATGAAGTCAGTAGAAGATGATCTTATGAAAACTGAAGAYGAATTTGAGTCTCTAGAACGAAAATATGTCAGTGAACAGGACAGAGCCAGGCTCCTCTCAGAGGAGCTGGAGGCTGTGAAAATGGAATTGGCGAGGTATAAATTAACAGAAAAGGCAGAGTCCAATCAGGAGCGCCTTTTCAAGAAACTCAGAGAAGAGGAAGCTAAATCGAGTCACCTTTCCAGAGAAGTAGATGCACTGAAAGAGAAAGTTCATGAATACGTGGCAACAGAAGACCTAATCTGTCACCTGCGAGGTGATCACACAGTCTTACAGAAGAAACTCCTCCAGCAAGAAAAYAAAAACAGGGAGTTAGCAAGAGAAATGGAGAGCCTCACGAAAGAACTGGAGAGGTACAGATCCTTCAGCAAGAATATCAGGCCTGGTCTCAATGGAAAGAAAATTCCAGATGTGCAAGTTTTTTCTAAAGAAATCCAAACAGATCCAGCAGACAAYGAACCACCCGATTACAAAACCCTCATGCCTTTGGAGCGAACGCTCATAAATGGGCAGCTCTATGAAGACAGTGATAATGAGGAGGAACAAACAGCGTCTCTCAAAAGCAACTCGTCCACCGCAAATGCCGCCAACAAAAAGTTATGGATCCCTTGGATGAGGTCCAAAGAGAGCCATCCTCAAAATGGAAAGATACACACAAAACAAAATGGAAACTGTGCACAGACTGGAGATCTAGTGCTAAGCCATACACCTGGCCAACCCCTTCACATAAAAGTAACTCCAGACCATAGACAGAACACAGCAACCCTTGAAATAACCAGTCCTACCACCGAAAGCCCTCACTCCTACACCAGCACAGCAGTTATACCCAACTGTGGCACTCCAAAGCAAAGAATAACCATTATTCAAAACGCTTCCTTAACACCTGTAAAATCAAAAGCAGGAGAAGGTTACATGACCCCAGAGCATGTAATTTCTCCTATTACTATGACTACTACTTTCTCAAGATCTCAAACTCCTGAATCGTGTGGTTCTTTAACTCCTGAAAGAACAATGTCCCCTTTGGCTTTGCCTGGCTCAAGTTCTCAGGAACAAATACTCTCCTCAGAGCCTTTGGAAATGGGAGCCAAGCAAGCTGTTTTTAGAGTATCCCCAGACAGGCAGTCATCATGGCAGTTTCAGAGATCTAACAGCACAGGATCAAGTGTAATAACTACTGAGGATAACAAGATCCACATYCATTTAGGAAGTCCTTATGTGCAAGCTCTCACCGCTTCCAAGCCCATCAGCCCTTGCAATGCAGTGCAAGACAACAGAACTCCAGCASTAGCTAATGGCCTGCCCACCAAGCCCACCAATAAAATCACCAGCAGTATTACTATCACGCCAACAGCCACTCCTCTGCCACGACAATCACAAATTACAGTAAGTAATGTCTATAACTGACCCCCATCCGTGCTGACACCCTTACCAGCAACCCATCCTGTTTTTCATCCCAGCAAGAATTATTTGGAACAGCCTCTTTGGGAAAGATCTGTGCATGAACTATACAGCAGCATATGGAACTAACGTTAAGTTTTGCCTGCTTAGTGTTATCAAGTGTGCACTTACTGTATATCTTCTCATTGAAATACAGTTATGTAAAATRTTTAGTCTTGCACTTGTATAAATGCATCTTTATGTATTGCCATTTTCAAAATAACTCACATTACTTTTGACTGCAACTTGCCTTGGTGAAATATTTTAACATTACAAAAAAACAGTAAATAATTGATTATTTTCATCATTGCTTGCTGAATATTTTTTGTTTGTTATGTGTGGTTTGTATTTTTTTTGCATGTATGGTAGAATTTGAATTAAGCCATAATACTGCCTGCTAACTTCAGATAAGACTTGTTTCATTATCTTCCCTTCTATTTCCCAATTCCTTCTAGACCYCTCATTTCAGGTAATTATCTCTACATCATACACAAAATATTATGTATTGTGTAACAATGTTTGGTCAAAACTCTTTTTAAACCCTCATGCAAACTTTGCTTGTAAGTGAACCGAGTTCAGAAGCTTGTATCACAAAGTAATTCTCCCCAAACAAGGGTTTTTTTCCAATACAACAGAAAAACTGCAATAATTTAGGTATGCTGTAAAACAAGAAACAGTAACATTTATACTTCTAAACAATCATTCGGGAGAATAGACTAACACACAATATTCAGATTTCATCTAAACTCCTAGCCATAAATCTGACAAACAGTATACATCACACAAGTACTCTGAAGAAGAAACAGGATTACCAAACTATGGCATACTTTCATGTTTTTTATTTCATAGACAGAGAAAGTTTGGCAGAAGGATTAAGAAGCAATAGTAGATCACGTCTCCAAAGGTGCAGGCCTCTGGGTCTGGGATAAATAGGAGTGCCATACAAAATTGACAAAGCAGGTTAAGGTATTTCAGTGACAATTACAGTATTTGTGCCCAGGAAAAGCACAGAAATGTMATGTGCCAAATAGTCAATTTTAACTTCCCATGAAATATTGCTAGTAGTGGAACAGCTTCACATACAACATAAATCAGTCCAGAAGATCTGGAATGCACTTTCAAACTTCTCTTTTTCACAAAAGCTGTACAATCCAAATCTAAATTGTAACAATTGTTCTTATTCTAAAAAGTTCTATTCTATGTTCTATTCTTTTATTCTAAAAAAGTTCTATTCTAAATGCCCATAAACTCAATACTTTCAGGGGGGTGGTGGTAGTATGTATTATTTWAAAAAAATTAAAAACTGCAACCTCCTGCAATCAATAAGGAAGTTTGCAAGTAAGCAGAAAGTCCCTATTCATTAAACCCTTATCTTTATTCAGCCTATATTCCCCAGAAGAAAAAAATATTTCTGCAGTATAACTTAGCAACGGATTCAGCAAAGAACCTTGGCCCATGATCTCACATAACAAGGGGACTTCTATCATTTTAAGTCCTTTTGATTGACAGGAAATTAAATGTTTATAACTGTAGATAATAACTACTTTTAGAACAGTTTCTATTGAAAAGCAAAGTCCACTGCCCATGTACACTTTTTTCAGTAAACAGGGGGAAGAAAAAAAAAATAATTATATAAGATATGTGATGGAAATGGATAATATACGCATTACAGTTGAACAATGACAATTTTTAAAAAGAGAAGTTGTTTGTGGAACTGCACAACTCCAGCTTATATAATCTGAAGTTACTAGGCTTCATAAAAGGTCCTCCTTCCTCGTTTTGTCTCCCTCTATCTCCATGGCTGCACAAGTGAGCTCTGACCAAGACCTGGGTCAGAAGGACTACATAGTTTTATTCTGCAAAGCAAACTTTGACTCACACCTACTTTAGCAAAAGCTGCTGATGAAGACAGCAGCCAGAACTCRGGAAAAGCAAAATCATAAAATTTTTAGAGCATGTTAATTATATGAACAAGTTATTTAATTAAATTCAGACTGCACATTCTTAACTGAAGGGCTCCCTTAAGAGCCCAAAAATCAGTACCATGAAAACACATTATCTGCACTTCTGTTCTTTAGGATACTGCATATCCTGCTGATCTATACCTAAGATCTCTGCAGGAACACATTACAAGCATGGTACTGAATAACAGTGTCTGAAGTACACAGTTAGTATGCTGTTAGCATGCCAGCATACTAACAGACACCAAATTCTCCAGAAATTAAAGGACTAATGCTTGTCCTCCAGAGACACTAAAATTTTCTTCAGTTAGACCTAAAAAACATGTAGGAAAAAAAATTCAGATCTATCTTTAAAAACACACARAAGTGTGTTGATCATTAACCACCTGGCCATCTAATAGAATATCTTATAAAGGAAAAGTACAAATAAGGGCATAGCAATAAGCACACATAGTCCTTTGGAAAGTTACCAAGCTATTATGACTAAGGAAGTTCAGTCTTTAAAGCTAAGAYCTGAATAAAAAACCTAGATGAAAGTTCACACCATTTATAGGTATAATAATTTAAGAGGACAGTACTTCTGTCCCTGTCTTTCACTCTTAATGATTTATCAGTAACTGTCTAGTTAACAAAAGATAAAGGAAACAGCCCCTCATGACCATTAACTCCTAAGTAAGAAACATCAGCACTGCCTGGAAATGAAATTACTACATTTCCTGAAAATGCACCTCGATTAAGGGATGCTTACATCCCCCTACTGATGAAACAACCTCTGTGTAGATTTAAGTAACTTCACAGCAAAATTTTTGTCAGTCATTCCAACAGATTAAAAAAAAATCAAATATTTATTTTTGCCTGAAAATAAGGTTTTGCACAATGAAACAGGTTTGTTCGGTTTTAATTGCCAAGATCAGTTTCAAAGCAGAGAAAATAAGCACCTGGATGTATTTGCCGAGAGCTGAAATGTAATTGTTTAAACAGAAAGAAGTTAGCTGCAATTTTATCATAAAATAGCAAATAGAAAGCATAGCTTAAGGAATCAAAATATTGATTTACAAATTAACCTTGAGTTGTTCAGATCACCACTCCATATTTCAGAGTATTTCCATTTTCCTGAGTGGGAATAGCCACCTGCTTCCTTGGCAGACAATAAGAAAACAGCAGAGCAAGGAGAAATGTGACTAAGTTATCTGCACGTTGATTCAAGCACTCTGAACAAAAACATCAAGCATAATCATATTAAAGTTTGACAAGTAAGGCAGCTTTTCTAGGATTTCAACTACTCTCTAAGTGGTAAGTATTGCTGTTAATTTGGAGGCTGAGACACTTYTGCTTTCAGCAGTTGCTCAAAAGCCTAAAGTCTGACAGGTATGTAATGGTTCATTTAAATGTTATGGGGAAATATGGTCACATAACAAGAAGCATATATCAGAGGGATTAAGCTGTGAAAGAGAGCATAAAAACAGTTTTCAGCAGATCATAATATCAATTCTTCTCTTTTCCAAAACTCTTGGCAAGCATCTCTAAGGTCTAAAAATCCACCCTTTCTCCTTTATGTTTAGYTCCCAGCAAAAGGGAGAATTAACTGATTAAAAAATGACAGCAGCCCACTTTCCTTCACCATCTTGGGTTTATTCCAGTGAATGATCAAATGGACACAAGAGAAAGCAGCACCAACACTTTGGTGCTCAGCATTTTTATGCCATTCTTGATATGTGATTACATTTCTCAGAAGAAATACTTGCAATTTTTGTCCTTTCAGGGAGGATGGATGAGGGGAGGGAGGGAAAAGGAGGAAAAGCAAAAAGAAGAGAATACTAAGYGATAATGGTAATCCGAGACCAAAGCACCCATCCATCAACTCTGAGATAACATTTCAAGTTATTTAAAGACCTCCTTCAAGCCACTAATTAAGAAAAAGAATTGACAAAAATTACAGGAGCAGACTGCTAATCTTCCTGATCCAAAGCACCGTAGCCAATATGGTGTCTGGGGACAGTAWGTAAGGCTGTAATAAGAAAAAGATCTGCATGCAAGCATTTCATGCAAGGATTAGTAAGGCGTGCTCCCCACACTAGGGAAAAAATAATCAGAAACAGAATTGTACAGCCCTATTTTCTGAATAAGTTTCAATGGATGCTGCAGGGTTAGATGATGGAAATGGAGTAACCATCTGCAGGATGACTTTGTCCCTAGGAAACAGATATTGAGACAGGCAAAACAAAAACTGACAACTGCCTAATCTCCAGGCTTAAGGAAAGACTACCAAAACATTATGTTACCAAGAAACAGAAGAGAAAAAGATCTTATGGTTCAAATACAGCACAAGTGGGTGTGTAAAAATGTTTTAAAATTAACACCAAGTACTTATAGTGGGAAATTAATTAAAAAAAAAAAAAAAAAAAGACAAACCATAAAAATTTAAGCAGCATGAAGTGTTTTCACAGATCTGCAGCCAGTAGCCCCAAGATGAAGCTGAATTCTCTCCGTGCTGTAGCTAGCACATTATCCAATGACCCACCATACTGTGGGCACTCAGAAAGCATCAAATCGCAGAGTTGCCAACTGAATATGACACTCTTCTGATCACAAAGCATTCTTGAGAAACATTTTTTGAGTACAAGTGAAAAGGCCTCTTTTGACCAATGTCTCTTCATTTCCCATGCAGTGGTCTGACATCACAGGGTCTTCAAACAGGGATGGGCCAAAGAATCTCCCTCCCCCTTTTTTGCCCCTACTGCAACCCAAATTACAAAATACTGCCCTTTCAGTTATGCTGTCACCGCTTCCAGAAGGCAGCACTGTGAACCAGGTCAAGAAACTAACCTGTATTTAAAAACACAAAAGCAAAACCACAAACAAAAAGCCATATGCCACAAATTCTCACTAAACAAAACAGAACAAACCCCAAACAACCTCAACAGAAAAGGATCCATTCCACAGCACAGCTTTATTAAAATGCTACATGAGCATAACTGAATGGACAAGCAAAAAGGAAAAGGGAGCATTATGTAGTGCAATCGCTGCCAAAGTCCTGGACCCATCACCATTGTCTGCAGAGATACAATCTAGCACCCAAATACACCACAAAGCGCTTCAAATATACAACAAACATTCAGCAGTCCCATTTAAATAATTCTGTATCTCTTGGGAGAGAAGTTAATTGACTTGTACAAAATCCGAGCAAGGCAGCTTCAAATGTGATTAGTACCTGCATTTTCTTGTCTTTAATTGTCTCATACTCAAGCCACTATAGGGCATGTTTTGTCCTGAAAAAATATCAATCTTAGCTGGACAAAAGTTACAGTCTTTTTTTTTTAATTAGCATTTTATATATATTAGGAAAATATATATGYATACTGAAAATAGGACTCCGATTAACACACCTTTTAATGTGGCCTTCCAAGAGAAAAACAGCCTACTCACAGACAGAAAAAAGCCATGATGGTAAAAGCAAAAGGGTCTTTTTCCTTCTCTATGCAGAACATCTCACCTTTTCACCATAAAAATTTGCTAACATGGGGAAAGCTTCTGAACAGACAATATTGATAATGAAGGCATTTTCACATTAAAAGGCACGTATGTGTAAAAGCAGAGTTTCAAACACCTTTTATAACTGCCTCAAAAATACCCAAATATCCCTCCGTGCCCCCAGTCTGCACGGAATGATCCTCCACTGCCAAGGATCTTTCTCAACAACTGGCAGAGCAGCTTTAAACCAAGGGGACTGCTGGTCTCACCCTGTATTCTCTCCAGCAGCAGTGACACCTAAAGCGCCTGCAGGAACACGTACGTGCCAGCACACCCCTGTGTGGGACACAACTGCAATTGCAGCATGTTTAGTATGCTAAAAAAGCCACACTTCTGTTCCTAGGGTCCCCCAAGTGCCCTATCAAGGTGCCCGAGACCCCCTGGACTTTCAAGGGGCAAAGGGAAGATTAACAATGAACAGCTGTTCATTGCAGCTGCATGATGATGCCGATCAGCCAGCCCCAGGTAACCTTGTCCTACTGGAGCTRACCCACAACATAACTGACAAGATGCAGGGATGGGCAAGGTTATCTACTAGAAATGAGTCTTTAAGTTATCCAAAGTTTAAAAGAATATCATCACACTTGCCAGTGAAGACATGTCCCAAGGAAAGCAAGGCATGTAACAGAATTTTAGAAAMTGTAAATACAACTTCTGCCTCCAACCATTCTTCTTTTCCCCACCACCAGAAAGTAGATTTAAACTCTGCATTCAGGAAGATCACAGCAACACATTCAAGTGCATTAGTGTAAATTGTACCGCATGTATGGAAATACTTTCTAATATCAATACTGATTTTTYTGTCAAATACACTATAATATTGAAATCAAGAGGCTGTAATAAAGCAAATRTCAGCAGAAGAGTAGAAGATGCATAAAATAGAGCTTAAAAAGGATATCAGGACATTTTTGAGCCTATTTCCTCACTATAACTTGACATAAAACCTTCCAAATGTAACCTAGCACATACAGTTCCAAAAAACTTCTGCAAGGCCAACTTTACAGTTACCCAGGAATCTGGAACAGAGCTGAAATRTCCTTGTCATTAAGAATCTTGCTAATTTCTAAACTAAATTTATGCTGCTGAGATTGTACTCCAGTATTCTCTTTCCTGTCCCCCCACTGGACTTTGAAAATTATTATCTCTGCAACACATATTAGAAGACAATTATCACATCGCTTCTCAGTTTTGTTTTCTCCAGATTAAACAAACCCAATTGCTCTTCCACTTAACAGCTCAAGTACTATGACTCTAGATTATTGAGGAGTCATTTTCCCTCTGCTGAGCTGTTTATGTGGTGCGACAAYGCAGTGAGCCAAGCCAGACACCAGCCTGGCACAGGTCTCACCCTGAGTGAGATAGTGAGAGTAAGGATTGCACTGCTCCTGCTCACACATCTCAGTGCAGTCACACACACAGGTGTGCTGCATGAAAGGGAACTCAGAGCAACTGAGACTTCTCACTTTGGATTCCTAGAAAACAAATGCCAGGATCTAGTAAAAGAACAGTAAAGAAAAGGAAGTATCTAAATGCTCTGTGCAGTTGAGGATGCCTAACCAGAAATCTCGGCCAAAGCTGTCTGGCTTGGAGACCAAAGGGAATATTCAAGTTTATCACTTAATCTTAACTCGTTCTCACTTGCAGACCTGGCTTTCATTCTGACTACATTCAATCATCCAGGAACAAAGTTAAGTCTGGCAAGAGGCACGCTTGTGCACATACAGACATGGACTTCTGAGTAAAAGATCTTCAGCACCACCCCCTGGACACTTTCACCAAAGCTGCAAATGATACTCAAATTTCTTCAACTAAAAATTTAAGCACTGAGAAAGAAAGTTATTTCTCCTAAATCAAGTGCTACAATGATGTAAAAAACAAAGAAACAAACAAAACCTTACAGCATAAATACTACACTGTCCCCCATTTAAATTAATAAAGTTCAAACAGGAAGCAAAGCACACATCATACTTTCAGAAGGAAAAGGAAAGGATTAGGACCAAAAGCAGGAGAACTACTTTAACAGCACAGAAACAAATATTTTCTCTCCTTGACACTCCCACACACACTTGCCTTAGCCCACTCCCTAAAGCAAGCATTACATTGTGTTAAAAGCTGGCCCATATAAATAARCTGCCTCTGTTCCCACAGAGGAGAAAAAAAGGTGGGTATGGAATATACATCCTGTTATTTCAGAGCATGCTTTCTCCATTGTCTTCTTGAAATTAGAAGGGCCATTTTCAAATTAATGTGAAAATTTCTCAATTGTCACCTGTGCTAGTGTTTGTCCCCATCCCTGAAGTACCCACTGTCATTTGCTGAGATAACAAATGTAGTCCCTGTGTAGAGTTCTCACTCCAGCATGCTTTCTTCTGCCAATTCCTATAACAGGCAACTGAYGTCTGCTGCAGGAGTTAATTTAAAAATGAAATTAAAATGCAGCCTTCTTGATTCTTAGATCATTGCTTGCCTTGAAATTTAGCTTGAACTGTTAATTTCTCCAACTTAGCACTTATTTTCTAAGCCTAATGCCTTGAACCAATATGGTGCTATTATACTTACAGACAGACATACCACATAACCTAATTTAAAAGTGGTCAGTTTAATGCTTCTGGGGTTGTTGTTGCTGTTGCAGTAATTATTTGCTGATTTTTACTTAGACACATTAAGTAAAGGAAAACTGCATAACTAYTCAGACAGGTCACTCCTGGGCAACATTTTATTTCTGAGGGTGTTTCAAGAACATTAATGGGAACTCACAAGGGATCTCCAGACCATGAGAGGCCGTTCAGTTTGTTTTTTGAAGAAAAAACGTATTTTTTTTTCTCTTCTCTGACTTAGAAAGATAGTAGATTTAAAAAGTGGCCTACAGATGGGAAGTCAAGAGACATAGCTAAACAGCAATGATCCAGCAAATTCAGAATACAAATGAGAGTTCAAAAAAGGATGAGGAAGACTAAAAACATTCATCTTAAAGGAGAGAAAGAGCTCGTAGAAAGGATGCATGCATTTGAAGAGARCTGAAGTAACTCACGGTGTGCACACAGATTTCCCATACATAGTTAAAAATCAAGTCGAAAAGGCCCACCAAAATCTATGTGTAAGAGGTTTTCAGTCGTTCAGGTCTGTCTAAAAACCAAACCAGACATCTGGAGATAGAAGCCTGCTACGGCCAATGTATTTCCTCACATGCCTCTACACTAAGCAGCAGGGAAGGACCTAGGAGTATTGCACAAGGATTTTCAGTGCACATACAACTAAACCAATGCAGAATTTTATGTATGGTTACTTCCAAGTGCTTTCCAGACAATTCCCACATAGTACCATTCCCTCCTTATGCACATCTTACAGCAGCTTAAGCACTGATCTAGTCAACTGACCCAGAATGTTCTGTTTACAGCTCTTATCTGAGATTTGTAATTTGTTAAGTACAAGTTTTAGAAAATAAATAACGTTTAGTCCTTGATCTAGGTACACGTGTAATTGAATTCAAAAAGCTAAGTGTCAATAAGTGTTTACCTTAAATTTAAATTATTCATTCTTTCCTCTCTAGAATTTATATCATAAATGATGAAAAATAAACTAATTTTAAGCACAGTATGAGGAAGAAGAGAACTAGATGGGCAGTGTGTTAAATCCTTGCCTTCATCAGAAGTTAGACTGGTACAATCACTGAAGCGCAAGTTCAGTTGTTTATCTATATAGGGAAAAAAAGCCCCATAATACAACTGTTATCCTCATGTTTGAGCMTGTACCTGGAGTTAGAGCAAGTCAGTTATTGTGGCTACAATCAAACATGACACACACAAAAGGGAGCAGTACAAACTCTGTAAGCAGATCAAACCTTGACGAGTCCATCAGTTATAACACAGCTCTAGGYGCTAAATGATAATAATGTAGATGTATTCAATACTGTATTCAGAACTGCAAAACACATAGTTTTGAATCACAAAGAAAAAAAGTGTTTGAAATGAAATCTGATGGCTCAGAATGCCATACTGTCAATGGTGGTTTTAATAAGCTAGACACTGGTGCAAGCTATAGGCCAGAGCCCAGGGATATTTCAAAACCTAACTTTTCATTGATTCAATAAAAGCTTACAGCCTGAGTACCACAGTCAGATGCACAAAACCTGTAAAAATTTGAGCCTACACACACCTTCCTGAAGTACTAACATGGCTGATCAATGAACTCCAGACAATACTCCAACCACTTTGTAACCTAGGGAATCTCTGAACTGGAACACTTCTCAAAAAGACCCCAAACCAAACACAACTCAGAGATACAATCTCACTTTAATATRCAAGACTTAACATAAATATTTTTACCTATTCACCTCAATATATTTAGCAAATGATGGCTAATGTAATTCTTTTTATAGTTGGGAAACAGACACATTTTCTCTCATTGCTATAATTACATCAGGGAGTTGCACTGCCAGTAACAGCCCACCCAAACATTTGATTCTCAATACCATGTCTCATCAACCAGGCCAGACCACATGATCAGAGGCAAACTCTTCCAACTCAGTAATCATGGAAAGCCTCATAGCAGTAATGCAATTTATCCCCTCCAACATCAGTTCCTTTCTTAACRCATCACCTTTAGTAATTGAAGCAAAATGGTTTTTGGTTTGAGGGCAAAGAGTGAATTTTTTTTTTTTTTTTGCTTCCTTTCCTACTAACAATACGCTAAAATTCCAGCCTACTATGAAAACGCATGTTGATTTTGTTTATTCAGCATTTAACGAAGAGTTTCAGTCGGTGTTAAGTGAAATACTGGGATGCGATACAAAAGGAAATCTTCGCTGCCACCTAGAGGTAAAATCTTGGAGGAACACAGGGAAAGAAAAATGCATATCCTTTTTCCCTCCTCACTTTCCAAGTCAAACGCTTTCCTTTCTCAATGCATTAAAAAAAAATTTAAAGTGCTACAAATTGAAACATGCTGATTTTAAGAATAAAAGCATGAAAGAGATTKTAGACGCTCAGACTACGTATCTCCTCTTTGGTAGTGACCAGTGTTAAATGCCTGTGAACATTAAGTAGTACCAGGCACACAGAGTAGAAAATTCAGSCTTTGGCAGCCTGCAACTTACAGCTGGAATCTCCACACATCTTTGTGTTTAGCAGTCCTTGACTGATGCCCCAAATCAGTACAAATTCTCACCAAACCAATTTATAGCGTCACCTCAAAAATTGTCTGTCCCAATGAGTTTCATACATAGCTCATTGACAAGGGAAAACACTTTTCACATACTTTTAATTCACTCCCAGTGGATGCCTCCTCAAGCATACTAGAAAATTGCCCTATTCACCATAATGCTACATTTCTGCTGTTTATTTTTCTCACCACCATCTATTTTCCAMTCTTGAAGAGGTTTAGCATGTGTTATTAATCTTCACTCAGAAGACATTTCATAATTGATAGTCTTTGCCACCTTTTTTGCATTTTGGCATACCCTTTCTTGAGCTGTTTGGACAAAACCCAGCAAAACATTCACAATGTAGGATGGTTTRGATTCACACACTAAAAAATGATGGGATTTGTTTTCTTCTATTCTTTTCCTAGTAATTCCTAACTTGTCTGTTACCTTTTTGACAGCTGCCAGTTGCTGAGCAATGAGGACAATTCACAGGGATTCCAAGATCTGCGTTCTGACTGACAATAAATGTCACTACTGTACATGAACTAGTTTTCCCTACACATATTATTTCTCAATTGTTAACACTGAACTGACACACTTTTTTTACTCACTAACATGACTTACTGTCASCTCTTGCTTCTAATATTCTCCCTGTTATACCATATGCAAATATTATCATTTCAGTACTGTCTTCCTGTGCAGTTTATGAATATGTTGAGTATCAGAGGGGTCTGTGAGATTCAGATGCTATCTCCCTATACCATTAAAAASTAGGTCACTGCTCTGCTACCCATCCACTTGCCACTTATTAACCTTGAGAATTTTCCTTGTTTTTCCACAGTTTGCACACAAAATCCATTTTCACGAGATACTTTTGTTAGAGACCACTATCAAGGGGKTTTTTTTTAACTTACCAAGGTCTTTTCCTCCCACATGGGTCTCATCATTAAACAATCCAATAGCATGAACCTATATAACAATATCTGACTAACAGACCTGAATATTATCCCTGACAAGAAATGTGGGTGTCTTCACAAAATCAGCAACCATGTGGGCAAACTTATTACTTAACTGACACTTCTACACTTTGATCAGTTCAGCAGTTACATTTATGAATCTTCTGGGAAGCTTTATGCTAAAGCAGCATTGCACCCCTCTAGCAYCACCAACAATTTCAGTGGTGGATTGCACATCACTAACAAGGATTCTGCAATTTTAAAAATCATCTCCTTCAGAACTCCTGCAAACRTACCACACTGTTCTGGGAGATTGTTACTATTTTAGCTCTTTGKTATCAAAYTTCAATTAAGCCCAGGCTGATTTTTTTCTTACTCATGATCCATTAAGCACATCTGTGATGTACAAACTTTCCCCAAACTCCTCCACACTGAACATATACAACRATCTAATGTTAGTTCAGCTTTATTYTATTGAAAACCCTGTCATACATAATCAYCTACAGGTAAATGGTAAACTTTTAATTTGTGATTTTKAAAAATTTTTTTAAACCTGCYCAGACAGATCATTACAGCCACTAGGGTTTGTTGTCATCRTATTGCAAAAGTTCCATACCTTCTTGGTGATGCCTCATGGGCAGCTCCTCACARCACTRACTCCTTCTTCACAGCACAGCCAACAAACTATCCCTCATCTCACCCAGCTAACCCACTCTTTTGTAGTACTCCTCTTCTTATGGGACACAGCTGTGGCCTGTTAAGGGCAGCCTGTTCCTAACCTTTGGTGATTAGTACAGCTGCAACTCCCCAGGTGTGAGACTACCTTCTGCACTAYCTTTATTTTCTTACATTCTATCCCTCCACAAGGGTTTTGATCTAGCTCATTCTTACTCATAATTAAGTCACTATAATTCCAATTTTTTATTGTCCTCGTTTGAACACAAGTTCCATTTTATTGTCTTTAAAAAAAAATAAGTGAAGTCCTTTTACCCTTAGCTTGACTGAAAAAGTTATATAAAATGCTTGTGATGCAAAAAAGGTTTTCTCATTAGCATAGTATATTTAATAATCCTGSTTTCAGACAATGGTACTTTTCAAACAAACTTTTTGCCTTTATAGCTCTTCACCCCTTTTCCACACACATAATAACTTTTTTGGGGTCATATTTACATTTTTTGCAATTAAATATGACTCGGATCATTCTGGAGGGGGAGATGTCTCACAAATACACTAATTTTCTATACACTGGTCACTGTCAGAGAATGATCTCTCACAGTAAAATATGACCTGGGTATTGCCCTCTACTCAGGACTGAATCAAGATTTGCTTCTGCATGAGGAAGTTCTCCCAGAGGACCCACACAGCTCAATACTTTGCMCTGCATCACTCAMTCAGCACCTAGGGCTGATAGTCAGCTGACAGACAGGAAACTCCTCTTATTTATACTCTGAGTTTCAATCCATTRMGATTCTTCGATATTCCCCAATCAAGTAGGTAAGTTAAATACAAAGCTTCTGTCTCATTACAAGCAAGATAAAGGAAGTTTAAACAAACAGTTCTAGAAGCAGTGCATTCAGGTTTACAAATTGGAAAAAGCACTACAAAGCTAAAACCACCTCTTGTTTCTCCTCCCTAACACATGATTTATTTTCTTGGCTTATTTCAGATTACCAATACGTTCCGTCGCTCAATTCCAACTCGGATCCCCAAACCAAAGCCTGCAAGCACAACCAAAGCCCCTGTCAAAACTCC
Source organism: Cardinalis cardinalis (assembly GCA_014549065.1). Lineage (NCBI taxonomy): Eukaryota > Metazoa > Chordata > Aves > Passeriformes > Cardinalidae > Cardinalis > Cardinalis cardinalis. The sequence goes on along the minus strand of JACDOX010000082.1, from coordinate 2,818,643 downwards.
TGCTGGACATCCCAACAAACCACCCCAAGAGAGTCCTTCTGGAAAGATACGCATTGTAAGGACGGTGTCTAAAGCCTGCCTTCAAAGTGGAGGGAGAAGGTAAATACTTTTCTGTGACCTATGACATTAAAATGGATTTAAKCCATCTGAATCTCAGCAGCAGTTTTTTCAACTGGGGAAAAAATCAGAAACCATCCACATGGTCAGCACATATGGTCACCAATCCTAGGACATCAAGACAGCCAAATTCTTAGGAGCCAAAGTTAACTGCATGTCTGCAGGGACCATGCTCTGCCCCATTTTTATGGTGTATTTCCAGATTTTGCCACTCACAGTACAGGAACACAAGACACAAATAAGTTTCTACTATAAATTCAGTTCTGATATGTTCTACAAATACCAACAGTAAGGTTATCTCAGCAGATTTATATAAACATGGTCAAATCACATGAAGAGGAATTGCAAAGGTGTCATGTTTACAAAGTTGGTCTAGCCAAGAAGTATCTCAGTGTGGATATCCCAAGTTCAACATTAGGGGTGGAATGAAGAAAGTCATGGAAAAATCTGCTCTTGTATAATGCATTGAATTTAGAGAAATGCAGAGCTCCTTGCTGTGCCAAGCATCACTTCAAAAGCATGATGTGAAGACAAGTAGCTCCCTCCTCACTAGYGTGATTATGTCCACTCAATTCATGCAGATGTTAGATCAGGAAAACAGATGGGAGAATCAAGATGGATTGTTTGCATCAGCTATATAAACTTTCACCATTTGGACTACAGTATTTAGATTTCAGTTCACTTAAACAGTATTTTAGAACTGATCAAAATTAGTATCAAGCTTAACAGTAAGTTGTGGCTTACACAGAAGTGAAACTTTATTCTTGCAGTCCTCCACAATTTTGCCCTTCCTTACAACTCCTCACATTCACTTAAAGTATATAACCAGATTCATCAGTCCTAGTGAAGGTTTTTTTTTTAAACTGAATTTTTGCACAAGAAATTCTAGTTCATTCATGAGAGAATTTGCCTTTTTGCTTTTCTTAAAGCAAAACTTTTTAAAAAGACTTAGAATTCAAAGCTTCCCTTCAGCCAATACACACACACACACACACAAAATAAACCCTCAAACAAAAACCACAAACCAAAACMTTAGAAGAGACTCCATGCTTGTTGTTTACAATTTTCTGAAAAATAGCAATTGTTGCTCTGCAGGAAAATTTCTCACTGCTCTATAGAATGTTAAGAAAGACTAACAAAATACTACTACTACAGCAAGGAACCCCCCCCAACAAGAATCCTGTAATATCAACTAACACTAGTTACTGCTTTAAAATACAAAAATTAATTTATTTCTCTGATATAAATGTCTCACTCATTCTTCTTCCCCTAACAGAGTGCATTCCAACAGTCTAAATGGCTCAACTGACAATACATGGGAAAACTCCTTACACATAGGTGTTTCTTTAAGAACTGCCAAATCSTGATTCCTAAATAAAGCAAAAGCTGGTGGTGATCACAGTGCTATAGCCAGAACTGCAACCCTTTTGCTGAAGCAATGAGAGATTCTGATGCATTCAGTTACCCAGTTTTTCCCTTTCATTTCACAGCTAAAAGTTTAACTTAACCACGGAGATAATACAATACACAGCACTGCTGTGTGACTATTTTTGCAAATCCACAATAAACCTATAGCTTCCTCAATAGCTTCACAAGAAATTCTCTAGAAATATGTTAAAAAAAGTTTTAAAAGATCAGTCTACTGAAAAATTATTTCAGCTGCGTCCTACAAGACACACCTGTGTTAACATGCAGACATTAAAGAATGACTTTGCCACAGTAAAAAGGAAAGGCTTCCCATTTCATTCACTAAATCTGCAGCTATCAAGTTCTGAGAGTCCATATCATGTGTGCTCAGATCCCAACACAGCTCACAGAAGTACACCATTGCAACCTGCAGAGCGAATGCACATTGATGTGAAGAAACACAGATTTCAAGAAGCAGCTGTCAACTTGGCATGCTTATCAGAAAGATCTTCAATTACTGACCAAGTTCTATTACAAGGAACAGCAAATCATTGAGGAGCCTAAAAAAAGAGATACAAACCTCTTCATACAGAGTCCAGCAACAGACCTCAGCTCTCATCAAGCAACAGTGCTCCCACTGAATGCACTACAGTGAAGAGTCTGCTTCTCAACAGCTGCAAATCACACACTACAAACTGATGTTAACTGGCATCCTTCACTACAAATTAAAAAAAGAGAACCCCTGGCAAGAGAATTCCTGCAATAGCATCCTTCACTTTAGAGCCCACACAGGATCCCACAAGCACTGCCAAATCATCCTCTGTGGTCCCATATTATACTTCTCACCTATTTTTGCTGCTGACATACAAGGGTTTTGCTCCTGTCTTGCAATGACACAATTAATTTTTACCAATGAAGGCCATGCCCCTCATAGGTAGATCCTCCTTAGGGATCTAAAACTGAAAAATGGGGATACTACACTCCTACGGGATTAAGGGTGATACAGAAAGCATGGAGAATTAAAGACAAGGAGGGGTAACTAAAAAGGAGGAAACTGGAGGAATTTCTGAAAAATAGAAGTCCATCCCTCTCCCTCAAACTGACTGGGAGATGAGGCATGTTGGCTACAGGCAAGATCTGGACATTTATAGTGCTGTGAGAATTGCTCTTTTCTGTTCAGGAGGGAAGAGGAGAAAGTTGGGATCCTTCACCAGTATGAAATCAACTCCTCCAAATTCCTTACCCTTTCCCTTGTAATTCTGAATGCAATATAAAAACCACATGAAAAGTGTGGACAAAGTTGTGACACAAACTGGAAAGAAGGAAGGTAAGGAAGTCCTGCAGTTGCATGATGTGGGACATTTGTAACACTAAACTACACTGCTAAGTGGAGAATAATCCCTAACAGCTCCCTCCACAAATCTCATCTCAAAGGTTTGCTGAAGATGTTATTAGGCAAGATTCTTTAGTTTTTGTCATGTGACAAGATACAAAGATGGGTAATCCCTTTAGCATTTTTTGCCTTGGGTTTTCTGGGCTTTTTTTATACCTATAAATCATTTGCAGCAGGGTAAACATCTCTTAAAGTGAGAGTAATTATCTTTAATTTTTAATATGGACTCTAAAATGATGACTTCCAATGATATGGCCAAAGGCAAATTTAGAATTACATATCCATACACAAGGATATATATTTATATMTATTTTGTATTTTCATACTCTTTAGGTGGAGTGTATGAATGATGTTCACACTCATTTTAAAAGCAGCCTTTTCTAATTACAAGTGGCTAAAATCTAAAACACYTTTGAGAGCTGAATTCTGATGAATATTCTGTAGGTCAGAGCTTATTCTAAGGTTAATTTTAAAGGATCTGGCAAAAGATCATTATTTCAAAAGTACATTTGAATTCTGCTTTGCACSTGCAGTTATGGCAGAGATGTTATTTTTAAATAGGTCAGCAAATGAGGTTGGATAGTATTTTTTTAACAAAACTTCATTTTTCACAGAAATGAAATTGACCAAGTCTTTCAAAGGTGCTCACTAATGTGCAATTATTTTCTTGTATTGCTGCCTGCATCATACATTGTGAACGGTAGGGGAAGGTTTCCCCTTTTATGCCAACTGATTTGAAAGCATTTTACAGTATTGATAAGATGCTGTACAAATTAACCCTTGATTTTTCCTGTTTTATGTGAAAAATAGCTACACAAAATAAAAGCAACAGATGTTTTATGTTTACTKTTAGCTTGTGTCAACTTCATCCAACAACAAGCTCCATAAAAGGAGCCTGCCAACAAGTTTACAAAGGTGGGCTGCAGACAGCAGAGTACCTGAGAGYGGTTTGCACAACACTCACCTGTAATCACTACTTGTAACACACTCAAAGAATGTCCTTGGAGTAAAGTATAAAGGATTGGGTTAGACATCTCCAGAGGTTATTTTCCACCTGAATTCTTTCAGTAATTCAAAAATGCTATTGCAAAAATCCCAAGTTTTTCATAACTGGAAAAGCTTTCATTCATAGTCTCACCTCAAAGTCAAATGGTTCACCCCTCATGTCAGAAGTTTTTAATCCAAGTCCTGCTCTGTATCCAATTTCTAGAGGAAAGCTGACAACATTGTAACAGTCAGCTAACCATGCACCCCAAATGAAAGCTGCGCTGGCAGAATGTACAGGTAGGCTCTTCAGAAAAATTCCTAATGAAGAGCATTTACCATGGGAACTGGGACTGCTTAAGGAACCCACATGAGACTAAAAATAMAAATTAAAGTCTCAGAAACCTAATTAGGTCTTGTGGGCCCTCTTTATTACATACATACAACTTTTATAGTGCTTCTTCTCTAACTATTCTCCAAGTACCTTTTCACAGGAAATAAACACCAATTACCAAGACACAAAAAACTGGAGTCTTTGCAGAGGTGCAGATAACTCCCAGTAATGCCCAAATCTTGCYAATATTGTATTAAAACAGAAATTTAAAAAACAATCAATAAAATAGGGCACTATAAAGTCTAAAGTCATTCTAGTTGYCTAGATCTACCTAAATTTTCACACTAAATGTAAGCATTACAGAAAAAACATCTTACAGCTTGTGGTTTCAAGACACATTGAAAAAATACATGTGTATAAGCCAGGTGTTATAACCATCAGGAAACAAAAGACAAATCAGTCACAGCACCATACTCCAAGGAGCAGTGGCTGGAGAGAGCTTTACCTCCTGCCCTTTTACAGTAACACATGGCCAAGGTGATGCGACACACCCCAGTGAGCACACGGGGGATGCTTTTCAAGTACCAGAGACACTTTTCCCTCCAAAGGCTCTACTATGGATTTGCTCTTTCCTAGGCCTTACAGGTAAGTTCATGCCAGTAATGGCAAACACAGTCACAGGACAGTCTGAGGTGGAAGGGACCCACGAGGATCATCCRTTACCTTTTATCAAATAAACTSTTTGGAAGAAAATACAGTTTGGAAGGTAAACAAATGCAAGGGAGAGGTGAGCTCTTAATTCAAACCAAGAAGTTTTCCCATTCCCCTCGCTTTTCCAACTTCGCGTAAATGTATTTTTGTCATGGGGGTTCCTGTTGTTACCTAGGTACTGGGATTTTCAYTGCCGCTCCATCGTCTATTCCAGGGCTCAGATCAGAGACATCACCTCGCCGCAGAGACTCTGCTTACAAGCAAACCCCCCCTCGGTAGCAAGCAGGGAAAAGCAGGCACAGGGGAAAAAAGCGAGGGAGAGTGGAAAACCTRGAGAAGTAAATTAAAAGCAGAGAAAGAAAAGGCGGAGAGGGGAAGTGGAAAAAACACCCAAAATCCAACGAAAAGGAAGGAGTGCATGAAAGGAGGGCGGGGGGCTGGCTCTTAGGCAAAACGTTTCAATCCCAGCGTGGGGAGGGAGCTCGGGGAGAGCAGTACCTGGCGTGCCGCCCGTCCSGGGCTCGGTGTCCCACCACGGCTCCTCCAGCGTGTCGCCCATGCCGCCACTGCCACCGCCGCCACCGCGCCTGCGCACTGCGCGCGGGGCCGGGCCGGGCGGGCGTGCCCCGCGCTGCCGGGGGCCGGCGCTGCCCCGGGCACGGCTGGTGCCTCAGCTGACGCTGCATCTTACACAATAGTCTTCTGAAAGAGAAGGAGGCCTTTAAATGCATGCTGAGGATTTTTTTCCTTTTTTATTTCTTTCTCTCTCTCTCTTTTTTTTTTAGTGGAAAATACAGAAGCGAAAGAAAGAGGAAAGGAATTAAAACTATTACCCCGTTCTTCACAACGTTTATTTAATTGCTTAGATCCGCTTTCACACTGTCAAATACCTCGCTTAATTGCCTCGACCCGCTTACACACTGCCAAATACCTACTTTCTTGGTTGAGGTAATTCACATAATTTTTGCTGAGGAACAGATAGGTGCCTGCAGGGGGTGCGCGTTGCCTTGGAATGGCTGTTCCCGGCCCTTTGGCAGCGGGGCCTGCTGGGCGASCGTGCCCACTCTGGATCTCTTCCCGCAGGAGCCGTCCCGGTTCAGCCTGGGCGTCACCGGCTGGAGYCCATCCCGAGTCGCGCCGTGGAAGTGAAACAGACCAGTGTAAGGACTGGAATCTCTCGWAAGGCGACACTGTTTTTCCATGCATAACCCGCTCCAATAATTTTTCTCAACTTCTATTGAAGTTTACTATTTTTTCCCCCTTTGAGGATGTAGGTGGGTAAGGGACGTGCATAACAGAGAGCATTAGTGTTCATCTGCCCAGGGTTGCTAATGGACGTCACCAAGTGATTTTCAGCTCTTGGAAACTGCGTGAAACTTGTGAATTTCCGTACTCGCGGAGTAGGTCCAACCTGTGGCACATTAAACACTGTGGGGGAAGTCACTTAATAATCAAACCCATATCTGGCAGAGCGGTTCAGCTTTATGAAAACCGAAAACATTCAAATCTCCGGCAGAGCGACTCCCCTGCCCTACTCCAGGGGCGCTGCGCGGCCGCTCCCTCAGAGGCCGCCCCTGCCCGTCTTCCGCGCTTTGCGGCCCGCGCCCTCAGCCCGGCGGCCGGGAAGGCGGGGACGGCTCCGGGAGGAGCGGCCTCGGGCAGGAAACGCCTCCCGAGCGCGCTTTACGGCCGGGCGAGCGGGCACGTCAACAGCTATGGCGGAAGGAGAAGAGGCACCGCCGCCGCCGGGCAGCTGGTGAGTTATCGGGGTGTGGGCGCCTTCCCTGCCGCTCGCCTCCCTCCCCTCCGCAGCGGAGACAGCGCTGAGGGGCCGGAAGGCCCCGCCCGCCGCCGCTCTCCCCCCGGGACGCGCCGCACTCGGGGTCGCGCTGGGAGCCCGCCAGGAGCCCCCGCAAACGCCGCCGGCGCTCGGTGGCTCCGGGTCCCCGGAGAGGAAGGGGCCCGTCAAAACACGGGCGAGACACAAAACGAGGGCCGTGCCCAGGCTGGAGCCAGGCGGTCGCTCCAGTTTAAAATGACAGCTTTAACATGCGGTAGGAGCTGCTCCGGGAGTCTGCGGTAGGAGCTGCTCCGGGAGTCTGCCTGGAGTAGAGTTGCTTTGTTCAATTCAGCTTTCCGTTTCGTTGCATTCCTGCTCGCAGGAATAGGTGACAGCAGTGGGTCCTGCCTCGTTTTCTGAGTGATTTTGCTCACCACCTTCCTTTAGCACAGCTATTACTTATAATGGATTTTACATTGAACCCCTAGGACAAGAATAGAGACTATTTCTGGAGCGTGTATAGGATCRTTTTGATGGTAACAGTGATGTGATTTTAGTATTTGTTGCATGCGTATTCACTGAAGATTGCCGAGGCTTAAATAAACATTGTGTTTAAACACTGAAGCTATTCTTACTGCACCCAGCATCTCCATTTGCGTCTTCACTTTGTTTTTGTCTTTGCGCTTCTGCATTGCATGTGATTTCTTTCTGTGGCTCTGTGCCACACCATTGCTCTTTGTCCTTTCCACGTATATGCTTTTCAAGCAATTACTTTACAGAGCTGTTTTTTATGATCATTTCTATTCTGAATTCCAATCATTTYCAAGCTGGTTTTGCTTTTAGGCTCTCTTTGATGTGGCAGATTCAAAGTTTCCTGTGCTTAGTTATGTCACTGTAAAGAAGCCAGAACACACACACACAGGTGTAGGTGTAAACTCTTCTTTGTCTAGTTTGGTTCTACAAATAGAGTTCTTGGTTAAAACAACTTTGTATTATTAACTAGAAAATGAAAATTAGTTGGTGTCATTTTCTATTCTTGTGCTTTTTCTTTTAGTTACAACCTCAAAATTTATGAAGCTCTTTCTGTAAGCACAGTGTTGCATAAGCATTATTTCTAAATAAAGGCCTGACTGTTGGGCCATTTAATTACAAAGCGAGGAATGGACTTCCTGACAGTGCACTCTCGACCCTTTGAAATATAACCCTGGACATTAAATAAGARCCATACCTCAAATGCCTCCGAAAAAAATACTTCAGATGACTTCCATTACTAATATTGGAATAATATTGCTGTCTCCCAGATCACAATCAACGGCTCTAGAACTTCTGTTAAGGATGAGGACAAGTGTGTTTCCACTTTCAAGGCACAGCCTGCATTGTTGATATTCTGATTGGTAGCCTCAAAAGTATAGTCAATTTTATATGCTGATGGTACTAGAAAATGCAAACTTGAAGGCATTTGTTAAAACAGATGTAAGTCTTTATGGGAACAATTAAAGAGTTTTATGCTTAAATGCTATATTAATGTGTGACAGTGCATCCTGTTACTAGAGATGTGTGCTGTGAATGACAAAATTGCGTTCTTTATTGCTTGCTTAGAAACTTCACGTGGCTTTTGGGTTTGTTTTCCTGTTTTGGTTTTTGTTTAAAAGCCAGTTTCATTGGGGTATTTGCTTTTTCATTTATAGATTTAAAGCGTTGTCTTGTATTCATATTTCAATGCTGTGAACAGTTCTTGTGGAAAGAGCTTTTTGATGTAGATTACTACACTATCATATTTTGAAGTATATAAGATTTCAAATTTTAAAAATACCCAAACATATAATGATACATATGTATGCCTGAGCTCTATTGGGAGCAAAACTGGCCGTGCTGATCCCGTGTCCTCTCTTCACTTCCTTAGGAGGATTAAAAGGCAGATGGAGTTTTGTGCTCAGAGGCTGTTGCAGCACCTTGAGTGTGTATAACCCAGATGTGCTCCCTAACATAAAATTCCCTATTTGTTTTCCCTGTGTTAACCTCTCATGTGGTGCTAGTAGGAATGATTTGAATGGGAGGGAAGTGTTACAAGCTAATTATGAATTAAACCCCTCAACGTCTGTACTGACTGCTTGGTGTTTTGCTCAACAAAAGCCAGGGAACTTTGCCACTGCACAATAAAAATTAAAAAGAAAACCCAGCATCACCACCACCCCAAACTTGTATATAGAGAAAGAGGAGAGTGTAGGTTTTTTTTCTTCATTAAATATAAGAAGTTGTTATCAACAGTTTTGATTTTAAAATGAGCAAAATCAGGTAGACCTTGTTTGATTTGGAAGACATATCTGTCCAAAGCTAAGAATGCTGTGAAACACAAAAGAGGCAAGCTGCTTTCAAACTGCTGTAAAATCTTTTTTTTTTGGTCTGCTTATTTATTTTAATCATAATTTCTGTCAATGCAATACATYTAGTCAGTAGACTGTATAGACACAAATAAGATGGCTTGTTGTTAGTTAARATGTTTGTAATTGGAAGTTATAGATTTTTCTTGCCTCATTTATCAAGGAAATTGATTATTTGGACCTTATTTTTCTTGTTCAGATTTTCAAACAGATAAATGGTTATGAATTAATTTCTAAAACCTTTTTGCATATGTGTATTTAATACTCAAGCTTCAGGAAACTTGATCAATTAGTAATTTTTAAGATCTGTACTTGGGAAGTCTGGACCTGAAGTAACTAAATAAAGCTGTAACCGCAGATGGAATTGTTCCTGTACATTTAACTTTGCATTGGGATAACTCATTTTTTGGGTCCCAAAAGGCACTGCAACTGCCGAAGACAACAGGGTGACAAACCTAGTTTCCATATATCTTTCCCATTCTCACAATCTGGCTAATTAGTGCTTGGAGCCATAGTATTTATTCTGAAAGCCCATGAACAGAAAAGTCTTTTCCAGTTAAGCATGAAATTGAAGAAAAAATGTCAGGGAATTGTTTTTCYCCAAAATTCTATTGGAGAATAAATGATGGTTCAGTGGTGTGCTGGATACAATGGATATTTTGAAGCAAATGTGAGGAATTGATTTTTGTTTGTTTGTTTTCAGTAGAGAACAAACACTCATTAATTTCAGTTCAATATAGCTCTTGTTGAGGCTTTTTCCTGGGAGTCAGGAAAATCCTGAATTAAAAGTAGGAACCATAGTAATACCTTCTATAAAAGTATGAAATTGATTGTAGTATTCTTAACACTTCATGTAGTTTATTGATCACTTACTATTTTTCCTGCTATTCACATTCCCACACTTTTAATCCCTTCTCTAGTATTTATGAGTGATTACCAAGTATCTCAGTCATATATAAATAATACTTAGAAAAAGTGGCTTAAGCTGAATTCCCAACAGTTGATCAATTTTTCTTGCCAGCAGCTTAAACATCCTAAGTTAAAAAATGACCTGTTTAATGTCTGTGAAGACAGCTACTTATTGATTATAATATGTCACCAGACTGGCATGAATGGAAGAGATCCTTCTGTAAGTATGGAAATTTACTGCAGACGCACTAATAGGAGCATTTTGTATTATGACATTTTGAACAGTATATCATGTGGGAATTTACCTTTCAGGTCATGGCTTGGGTGTAGGCTGGAATTCCACACATCTAACCAAAAATTTGAGTAGCACCTAGGGACAGGCAGTGAAGCCATGGCAGAGCAGAAAGTACAGACGTTCGGGTCTGGAGAATTTTTTTGCATAGGGAGAAGTGCTGCTTTCTGTTAAAAATAAGTGTAATMATTATCCATGTGAACAGAAGACTTCCTAGCTGCTGTTCACTCGTGAAAGACAAGGATCCAGATTGCTAGCAGTTCAGTGGAATATTTRTAGAACAACTGACAGAAATGAGGTAAAACACAGCGAGTGGACATGTGTTAAAATGTTGAAATCACTTTCTTGTTTTGTACTTTGCAAGTTAGCTTGAATAGAAAGTTTATTAGAAAAGAAAATACTTAATCTTTGAGAAGTCCTTACTTACAGTCTGTGAGCAATCTTGCAGTTGATGGARGAAATGAGCACCTAATTGAATCACAGCAGAACAAAGCATTTTCCCCCCTGCTGTTATTTCACTTAACTCCTTGTTGGTAACACATCACGTCTCTTCGTCTGGCAGACGGACATGTCAGTGACCTGCTTTGTGAGGTGAAGCAGTAAAACTGGCATTTGCCTYTCATTTTTACAGTGTAGAAAGTGGGGGTGACAGCACTTGGAGGAAGTTTTTGCAAGTGGTAATATATTGTCAAGCAGCAGAAGCACACATTTGCAGATAACATGTTGAAGTTGGTGTTGCATGCGAGCTTCTTGAATGCTGGATATTAGTAACTGGTAAAATTTGTACTTTTGGATTTGTGAAACATTCTTTGCCAGGTGATTCTGTAATTAGTGTAGATGTAGTTTTAAGTGTTGTTTCAAGTAAAAATTACTTTCTTGTTCTCAAAAGAGTTTCTTTGGGTGACATAGGAACGAAGTTAAAGTACTGCAATAATTTAAGACCTTTTTACTTGAAATGGAACGTGTACRCAGCTGTTGCATTCATTTCCACATACCTGTTTAATACTTGGATATAGTTGTAACAACTAGTTGTAGTTCAAGACCTGGCTGTTGCTCTCTAGTCTGTTTTTCATGCACAGTGTTCACAGAAATGTGCAATGTGTCTAAGAGCACCTCATTCTCTCAGCTGATAATTGATGTTGGCTTCTGTTGAAGCTAGATCGTCCTAGAGGTCATGCGGTTCTGCTGAGAGCTAGGAGGTCTCTTTGTGTACATGTCCTGGAAATACTTGATTTTTATTCAAGGCTAACTGATCCATTCATTGAACTTTTCAGGCATTGAACATTATGTACACAACTGGGGACAGGATAGGTGATTGAAGTGTAAGTGTGCTTCCATATTCTGCTTCCCCTCAGTTTCTGTCTCAGGAAAGGGGTGGGCAACTTATGCAGCCTGTAGCCCTATACAAAACAGATTTGGGGATTTTTTTATTCCTTTTTTATAATACTAAAAATGTGAGAAAATAAGGCAAGTCATGCTCTTTGTAATCTATGCTTTCTTTCATCCAGATTTGCAAAATTACATGAAAAAAATAGAGTTGTGCCCTTGTGTATATTTGAAATATGATTTAAAATGCAGACCAAAAAGTAGTGACAAAGGAACTGCCTGATACAATGCAAGGAAAATGCTTGCTCTGCAGACATGTAAATACTTTGAGAACTCTTGAGTAAAGCTAGCTAAGTATTTGCATACCTTCTTCCAGGTCTGAGATTTTAATCTTTTTGTCCCAGAAAATCAGAAACGTGTGTTTGAAGTTTTCAGGAGACCAAACTTGTGAACTTTTATATCAAGGATTTAGTTGTGGCTGTATGGAAGTTAAAGCAGACAAGAGTTCAACAGCTKACATTTTTTTCCTGTGGCTGTTTGAATTGACTACATAGTAGTCATGGACTAATTGAGAATTATACTGGTAACACTTTAACATCTGTTACTCCGTGTGTATAAATAGATGTGTTATTCACCAGGAATGCATCTTCCTGGTGAATATGTGTCCTAGAGAAACAATCCTTTTCTTTTGCTCTGGCTGTAAACCCTCTGGATGTGTGTTTAACTCACCAGGTAACTGAAGAAAGCCTTTCTTAAGGCAGATGTCAGAGCAAGTAGAGAAGAATTAAGAGGATGTAGCAAGGGAGAAGTTTTGCCTATGGGACCTATGTATCACTACCATTGTTATTTTTCCAGTGAACATGTTTTGCCACTGCTCTGCTACATGATATTGAAATCCTGAAATCATCAGATGTGGTTTTCCCATTACTGACAGCATGGAAACATTGAACCAGTCTGCAGAAGCTGTCAGAGAGTTTGTAAAGTAATCATTCCTGAATGCTGAATTTCTACTTATCTATAACGCTTGTGAACTTCTGTTGTCTAACTACAGCAGTCGTCATTAGTGTTAGTCCTGTCAATTTGTGTATTTTGCTACTCTCTGTATTATTAACATTTTTGTATATGTTAATCCAGATTTGTGCAAATGTCCACACTTGAAATACTACAACTGTATAGTTAAATAAATATGAGTATGACTAAAAGATCTTTTCCCGTTTCAGGGAAGATGAGGTTAAAAGCTGACTGCTCTAAACCTTTGAAATAAGTGTTCTGTTTTCTAGACCATCTAATATTTTATTTAAAATAACTCCACCATCTAATTTAGGTGTAATATTTGCTTTGCGCGTGTGTGAAAACTTGCTGAAATTGAAAGTTGTAAACTGCAAYTGAATTTGCATTTTTATGATACGTTTTGCAACCTTGTCACTTAATGAAAAAAAAAAGCAAACTTTTTTTTCTTATATGTAAGCTGAATGGAATTACAAGTTGAAGGAGCAGCTTTAAAGTAGAGGAATAAATAACATTTTGCAAGTATTTCTTTTTATTAATTTCCATGTTGTTTTCTACCTTTGTATATGTGTGGGATTTGCCTGACAGTAGCCTTCAGTCTACATAAACACAGAAATATAGTAGAATTTGTTTTTTTAATTACTTTCATTTTTTTAGGATAAAAGATCTTGCAGACGCTCTAGACGAAGGAGGCTGTGATCTTGAAACTGTGAGAAACATCATTCAAGGAAGGCAGTTGCCTGCTGATCTAAGGGCCAAAGTCTGGAAGGTAAATATGATCTTAAATCAAGAAGCAGGAAATACCTGAAGTTGTGTTTCATTTGAGGTATAAGATTTAATTGCCAGGGATCTCTACAGAAGAGATGTAGTATTGGAATTTTAATATGCTTCTGTGTTGAGTCAGTTTAAGAGTAGTTCTCTTCTTTTTTTTTTTTAATTACTGAGTTCAGTAATTAAACAACTGCAAAAAGACACTAAAATATTTAGAGGGCTTTCTGTTTTTATTTTCAGATTGCACTTAATGTTGTAGGAAAGGGGGACAGCCTAGCATCCTGGGATGGCTCCTTAGACCTACCTGAGCAGAGTATAATTCATAAGGATTGCCAAGACCTAATTGGTAAGTTCTGTTACATTTAGATCATCAGAAGTTTGAAAACTTCTGTGTTCTCAGTTGTGTTAAGACTTTATTTCAATTAAGTGATCTGAATGCTGTTTACATTTTGGAGGAAGATGAAAGAGCAGATAAAAATCAGTAAGAAAACAATAGTATCTTACCTGTACACAGACTCTGGGAGGGTGACATTATGGGAGTTCAAAGTATTAGCTTGTAAATGATAGTTTGCATAGTCAGAAAGCTTTGTGAGATAAAAAAATGGTAATTGTTTTCCAAGCTCCATCTTTTAAAGCAGACATTCTTTATTTAGTGTCCTTCAAGTTTTTTTTTTGGAAGGTCTGGTTCTTAATCTGAAGACCTGTTGTAGCATGAAAATGCATATAGCATTTGAGAGAAGAAATATATTAAACATTTTGGGCTTCAAAAACTATTTTAAAGAAAGATACTTTTTAATAGCATTTTCAGCAAAAAATGGAAGGCTGTGTTAATGCAAGCAAGGTGCTGCCAGGACAAAGGAAATAATAATCTGGTATGTTTGCAAAGAGCTGCCACAGGATCTGCTTGGCAGCTCATCACAGGACTGGTAAAACCCCTGACATGATGCAACAACGTTGGTATCAGTGATCTATTGATGGAATCAATGCTGACTCATAAATCAGGATACATCTCACATCTTCAATAAGAGAATCTTCTATTTTACTACCTATCATTTTATTTATTCTTGTGCAATTGAAAGCTAGGGCAGGGGATGGAGTTGGTGTATGCATATGTACCTACCATTTCTGAAATGCAGTTCTACACTTTCTAGCCCTAAAATCTAGTAGGAGTTATTTTCTTTCTCTTTGTCCTGTAAAGGAAAGAGATGGGTGTGGAATTTCCACTCTGTTTTWTAATTACAGTCTCTCTTCAGGAAGATGCAAAATGTTCTCATTATAATCATAACATACAAAATTAAGCACTTCAGTGTCTGATCGTTCTCTTTTTGTATTTATTGGCAAATATTTTGTGACATGTAAGGATTTCAATCAAATGTAAAGTTACTTCAGAAAGAAGTTTGTATGGAGACTTCAGTTTTTCGTTGGGTTAAATGTCTCTGTTTCAATGTTTTAACATAGCAWGTAGTCTCCAAATTTTAAGTATATCCTCAGTTGGCATGTGAGCTTTATGTACTGTTTCATTTTTCTGAGAGATAGAAAAAAAGAATGCCAAATATTGACTGACTTGTCAATATTCTTGATGGGAAAGTATTAAAGACTTCTGGAATTAAAAAAAGTTTACTAACAGTCATGAGACTCATGGTCTTCATGTAACTGAGGGAGAAAGATGTTTCCTAGAAATTTAATGCCACTGTGTTAATGTACTGTGTACAGGTCTCTTTTCCCCATACTGGATATAAAAAAATGTGATTTGTAAGTTAATGCTAAATTTTAAGTCTGTAAGCCTAGCTGATCTCAAACTTCTGATTTAGATAAATTTACATGTCAGTCAATTAAAGGTATGCATTGTGGGTTGATCTGTGTTGAAATTCAAATGWATTTGTTGTATAGTTGAGCCTGAGTTGTGTGCTGAGCACATCAAATAGGAGTAGAAGGGGGAGCATTCTGTGCATTGAAAGAATCTACCTCTTTCTTTGTATAGATCCTGGAAAGCCCAAACTTCTTTCATCCTGTTGTTGTGTTATTTAAATGATATTTAAATGTCTTATCCTACTGGGTTTATAAAATTCTGATACCTTTTTTTAATGCCTTTCTTTAAGAATTTAATCTAAACAGCCAGCTTTTTGTTTGTCTTGTTTTACTGCGGTTTTTCTCCAGTCAGTCCATATTGGTGCAATTGTGCAATGAAATAATTTCATCCAATTTCTTTGAAAAGCCTTTAACYCAGTTTGTATTACTGTGCCTATTTCAGACCAGTTGTCAGTGCCAGAAGAAGAGAAGTCAGTATTAACTTTGGATATTGAGTCTGTTATTACTTTTTATTGTAAATCACGCAATGTTAAATACAGTTCCTGCCTTGGCTGGATACATCTRCTCAAACCTCTGGTGCACCTTCATTTGCCCCGCAGTGATTTGTACAACTGCTTCTATGCTATCATGAATAAATTCATTCCAAGGTAAAACTCTTTCTTTTCCATATGTGCTATTTGTGTTGGCAGTAGAAGTATTCTCTGAAAGATAGGCATGGTGGTTTTGGCTGGAGTAGCACTATTCCTAGCCGTGTTGTCAGAATTGTTACTATGATCATAAATTTCAATACCTGTTGGTTTGAAATCCAGGAGATGATTGGGTTGGCTTAAGATACAAAGAGTTAGCTGACTGGTGTGGCTGATCAATATGCCTTTTAAAGAACTATCCTTTCATGCAGTATCAAAAACATTTTTTTATGAACTAATTTGCATAGGTTATGTGGGTTTTTTGTTGCCTTTCCTAGCATTTTTTATATCAAAAATACTTCTATCYCTTCAGAAACAGTAATTCGTGAGATTTTTGATTTTTGAGACTAATGAAGTCTCAAAATCTCTTTAGAAGTAGTTAATATTTTCCTTACGTTCTTTTGAGTTGAGACTGATTTTTTTTTTAAGTTGCTAGGTATTTTTAATGACAAAATYTGAGCTTTTCATGCTGTTATGTAGGTGCTCTCACTAAAGTAAGTTTTTATGAATGTTGGAGCACCATGACACTTCAGCAAGGCTGGATAGTCTGTAATTAAAGATCTTAGTCTGATTGCTTGGAGAGGGGATTCCAGCCTGGCTGATGGATATGTGCCCGAAATACGAAAAATGCATGTTTGCTGTAGTGGCAGGAAGCAAGCAAGCATTYATCAGTCCTGTCACTTGACTCAGCACATGTCCCTCTTGGGCTCTGTGAGCTGTTTGGGGATGGTGGCAGTATGGCCACATAACCCTTCTGCTTTCAGCTGTAGAAGGCTTGCAGAGTATCTGCTATTTGAGCTTCTCAGGAGGAATCTAGGTGGCGTTTCAATGAGATGTAGACTGTTTCCTGGTTTTTTTCTCCTCAGTGGGAGAATGAAAGACATAGAAAGGCAATTTACAGTAGATCAGTGTATCTCTGCTCCATTGGTACCACACTGGACTTGTTCTGAGATTTAAATCTGTTTTAAATACTTCTGTATTATATAATCTGTCAGCAGTATTGCATTCTGCTGTCTAATTTAATGRGGCTTTCAGTGTTTGTGGATTTTTTGTTGATTTGATTTGGTTCATTGGTTTTTTGGCTCTTTGAGGCAAGATGACTTCATGATCAGTCCCTGTGAATTAAAAGAACAATGTACAGGAAATTACATGATCACAGATATTAAAGAATTGCTACTGTAAGTCTGAAAATGGCAATATTACAGGGGAGTTTATTGTTTTTATTGCTACTTTTTAGGGATTGTTTTATGAAGGGAAGACCCTTTCATCTATTTAGACTGTTGCTTCAGTACCATGAGCCTGAACTCTGCTCCTTTCTTGATACCAAGAAGATGACTCCGGATTCATATGCACTCAACTGGGTAATAAAGTGAAAGTAGGGAAACATAATGAAAAATAAATTTCTGTTAAAATTTAAATACATGTTGTCAGTTTATGGAAGAGTRGTACAGGCAATTAGAACCACATATATTAAAATTAATTGCATGTTTTGATAGAGTGTGGGCTTTTTTTCTTTAGTGTTTAGCATGAGATATGAGGGCGTGGTAATGTCACATTTTTATTATACTGGGTGAGTCTTTATTGAGCCACTGATACTAGGAACTACTTGGAGTGAGGAAAAATGAGAGCAGCTGACATACTCAAAAAGCAAAAAGTTAGTTTTGATTGTGGGCAGCTGTATGTTGTACATATGGGTAACATCAGTCTAACAGGTCTTTTAAAGCTGAAGAATTAATTGTTTTAGAAACCTTCCTGCTAAGGCATATATATATGTCTTAGAATTTAGGCAYGTATATTTTACAGCTTTTGAAGTATTAGTCATTTTCTCTTCAAAAGTGCCTCAGATTATGGGTAGTTACAAAGATTATCACCTCAATTGTTTTTTATAAATTTTATGTAGCAGGACTACAACAAAATTTTTGTATCAAGGCTACTTAGTATATGCAGTACAAAATCATGATGCTGTGCTTGCATAGGCAAAGTCTGTAATTTAATAGAGAAGGTTTTGACCCATGAACTTTTCTAGGTTCCTCTTTCGTACTCATTGGCAATGTAAATTTTTTTTCAACTTGGTGTATTTTCAGTTAAAGAAGTGAAAATTAATGAATTATTAAACTGTGAGGTTTTTCTTTGGGGATTTTTTTCTTTGTTCCTTTTTAAGCCTGCTGCCAATTTTAGTATAAAAATGTGTCTAGGAAAAATTTTCACATTCTCAAAATCTGCCTTTTGCCAGTCTCATGAGCCTTCAAAAGAGAAATCAAGTCCTTTGTTGTCACTCAATTTCTTTTTTTTAATASAATTCTCCTTAGTACATACAAAATTCTTTGAAGTTCTTTTCTTCGAATTTTGAAACCTAATTAGAAAAAGAATCTTCTCTCTGAAAGGTGGTAGTGAAGTAAACTGGTATAGCTGCCTGTCCTCAACACCATGCTTCTTGGTGTACAATTTTAGGAAAAAAAATCTTAAGTTTCATTTTATATAATGATATTACAGTAAAATTCTCTGTTTCATCTGTGAACAATCTGTCTATATTGGTGTATCACTAATACTTTGAAGTATATAAGCAACATACCAAGACCTGCCATTGTCATCTTGTTCATGGATGTTTTGTCTTCAGTTGCCTTTGAGCCAGAATTGAATTGATCTATCTTTTACTATAAAACTATACTAGGAAGTGTTGAAATATTGCATGATAGGTTTTAAAACAGATACCAAGCTTTTGAAAGCTATAGCTGTGGAATTGGCTTGCATCAGCAGGTACAGAAAGACCCCAGTGAAGTCAGGTGGTTTGCATTTGAGTTGGGTGTGATTGTAAATCTGGCATGTATAGTAAGTTGTTCCTACCTTTTATCTGCTTTGAACTTTGTATATCAGAGAGGATGTATTTTCAAGTGGGAGCATGGGAACAGGCAAAAAGTTTCTTAAACGGTTATGAAAATTTTCTGATGCTTGCAAATGWTTACTCAGTCATAAAGCATCATAATGTAATGCTAAGTAAGTGATGTTGTCAAACTAATGTTTCAACCATGTTCAATTAGCCCAATTCTGCTGTGGAAAATAAAAATAATTATGTTTGCAGGATCCTTTCAAAGCCCTAATTGCTATGCTATTTGAGTAAATATATTCTCTTATGATTGTCTTGTTGGTATAATTGGTATTTAGCAGTGGCTGTGAGCTAAACAGTACTCCAGCTTGATTTTGTTATCTGTGGTTGAATTTGCAAGGCTGGCAGTGTACAGCCAACTTTGCCTTCACAATAGTCATATTTATTCAAAGATAATCTCTTGTGTTGAGCACTGTTTCCATAAAATTTGGTTTAGAGGTTAGAACCATCCTTCAGTACATTGTGCAGATGTAGGCTTTATCATAATTTTGTTGAGTTTATTTTCTTTTAGATGCCTTGTATCTCTGTTAAAAATGTATTCCTAATAAGATTGTTCCTGGTAATTGCTTTTTCTCACATTATTTTCCAAATTTCTAGCTTGGAAGCCTCTTCTCATACTACTGTTCAGCTGAAGTCACTCAGGCAATATGGGATGGATATCTACAACAAGCAGATCCATTCTTTATTTATTTCTTAATGTTGATCATCCTTGTCAATGCAAAGTAAGTGTATAGTTAATTCTTTGGGACATTCTTTGCTGACACTGTTTTAATCCAGGTTTGTTTCATTTTGGTTTTACTGACTTAATGTATGCCTGTGACTTTACTGTTTTCAGAGACGTTATCTTAGCACAAGAATCAGATAAAGAAGAAATGATAAGTAAGTACTTCTCTTACATAGCTGCTAGTGAAAAATTTACTATATACTGTAATCCCCATTTATTACTATTTTTTGTTGCTAAAGAGCTAGATTGTTAATTTCCATGTGATTTTTCTCATTCTTTAATTTCTTCACCACACTAATTCTCTCTTACTTTTGCTGCCCTGTCCTTGACCTTCTTTCCTTATTCCTTTCAGTGCTCCCACACCTAGTWCTATATTTCAGTTTGAAGTACTGGAAACAATCACCACAAACTGGTCTTTCTAAGCCCAAAGCAACAGCTGGCAAATCCTTCTTTAAATCTACTGCACTTGTTGCATTTTCTGGATTGTTTTCACGCGCACTTGATTTGAACCTAATTCATTGTTTTTATAGAAAATGCATTAAATTTCAGTGGAAAATTTAAATAACTCTTGCCTTTGTATTTTTTTACACGCATAATACAAYGTAATTAATAATCTCTAGCAGTTCAAATGAGAGTCCTTGGAATTTTATGTCTTTGCCATATACTGCAGAACTACACCCTTGGGTTATCYTGGACAGAGACTGATTAAATACTCTTTTTAAAGGATTCTCATGGTCAGAGCTCTTTAAAAGTAGCTGACTTAGAACTGAAAGCTAAAACTATACAGGAATAAGAATGTGGTAAAAAATAATTTGCATAGAAGGTTTGAACATCTAGCAAAAAATATAAGTTTTCTATGGATAAGGAGTATTTACTGTATCTTCACTTTTCATCTGGAGTGGATCAATATTTATGTTTAGTCAATACACTAGATTGTTATGCCTTATTAAAAATAAGTTCTTTTATGATCTGTGTGGTTTGATTTCTGTGTCTGAAATAGTGTTGCATTTATGTTGTTTGTCTGTCTCAGAATTCTTAGAAACATCACCAGCCAATCTCGATTTAGAGGATATAGAAGATCTCTTCTCTTTGGCACAGTATTACTGTAGCAAAACTCCAGCTTCTTTCAGGAAGGTAATAATTTAATTTTGAAATTCTCTTCTTTTTGGTGAGTGTTTAAGCTCTTGCTGACAGTGACTTTGAATATTTCATTGCAATATTCTTTTTTTTAAACATTTTTTCATGTTGTTACTCTGGTGATATTTACTGTTAGGATCTTTGAAAGATAAGGTTAACTGATCCATGAGAGAAGCTTCCTTGCAATATTCTCACTTCATGACTGATAACCTMATTTTCCAAATGAGGCTTTTGTAAGAACTGATTAAGCTAAATTTCATATTGACACAATTGCATTGTAGTACAYTGCACAGCTGTGCTAGCTGTATTTGCAATAGCAAAGAGGAAAAAGTCTCTTCCTATAGATAAATCTATTATCATCTGTTATGCACTGTTTTTGCAGCTCTTCCTTAGTCATTATATCTGACTTAGTGAATGAATGAAATARAAGTATTTGGTAGCCATTGCCCTCAGATTGTATGTACTTCCTCTGATGTGTGTAGACAGATATGGGAGGTTTTCTTGTGGGGAAAAAACAAAACAAACAACTAAAAAACAAATACCAGAGGCACTGCATCATGTTGGCATGGTCAGAGTGGTGAACAAGCATGTTTGTAATGGAAGTGTGGACCTTGCATGATTTTTCAGAAAGAATTTCAGTTGATCAAAAGTTTCATTACTACGTGGACGGGATGCACATGTGTGGAACTTGATGTTTGCTATGGATATAGTTTTATTTTAAACTTTCACATATAAAGACAATGGCTTCACCTAATCTTTTTTTTCCTTGCCTTATTAGGACAACCACAGTCTTTTTGGCAGCAGCTTGCTGGGCCTCAAAGATGATGACACAGACTTGAGCCAGGCTCTCTGTCTAGCAGTTTCTGTGTCTGAGATTCTGCAAGCAAATCAGCAGCAAGGAGTCAGTATACTGAATTAACCTTCCCCCCCAATTTTGTAGAAAAGGAAAGAATCARTCACTAACCACTAGTTTTAAACGCTAACAGCACAAATGAGTATTTGCTATTTCAAGAAAAATATTTTTGTCTTCAAGTTTTCTCTCTTGTTAATGATCTGCTATCTTCAATGCRTTTGTGCTGTAGCAAGGAGCATAGGGGAGCTTAAGACAGCTGATTTGAATTTGAGGAGTGTGAGCTGAAAGTAGTATCTCTCTAATTTGAATTCCTTTCCAAATGAAGCTGCTGTAGAGGAAAATTTAAAACTCACTACTCAGTACCTTTGMGAAGAATGCTGTTAAGGAATATCTGTCTTTTGTCAATGAAAGCTTTAAATGAAAAAAAGAAAATTGGTTGAACTTGTTTCAGTAGAAATTAATTGGAGATATAGATGCAGGGACTTCACTAGAAATATTTTAAGACCCATATATGGATCATAGTATAGTTAGATTACAGTGTTTCTTTTTGACTACTGACTTCTTGTTGCAGTTTCCAGGCCCCAGTTTTGTCATGCATAGTTTGGGTTTTTTACTCATCCAAATAAAGTTAAGCATCTGTTTATATCCTGTCCAAGTTGGTGGGACATAAACCCATCCTTATGTGCTGTGCTGATTAGTAGTGGACTCTTGGATGGCCTCATACCTACTATGTTTCCTCTCAGTAGAAATTATATAATTGCACTTGATGATCCTTTCCCATGCACAAGCTGATGTATTAATGGAAAGTTGACACTAGAATCCTGCTGGTGGTCTGGTAGCTGTAGACAAAGTTCAGATTAATCAAATGAAGTAAGATTGTTTTTTTAATAGCTCTTAGTCCCTCTGAGCAGTTCCTGTAGTATTTGAATTAGTATTAGAATGTAATTGAATATTGCCAATAATTATGCAATTTTRAAGTTTAAAAATTTCTCTTTCAGGAAGGAGTGAGATTCTTCGTAGTGGATTGTCGTCCTGCAGAGCAATACAATGCTGGGCATTTATCAACAGCATTTCATTTAGACTCAGATTTGGTTTGTATGCTTTTTGTTTCTTTACYGGTATTTGAATCCTAATGGAGRTGAAAGGGGAGAGAAATACCTGCCKAAAGGGGAGAGAAATGCCTGCCTTGAAAAATGAAGTATTCTTAATTTAGGCTTCAGTCTGTGTACTGCAGGGTCTAGATATGTGATGATAAGACTTTAAAAATTASCTTCTCTAAAGGAGATGGTAGAACCATCATTTTACTGAGAAGTTTAGTCCTTAATGACATTAGAATTTGGGATTCCAGACTTCCTGTTCTTTGGTTAGGAATGGGAACCCATACAGATTAAAGACTATACATTGCTTGGAGGAGAAATCTCTTTTTAGCATTCTAATTTCCAGTGAAAGGTGTAATTAATTTTTAAAAAGAACACTTTTTTTCTTTGTCTCTTTTTTTTGCCACCACCAGTCTTATTACAGTCTGCTTTTACAGGGCATATATCTTGAAAAGGATTTGGTTGCTTCTTTAAAATTTTTGCTGTACAATATGAAAGAGAAAGTGCATTGATTTTGGCACTGAGATATGCTACAARTTAATAAGTTCAATGAAGATTTTGTACTTTATTTGATTTATGAATTCCTAATTGAATGTTCAGTCATATTTTTCTCTGTCCTTTTTTGCCCAAAAAATCACTTCAATTTCAGCAGTGTATTCATTACTTCTGAATTAGCCCTTAACTATTTTACTTTAAGCAGTCTGTGGAAGCTGTATGGAATGATTTATTTGGATATACATCATAAAAGACTTTTATACCTTAGTTAAGTTCAATCCTGCATCTAATATCTTTACTTCTCTAATTAAAATGATGCATTATTCAGTATTATATGCACATGTGTAAATAAAATATTAAATATAATTGCATAGGAGATAAAAGAAGGCTGAAGGGCAAACCGAAGGAGGTTGTAGCAAGATGGGTGTCAGTTTCTTCTCCCAAGTAATGAGCTGTAGGACAAGAGGAAGTGGCTTCATGTTGCTCCAGGGGTAGTTTAGGTTGGATATTAGGAAAAATTTCTTCCCTAAGAGGGTTGTCAAGCATTGGAATGTGCTGCCCAGGGAAGGGGCTGAGTCACCACCCCTGGAGGTATTTATTACTTGCAGACATGGCACTTGGGGATGTGGCTTAACAGTGGAGAGTTGGCAGTGCGAGGTTTGTGGTTGGAGTCAATGACAAAGGTCTTTTCCAACCTAAGTGGTTCTTTAATAGTGTGGCTTTTAACCTGGATCAAAAATCATTTAGGAAAAACTTGATCTGTCCTATGTGGGTGTTCTGCTAGTCTTAATTGAATATCATATTCAGTGTAGTAGAAATAAGCATTTAAAATTATTAAGTAGTACAAATAGCTGATRGTATATGGAAAAGGAGTCCATGAAAACAAGTCTTAAATTAGATGTGATCAGTTCATATGTATTTAAATTGTATATTGGAATTAATGGTCTTTCATTAACCATGGTGGATAAATGTCACCAGGTTCATCCTTTATTATGAARGTCAATGCTATGAAAGTATTATAGGGAAAAACCTTTGTGATGAAAAGTCATTAATGGAATTTCAGTGCATTTAATATTCCAGTATGTGCAAAGTGTGCAAAAATTATTGTAAGGCGAGACAATGGGGAGAGACAACACTTTGGAATCCACCTCACATATAGTTAGAGAAAGTAGTGAGATTTAGGACCTGTGTAATAAAGCAGCAGCCTTTATCTCTAGGAAAACCCCAGTTAAAATTCAGCCTTACTCATTGATGGCTAGGTTGTGTACTTTTGACTTTGTCCTTCATCATTTGATCCACTGTACAGACAAAATGATGAGAATCCCTTCTGGCCCCTGCCTGCCCCCCTCAGTCCAGTTACAGGTCAAAATTCTCTTACGAGTTTAAATAAGTACCTTCCCCACAAACACAGGTTAAAATTCTGGCTGTATAGAGAAAACCCTTGTTTCTCCATCTCTTTCATGTGGATCTCATGTTTTTGCATGCACAGTAGCCCTTCATGTATCCAGTCTTAGCTTTTTGAGAGTACAAAGAATCACAGATACCTCCTTGTACTCTCAATTGTAATTTCTTTTCCTAAATCTTGATAAGTAAATGAGACTTAGTGGATAGGCAACAARGGGAAGACTTTACTAGCATCTAGAAATTCTAGGTAGTTTAAAGGGTTTAAAATCTCCAAAGTTTGGATATGTTGTGCCCAAGCATGTGTAAATATGGAAACCAGTCCCACTGCTGTATTACCAAATCAATGCAACATGAAAGTTGCAAAGACTTGTTCCACTATTACTTGATGCCTTCAGAAATAAACTAAGAAATGTTAGCTGTGTTTCTTTCCTGGGGAGAACAAGTGGGGTGAGGAAGTAAAGGACCATTCACAGTGTTCTTTATGTAACAGTCACGTTCTGTGTGTGTGACTTGCACAGTGCTGAGATTGCTTGTGCTCAAGGAATTGTAACTGTTCTCAAAGTTTGTCTCCTTTCACAACTCATTTTACAATATCTTAGTGTCAAACAATATTTTTTGTTTGTTCATTCCACAGATGCTTCAAAACCCATCAGAATTTGCACAGTCTGTAAAATCCCTGTTAGAAGCACAAAAACAATCTATTGAGTCTGGCTCCATAGCTGGTGGGGAACATCTCTGCTTCATGGGAAGTGGCAGGGAAGAGGAAGATATGTACATGAACATGGTGTTAGCACATTTCTTACAGGTACTATTAAATTGATTTAACAGCTGGAGTAAAGGGTGTCTGCATGTGTCATTGATGGTAAATGGCAAAACATTTTCACCTTAAAATCTGAACTGGTTTTTACATTACTCGAGTTTACAGTTTTTAGTAAACAAACTAACCCCAGTTTCATTACCATACTTGCCAAACTTATTCCACTGGTTTTTGCTCTGATCAGAATTATCTTTTCTGTTGCAGAAAAATAAGGAGTACGTAAGC
This sequence comes from Cardinalis cardinalis, assembly GCA_014549065.1. Taxonomy (NCBI): domain Eukaryota; kingdom Metazoa; phylum Chordata; class Aves; order Passeriformes; family Cardinalidae; genus Cardinalis; species Cardinalis cardinalis. The sequence continues at coordinate 2,793,099 of JACDOX010000082.1, read as the reverse complement.
ATTGCCAAAGGAGGCTTTATGGGTAAGCTTATTAATAATGAAATTTGACTTGAAAAATCCTGATATCTTAACACTGTTGGTATTTTTGAGGCTTTTGCTAAAAACCATTGAAATGAATAGCAGCTAGGTCTCATTTGTCAGATTTTTGTTTTGTGTCAGTAAACACTGTGCACTTACACATTTGTGGTTAACTTTTAGGGCTTTCCCAAATTTCTTAATACTGAAAAATTAATGCAGAAATTGGAGAAATTCCTTCTTCCAGCTTGTCATTCTTGATGTTTTAGCCACTGTAGATTGCAGATTCATTTGAAGATGCAACTTCATACTGACTATTAACTGCTGTTATGATTTCTTAAATCAGGAGTTCATAATTGATGAGTTGATGTTGCTGGAAATAATCAGCAGTGGAGAGATCTGTGCTACAATATGACATTAATAACAATACAATAGAGGCATTATTAATCAATATGTGTGGTGTTGTAAGAAATGTCTTCAAGATCAAAGCAGTTTTATTTTTAATTGCTGCTGTATTCTAAATGTTTACTAAAATAATTAGTGTATTAGGTAGATAAATAGGCATTAGATAATTAGATTTTCTTAATGCCTTTATACTACTGAAAGAAAAGCCAAAGATTATTATAGTGACCGCTGAATTTATCTRTTATATTGAATGGTGGTGAAAAAACTGTTACTGATTAGTCTYGGGTATATACAAAGTTTTCATCAATAGACTAAGTCCAGTGTAATTCTGAATGTTTTTAATGGCCTTTTAACAGCCCTCCAACAGCACTTAGCAGATATCAATGTGGAAGGACCAGAAAATGGATATGGCCATTGGATTGCTAGTACCTCAGGCTCAAGAAATAGCATAAGCTCTGTTGATGTAAGTGGAATTTTAGTGTGTTACAGTGGGATGAGAGCCCTAGGTGTCATGTGTTTTTTCTTCACATTCCTCATTCTGTTCCATGAAATGCGTTATTGCAAGTCATGACTGTTTTCACTTGTGTGTTTAATTTCAAACTATGATCACTGTCTAGTCAAAGGTGACCTAAACATTTTTATCCTCTTGACGGGAAGAGTTTGTAGGTAAGAACTTGCTGTAGTCATTCTCCAGCAGAATACATGTAATAGACAACTCTTTCCCTGGCTCTTACTCACTCTGGGAGCAAGTTACTATAAAGTGGCATACAATTTCATGGCAAAGCTCAAAATTGTATCTTTTTTACAGCTGATGTATTATGTGTAGAATTTAGCTTTTGATTTAGATGCAATGTATCACTAATAGTATTCTTTTGTTTAGATGTCCGTAGCAGAGTGCTCAGTAATATAGTTTGTCAAGCTTGCTTTATGGGATATTTTCCTCAGTATCACTGCTATTATTTGATAGAATKCTAAAGAAATACTCAGTTGTGTACCATAAAGTAAATTTCTCTTTTGTAGTCTGTTTCCTTTTTAAAAAATTCATTGAGATGAAATAACATACTTTTATATGATTAATCCTGAGAGGAGTTACTTTTACAGGGTGATTCTCCTAACGGTTCAGGTGATGGAAAAGGAGTGAAATCCCTAGTGAATAAAATGACAGTTGCTTTGAAGACTAAATCAGTGAATGTGAAAGAGAAAGTTATCAGTTTTATTGAAAATACATCTACTCCAGTGGACAGGTGCGTCATTTATATCTCACTGTGCATTAGTTGGGAGAAGTGACTTYCTATTTCATGTGGCTGTTTGTAAGTGTGAAAACTGGGCTAATTAGGAAAAAGTTGTCTCACATATTCAGTTTTTTAATTTTCTACCCCTACCCTCCTCACAATTTTATCATGACCCAGGGAGCCTACTGTGCTCCTTAGTATTGGAAGGCCAGTGTGGATCCCTGTTGCCTTCAATGTTTGTCTAGAATTTGTCACTTAATTTCACTTCTTTTAGTGTGTCAATTTTGTGTTTAGCCTGAAAGTGAAAAATGATTTCACTTTTATTTCCGTTCCTCCCCATCCTGACTAATGAAATAGATGAATGACAGTGGGATTCCGGATAGGTTCTTTCGGTTGGTTGGTTTTGTTTTGGTTTTGGTTTTTTCACTGCTGCATCTTGGCAAATTGAGTTTACCTCTTTTAAAGATCTCAGTTTTTTCCAAGTCCTTATGTAAAACTGCGTTTCAAACTCAGAATCGATGCTTGTTTGGTTTTTGTGTCTTCAGGTACAGCAAGGAATGAGAATGTGCAAGTAGACTGAAGAACACTTTCAAATTTGGAARTGATCATTCCAAATAATTATCTTAACTAAATACAAGAAAAACAGCATTCATCTGTCAGAGCTTTAAATGAAATGCTTGTTGTAGTTCTTTAAATTCCAGACTTTGAAGGTGTGTGTTGAATACTAAGACCCTGGTATTCAGGAATCTCAGAAACCTAGCATTTCTTTGATAGCAGGATTTAAAATACATGCCAAATGATGAGTAATTTTTAATAGTACCTCAGATCATTCCTTCTTTCTGTGTTGGAAAATGTTTTTCCAAAATACTATTATTACTTCTATTATTGCTTCTATAGAGGCAAAAAATTCTTAAATAATGTTTGGTAGCTTTTGCTTTGTGATGAATTAAACTGAATGACTGAAGATTTAAACTGAAAGAGGGTAGATTTAGATTAGATATTAGGAAGAAATTCTTTACAGGGTGGTGAGGCACAGGTTGCCTAGGGAAGCTGTGGCTGCCCCATCCCTGGCAATGCTCCAGGTGAGGCTGGATGGAGCTTTAAGCAATGTGGTCTGGTGTAAGGTATCCCTGTGCAGGGCAGGGAGTGGAACAAGTTGGTCTTTAGAGTCCCTTCCAACCCAGGCCATTCWGTGAAATCAAGTAATGCTTACATGTAYGCCACAGGTAGCATAGGAAATGCATCTTTTAGTAGATTTTTTTTTGCAAATATTTCTTTACCTTGTGTCCAGCTTTCATGRAGCCTTGTTTTTATCATCCTCTTTGAAGAAGATACATTGCCAATATAAAGAATTTCAGCTATTTATCTAGGTTTTTCCTTTACATTTTTTTAATTCTTTTGTTCTGTCCTCTGCCCCAATGTACTGTAGAATACCTTTCAATATTTCCTGGCCAGACAGAGCAAGCCTGGAGCGGTAAGCTTGATAATTAAGCAGTCTGACTAAAACCACCTTTCTTGTATTTAGCATGGCATCACAATGTTTGTAAGCATTGGTTACACTGACAAGATTGCTTGCATATTTTGATACGAATTTAATTTCTTGAAGTATATTAAAACTGTTGSTTTTTATAAGCACTGGTCAAGAGACTAAAGGAAGAAAAAAATGTATTGGCAGTGCTTTCTTCTCTTAGTTTCTGCTTTGTTATTTCTGTTCTCTTCCTTACTATTGCTTTTTATGGATTTTTTTTTTTAACCTGTCATTTCCTATATACATTTTATTAGYAACCTGTACTAGTAGAAGAAATCAGGAACAATTACTGAACAAATTATGGCTTAAGGTTTTAACAAGAGAGACTATAATTATGAAAAGTAAACTTTTCATAAAATATCATTAGAACATAGATATGACTGGGAACCCATACAGAAATTCTGTTTGGWAGTCTCAAATTTTTATGCATCTTATCAATTGATGATAGAAGATGCTGAAAGAAGCAGATATGCTCATTATTGGGGAAAAAAACTTGATAAGTAAATATGCTTTGCAATTCTACCTCATCTTGTTCACATAACTWCTACATTTCATGCAAATGTGGAGGCCCTTCACATTTGACTCAMATACAGTGTCTTATAATTATTGCAGAAATAAAAATTGTGACTTAGGTTTTTATAAAATTACTTGTGATAATTGAAGAGCAGCTCATGCATAATCACTTTCAAACTTTGGTTATACTTTAGGAGTTCTGTAGCTTTTGACCTACTTACACTGAAATGCWTGAAGGTTAGTGCTGGATGAATTACTGAAAATTTTAAAAGTGGGTTTTCAAGGATTTTTGGACTGATTTTTCTTTCAAGTAGTTTATACATAATTTGATCTGGGAGTCACCCGAAGGCATCACAGGAAGGTGTTGTTCATGTGAGAAAAATCAGTAGTAATGTTCTGTAGAAGAACAATGGGAATGGCCCAATAGCACATAGTATGTTTTGTTAATTTAGAAATACTTAAGATCATGGGGATTGTACCCCACATTTTGTTGATCTGTTTCTCGAATATGGTAAGCAAGTGTTAAAATACAAAATTTAATATGGTGACTCTTTGATAATTCAGAGATGCATGAATCTGTATTTGTAACTAAGAAGTTTTCATAATGCATGAATCTGTATTTGTAACTAAGAAGTTTTCATATATTGAGATTTTACTTTGGTGATTTTGTTTATTCCTTTCACTCTTACTGCACATCTTCTTTCATTGGGTAGATGCAAGAATAAATTAGCTCACACTTTATATCCCTAGAGTATTTTTTTAAAATTACAGTTCTTAAAAACCTAGAATGGCATTTTTTCTGTATCAATTCAATTAGATCTACTTCGTGTTTATCACCAGGATGTTTCATTTGGCAGGTTTGCCACCAAAGGACATGGCATTCAATTTGTAACCATGTAATGATGGTCTTCCATGTAAACAGGTTAAAGGGAATCAGTTTTTAGTTTAAGATGTTACCAGGCTTTTATAAAGTAGCTTTTTACTCTCTTGTTTACTCTCTTGTCCTGACTAACTTCATTTGATAAACACCAGTGAGATCTGCTTTTAGATCTGCTGCATAATTCAATTTGACATTATTTAAATGTGCTGCTTCTTACTCAATTGGTTATGTATTACTAAAGCATATTTACAAAAGCTTCCATATGGAAGCACTGCCCTCTTGAATTGTCAGTGTCATTGATGCTTATTGTCTTAAACACTAATGAGCATGTWATTGTATGTTTATTTTTGTGCCATTGTAGACCACATTTCTGTTTGTTTGGTTTTTAAACTTTTCCTTATTTTGTTTATATTAGTAAATTTTACCCATAGAAAATGTTGTTTTCTTTTCTAACTTTCAATTCTACTTTCAGATATCCCTACGTAATAGCATTAATTTACATGTTACTAAATCTTCCCTGTCCAGCTTGGTTCTGCAGTAGTATTTAAATTGGAGTTTGTGAATGTACTTAAAACAGGAACCAAGGCTTAGAGTTAGGAAACATAAACACACAGTGTGGGAAAGGAGGTTATTGAACTGGAGGAAGGGAACAGGCAGGTTTTCTGGTTTTGTTTTGTGTTTTTTAAAACCGCTAAGTGTTGCCGGTTCTAAAGGCTAAAATTATGAACTGTTTGGTTTTTTCAGAAATTGCCTGTATTATTGCTTTCTGAACTTTCAGGTTTTTCTCATATTTTTCAGGTATTCTTAACAGTTGAGGGCAAGAGCTTTTAATTCAGCTGTGACTCTGTAATCACAGCATTCTGAGCTGGAGCTTTAAAATATCTCAGGAATTGCAATCTTGCTGTCACACATAAAGACTCAGTTGTGTGTGTTTGTGTCATTTTATATGATCTGTAGAAACAATTTAAATGTGATTTTTGACAACACATGAATATCACACTGGTGCTGGGATTGTAGCAGTAGGAATTGTTTGAGCAAATATTTCAAGATTTGACTCAAGCTGGAAGTAATGAACAGGAAGTCAGGGTTTAGACTACTACCACAGATGGTTTGTAATAACTCCACTGTGTAGTTCTTAAAGCATTTTATTATCTYTTGAGGAATTAACCAGAAAAATAAATTTCCAGATATGTTAGTTAATAGTGTTTGTTTTGTGCTTTATCTGAATTTGGCATCCTTGTGAAGTTGCCCTGACTGTCCAGATATGTTTTTGTTCATGCTGGAAACATAGCATGGTGTCAGTTTTCAGATCTCTAATGTGTGTTGCCATTTGAGAAGGTGAGCAGAAGATGGGGTTTTTTAAAAACAGAACGGTATTTCTTTCCACTTTCTCTGTTACAACAGTCAGGCTCCCAAAGTGACTGAACTATRTGCTTTAACTAACCAAGTTGCTTGATGGGTCACTCACTTCTTCCTTACAGGCAGCTTCATGAGAGTCTCTTGTCCTTCTCTGTTGCACAGCTGTGTTTACATTTTGCTAATATGCTACTGTGGAACTCAGACCATCAGTTTGAAAGTTACTTTTCTTCTGTCCCTCTCCTTCTCCTGCCCTTTTCATTGCCAACAGACATGTCAGCAGCAGTGACAGAGTAGGAAAACCCTACCGTGGTGTGAAGCCAGTATTCAGCATCGGAGATGAAGAAGAATATGATACTGGTACAGTAGAGARTTTTTCTTTTACCTAGATTAGCTTATTTAGACAAAATTATTAAATTGGACTAAACAAAACAGTGTATCTTACATCTTTGTCTTGCAGTATGATCCTTGTCTATTACTGTTGTTCGTGTATGCTATGGTAATGCCTAGGACTGACCCTCTTCAAATAAATAGTATTAGATTAAATAAAAAGTAATTTGGGGTAAGCACCAAACAGCCAACAGGAAGAAATTGAAGTAAGCAGATTTAGGGGATCTTTTGTCTTCACTTGTTATTTCTCAAGTAAAGATCTTTTTCAATACTGATCTTGTACATGTAAACTGGCAGTTGTGCCTCTATTACAACAGCAAACAAAATATAAAAGACCTGGTTTGGCTGATGTATCTCAGTTTAAATGTCTAGTATTGTCAGTTAGAGTAATGATCTGAATTTCTGAAGTATAGTTGGAGCTAGACTTTAAATGGCTAATGTGTGCACACCTCTCCAGTGTTTCARACTTGGCTTTTTAGCACTGAATCTATTAGTAATTGATTCATCTCTTGATATGCATGCAGATTGCTGTAGGAAAAAACATGCTATTTTTATTTAATTTTTTAATCTTGTTTAAAAACTACAGGCAAAATTGGAACACCACACATTTCATAAAGGTTTGTTTGGAGGTTTCTTTGAGAGCAGTTCTAACATTAGAATGGTTCCAACCTACTGTTGCCCTGGTAGTTTTAGCCCACTCCCAATCATCATCTCACAAATAACTCTTCTGTGGCCGAAAGGCATGTTTGGCTTGTGTTGGAGAAACAAGTAACTAGTCTGAGAATCTTTGATATGCAGAAGAAGCAGTTCAGGAAGACTAATGAGAGTCACACGTTTAAATAACATTAATGACAAACAGTTGGTCATCAYCTGCAATAAAAATTGTGAAGGGGCAAAGTGGAATTATCAGGCAGAAGCTTTAATACTAACAAGATATTTCTCCAAATGCCGTGTAATTAAGTTTGCAGTTCTTTGAGCATCCATAATAGTGTTTTGCAAGGTCTGTGTAGTTTCAGAAAACCAGCTCCTCCAAGACAAATTGTCTAGAACATGTTTTCAGTAATATTTTTTTACTAAGTTCTATTTATTTAATATTTGCTTTTAAAAGCACTATTACACTTTTTAAGTAAGCAGAATCAGAGCAATTGGAGTAAACAAAGCCAGCACATATGAAGTGAAATATATATGATCTTGATACAGAAGAATGCAAAAAGTAAACCTGTTTCTGAAWAATTGGTACAAGAAGAGACTCTCCTGGACTGTAGTTGGCTTGCTTTTGGTACTCCTTGCCAAAAGATATTGGTGGTTAAATGCAAAGGGTTTATATGGCTTCAAAGAAAGTCTGGACAAGTGATTTCCATTGTGAAAGAAATCCATGAAGCTTTACTGCATGGACAAATCGGACCAGCCTAAGATGCGCCCTGACCTAAAAATACTTGCTTGTTGAGAGGAAATGAAGAGAGAAATATCAGATATGCCTTTTTCTTTCTTCCCTCTCAATAATTCTGTATTGTTAGGTACACTTGCTTTGAACCAGTCTAGCTACAGTGGGTTTAAGTGAATTGAAAAGTTGGCTGATGGGTGTGAATTTTATTTTTTTATAATATTTTTACCCCCTCCATTCAAACCAGATGAAATCGACAGCTCCTCAATGTCGGATGATGACCGAAAAGAGGTCGTCAACATCCAAACGTGGATAAATAAACCTGACGTGAAGTACAACTTTCCATGTAATGAAGTAAAAGAAAATGGACATATGTTTCCCAGGTACTGAAATTAAGTTCAGTGAAAACATCCATCTTGATATACATTCTGAAAAAAAAAGTGCTGGTAACTTAACTTAGCCTTTATATTAAACTAAGAAATGAAAGTGTGAAACAAACTAGAACAAAGTGTTACTGTATTTGCATTCTTGTATTTGCAGTGCTGTAGAATGGTAATTATGTAAAAAACCTGGTGTGAAGTTTTGCTTTTAAGAACAAGGTAGTAAGGAAAATTGAAGGGGGAGAGAGGGGCTGTGCATCAATAATGCTGGGAGCAATGCCATGTTTGTTTTCAGAAATGGCTGTGCTACAGCACTCAAGGAAATTCTGAAGTCCTTTGTAGAGCTTTCTTCATTGGATATTATGAAAGTATTAAAACTGTTTCTTAGATTTGGTAGCTGTATTATCTAGCTCTCTCCATGTAGTTTAGTCATAGAATTGAACTTTCTAAATATTTAATTCTGATATTTAATTAATTAACAGAACTAATTTGTATTTTTCTTTTCCTTCAAGTCATCTCCTAGTAACAGCAACTCATATGTACTGTTTGAGGGAGATTCCATCACGAAAGGGACTGGCTTACATACAGTCTCGACAGGCACTCAACTCTGTAGTTAAAATCACATCCAAGAAGAAACACCCAGAACTGATCACCTTTAAGTATGGAAATAGCAATACTTCAGGCATAGAAATTCTGGCAGTTGAAAGGTAAGCCATCTTAGAAGCAGAGGTGTAAATGGTAATGACGTCCAGGGTGCTGTACACTGGAAGTCAGGGGTATGCTGTAATTCCTGGAATTGAGTTCAAAATAATAGTTTTTATTCAGGAATACATAAATCAGATGTGAACTAGGGAAAAAGATTTGCCAGTAAAATGATGGRTGTTTATCAGACCCAGAAGAGAGGAACTGCACCTACAGTTGTTGGAGATGGGATGTGTGCAAGTGTTTTCTTTTCGTAATAGGTCTTAAATAAAAATGAAGKGGACAGTTCTCTGCAGCAAAAGTATGGATTGCTGAAGAGTGGGATTTAAGAGTGTGGTGGAGTAATTTTTTTTTTTTTTTTACATCTGATTCATATTCTCTGTGCCTTGTCCAAGGAGTCTAGAAGCCTAAATTCAAAACTCTGATTCCCTGAAACTTGATTCCTGGAAGTGACCTGTTGCCATGCTCAGTATTTGCATGCTTAAGAGGAGGAAGGGGTCAGAGGGGGTGGTGTATCAGGCTTTTTTCCCCTGGTGTAGCCTGCTGTTCTTGGCACTGTTTTAAGAAGGTTGCTGATACCAGYTGGATGTTTTCTCATCTTCCTTAGAGAGAATTGTGTGCAGTRGATGCTCTGTTTTCACAAGAGAGGGGAGATGAGTTTCCTTCCTAACTAGGGATGTTCTGTGCTTGTTGGCTCCTTAGGTTTGTAAAGATAAATTAAAATTTTGCAGAGAACTTTACTGTTTGTTGAATTACTTAATCACCACCTTGCGGACTGAAGCAGATTGATCTAGAGCTATAGGAATTGAAAGAACAAAAAACAAAATACCACAAAACAAAATCCAAGCAAGGACCTCTATGCTTCAGTCAGACAGTGCTATCTGTAGAGATCTGGAATGGCCTGACCTATCCTATTGTCAATTTTCTTTCCAAGATGGCCTGTAAAGTATTCCTCAACAATTCTAAGTTCACAAAGAGAAAGTTTCATAGTATAATCAGGAATTAAATGTTATTTTCTTAGGGTTTTTTTTTCATTTTAATGTATTCCCTTCCTCCTAGACAGAGGAAGAATGAAAAGAATTCTGGAATTTATACTCAAAAATTTAATAGTGAATTAATGATGGCTTTTTCTATTTTTTTTTAAGGTATTTGATTCCAAATGCAGGTGATGCTACCAAAGCCATAAAACAACAGATCATGAAAGTATTGGATGCCTTGGAGAGTTAATAACTAAAGACTTTGTAGAGACCAGTTTATAAAGAAGAAGCAACCAAGATACTGTATGTGGACACAAGCTGACTGTTTCCCAACTGAATACTAACTTAAGATAATTTTTCTGTTTGCTGGTGGGAGTGCCTGAGTAGCRGGCTTAAGATAGGGTAAATTATTATCCATTTCTGAACAGGACTTTWGGTTTTTTGGGTTTTTTTGTTTTGGTTCTGGTTTTTTTTTGTTTTGTTTTGTTTTGGAGAAGTGTTTATTATAAAGGTCAGTTAGTTTCTTTTTAATGCAGCCTTAATGGGAGTGATCTGCATCTTTGCAAGAGCAGATGCAGCTGGGTTCATGTTAAGTATGTTAAAAGAATGAAAGACTGTAAGATACAGAGGAGCAATTGAAAACAATGGTTTTTAAATTATTATCCCTTGTAAATAAAATGTCTCCATTGCCTGCAGTTTAAAAATTGGATTTTTCCTACCAGGTAGTATCAAAGACTAATTAAAAATTTAGGTTTTTGAACAGGGCAGGTGTAAATCTTAAAAACACTGTTTTCACATTAAAAATGGTTAAGTTTGGGCTGCAGTTACATGGAAAAAATACAAGCAATTTGTAAAATTAAGGGGTTTTTAAAGTCTTACCAGCTACTAGGCTAAATAACTGGAATTGGTGGTAAATATTATTTTAAAATATTGAAATTAACTGTAGTTTTTACTACAGGGTTGTGATTTTTTTTAATTATGCAAAATTTTACATTTCATAGGTTGAGGCTGTTCCCCTTGTAAAGACGAGTGTGTGCATTGAAATGCATGTTTCATGACAGAATATGACAGTTGAAAACAAGTTGCCTTGCTCCTCAGAAGCAAAATATCTAAGAACTTTAGATGTTTAAAACCCTTCAGTTCAGCACAGAAGTKAGTACACACTGGCCAAAAGTGTATTCAGCAAGAAGATGAATGCACAGAAAACCAGGGGAGAAATTCCAGTGCTGCACACACCTGTGATAAATGTGTTCTTAACCAGTTACCTCCACTGATTCAAGCATTTGTGTATATTATTTTGAGTGACAATTTCTAAATTAGTAAAGATTTGGGAGATGGCAACTCTATGACTGTTCATTATAAGTTTTCCATTTGTTCAAGAATGGTTCTCTTGTTCAAAGCTCAGTACAGSAATGTTCTTATGGCAGAGCATCTTTGTAGACTGATGGGAAATCACCGAAAACTGTGAAATAAAGATAATGGRGATTAGCTTTGCTGCATGAATCTTCTGAGTACTTGAATCAAAACCTATGATTTAGTACTTCATCAGAAGGTAAAACAAGTTAAACTGACCTTTATAAAAAACAGTTATTCTAAGTTATTTTACTAGGAATCAAGCTAGGGCACCTTAATTCTGGAACTAATTACTTTTTTTTTCCTTCTTAGTATCTGAGTAAACACCAATAGAACTTGAACTGTTGAAAATATTTGCATGAAATTGCACCTGGGCCAATGCTCATGTATTTATAGTTTTGCCCAGCAGCTGTTGTATTACATTTTCCTCTTCCTAGTCCCTCCTGAAAGTATCCTCAASAATCTCTGACTCTGTGCCTACTTCAGCAACGAGATTTTTTTCATGTAAAGATGTTTGTGCTACTGTTTATRAACTACAGTTGTAAATAAACCAGTACAATTTGAACATAACTGTTCTGTCAGAAGGCATTTAGTTGCATATTGTGTAAATTCTCTGAATCAATTAAAAGTTTTTCCTAAAGGTGTTTTGTAAATGGAAGTGAATTTGATCTTTGGAGTGGAAGATGCTGATTATGGATCATAGGGAGCTACTGCCAGTGACTTCTTAATGTAAGTACATCAGAATTAAAGTTAATTTCATTAAGGACTTTTGGGTGAGCATTCACAGAAAGGTCAAAGTGAATTCACAAATAATCAAGTTATAGAAAAGGTTTCTGCATAAATTCCAGACTTCTCAACATCATATTTTTGAAGGGGAAAAGTGAAAATGACACTCAGTTGTTAAACAGGTGTATTTGAGTATTGAATGTGGCTAATGTGTATGCTTCACTGTGAGGACAGCAAATACAGCAGACCTTTGACATCTACGCAAGTAAAGCACAGGAAGTCAGTTCTTAAATCCCTTCTCTGTAGAAACATAAAATCCAAGCCGTTTAGAGGCTAATTATTTGTAAATTTTAAGGCAATGTACAAGTGATCAACWGACCTCTTATCTTAAAAAGCTTAGCCCAATTTATGAATAATTTCAATGGTGCTAGTGTTGTCTCTAGCCACAGTTTCAGGGCCATTTTTGTCTTAYATTGTACATACCTGTAGTTACTGATTTTGTTACAAAACTTGTATTACTAAGCAGAAATTCTAATTATAGTACTGCAGTGGTATTTTTTGAAAAGAAAAATCAAACAAGTTGATATGCTACTTCCTGTCCCTTTTAGCTTCAAAGATTTTTTTTTAATTATATTTGCTAGAGATGTGTTGGCTCTTGCTTTATTCTGCATGCACCATGGTCTATATTGTTGAATATAAGGTKACAGTTATGGTGCAGGAGTGATAGAAATGAGGTCTGGAGTAGGAAAGAAAGTCTTGGAGTGAACTTCCCTGCCAAATGAAAGCTCTTACCTTTGTGTCATAGTGAGAGTTGGTGCTTCTGTGCTCACTGATGGCTCTTCATTTGTCTCACAAATTCTTTTAGATTCTGATTTGTATAAGAATTTGTAAAGAACTTTATGTGTATAACCCACCAAAAATACTGTTGATTGCAGAGTTGCAATTTTTAAAGTTGCCTTTTCCTGTTAGCCTTAACACATGGGCCTCACCTGTGATTSGATCTTTTCCTTCCAACTACATGTSAGCTGTAGTTTCAGAACCAGGTAGTGCCAAATAAGCCTTTCAATATAGGTGTAGTGTACTGAATGTGTGAAAAGTTTCCCTTTAGGGCAGGAAAAAGGTGGTACTATGTAACTTGTTCTACTGGCTGTACTTAGTGCTTTCAGATACTTTTGTTCTGAAACTTGAAAAATACATTTTATMTCTCTGATCCATGGGAAACTGGATTTTTGGCCTGTACTTTGCCCCTTCAAGGGATGACACTACTTGATTTCTTATTCTTTTTCTTGTTTGGGAAGAAGTTGGGGGACAGCTGTTCTTTGCACCTGGAGCCCTACAAAGTGTGATGTTTGGGGAAGAAAAGTTTTTTTTCAATCACATATGCTCCTTCTACCACCATGGGCATGTATAAAAAGGAGGGAGGCCTGCTAAGGGCTGCTGCACGTCTGTTCTGCCATCCTTTGGCTTGGTCAGATTGGGATGAGTGGTTCCCTTTACTGCTCCCAGGGGCAGGTTGAACAGTTCTCTGGTTGAATGAAGGTTTGTAATTGTTGCATGCAGTAGTGGTTGTGCATTTTACAGTGGTTATGCACTTCCCATCCTTTATCTCTCTGCATGTTTCCTGAAAGGGGAGGTATGCAAGAGATTGGTCACCCTGGGTTACCCATTTTATCTTTACTCATTCTGCCATTATGTGCCTTCAGCTTACAGACATAATCTTGTGTGAGAAATAGTGCTACACAAAATCTACAATTCTACAAACATGCTTCTAAAAAGCCCAAGATTGGAAAATATGTACATGAGACAGCAATGTTTTGTGCTGAGTAAAGGGGAGCACTTGGTGTTTACAGCCAAGGAAGAGCAGCCTGGTATTTAGTGTGTTGGTTTCACAGAGTTGCAGTGTTGGACAGGACCTCTGGAGCTCATCTAGTCTGAGTTCCCTGCCAAGGCAGGGTCACCTAGAGCAGGTAACACAGGGTTTGGAATGTCTCCRGAGAGGGAGACTTCACTGGGCAGCCTGGTCAGTGCTCTGCCACCCTCAATGTAAGGAAGTTCCTCTTCATGTTGAGGTGAAACTTTGTTTTAGTTCATGGCCATTGCTCYTTGTCCTGTCASTRGGCACCMCTGACRTTACTTAGTCTGTCACCACCATTTTGACAAATGCCTTTGAGATGTTTATATGCACTGATGACATCCCCTCCCAGCCTTCCCTTCTCTGGACTAAACAGGCCCAGCTGCCACAGTCTCTCCTCATAAGAGAGGTGCTCCAGAMCYCAAATCATCTTTGCAGCCTCCAGTGCACCCTCTCTAGTAGTTCCTTGTCTTTCTGGTTCTGAGGAGCCCAGAACTGGACACTGCTCCRCATCTGGAGCACTGTGGAGATGTTTGTACCTTGGGGGATGATGTTCTTGTGAAGTAGAGGGGGATGTCGCTGGTGAATGCGTTACCTCTAAGCTGGTACAGGTCCCTTGGGCTGAGCCCTCAGCAGCCTTTGGGCCGGGCAGGGCAAAGCGGCTCTCGGCACAGCCGGAGCTCTGGGGGCTCCGCTGTCGCTGCCGGCGCTGAGCGGGCCCGGGGGAGCGCTGTCCGCTCGCTGCCCCCAGGCGGGGCGGGGGTGCCTCAGCCCTGCATCTCGCCCCACAGGACGCAGACCCGGCTCCAGCGGGGCCGCTCGAAGGCGGCGTGGGTGAGGCCGGTTCCGGCTGAGCCGCGGCCGGGCCCGGCACTGCGAGTCCCGGCAGCCCCCGCGGTGCCGGGCGGAGCCGGGAATGCGGGCGGCCGGCGGAGCCATGGCGTGTGAGTGCGAGCCCTGCCCGTCCCGTCCCGTCCCTGCCTCCCGCGGGCCGCTGTCCCCGGTGTCCCCCGGCCCCGGTGAGACCGGGACAGGCCTCGGTGCTGGGCGCTGGCACAGCCCATGGAACAGTGCAGAGAGAGGGGCCTGGCCTGGCGCTGCGCCGGGCACAGACCGGGATACAGAGCTCGCCCTGCRGGGGTCAGCTCCTCAAGAAACGCCGGCTAACCGGGCGTGCTTGCCTTTCGGTGCTCTAAAACAAAACAGCAAACATGTTTTGCAGTGTAGTGGTACAAATGCGAAGCATTCTTTTACTCCGTTGTGCTTTTACCTCGTTGTGGCCTACATTGCTTTAGGTTTATCCTGAGAATTGCTTTTAACGGAGGTTTTGGGGCAGCTGGTCATGGCTGGGAGCAGAGGTCTCTCTACAGCACTGCTGCACATTTCTCTGCTTTTCTGTGGCTTCCACATCTGAATGTTTGTTAAGGAAACTATGGCATAAATACATGTGTTCTGTTGTGGCTGAGCTTCAGTTTTGCACCTTATCGAACTTCAACCCTGAGGCATATAATGTTATATATAGGAMAACAATATTAATTACCTTAATTACACTCCCTGGTGTTTTAAACATTATGGGRTTTTTTTCCTAGTGTCTTTTTTTTCTTTCTTTTCTTTTACTCTGGAATGTAAATCTTTGTCTGAACTAAAACACATTCCACAAATGCTGGGAAGTTTTTGACAGATCCCTGGTATGATTATCTCAGTGGGTCTGGAACCTGTGGTTACATCTGTTCAGAATACCAGATGAGCTTTGTTTGCTCTATAGAGCCAACAGTAAAAGTCTCTCACATGAAGAATGGCAAAGGGAGCAGTTAATMATTTGCTTAACCTCTAGAAATTAGCTGCTTAGCTACTGAAGTAGGAACAAAGATGTATCTCAACTGCTCCTGACCCAGCCTCATCTTCACTGGAATCAGCTTTTTCAGTTTTCCTGACCACTGGGACTGTGTTGCTTCCAGCTTTGTCTTTTTCTTATTATGGTCTTTGACTGTATGATGGGGGAGTTTTCCCCTAGACAGGAGAGGTGCTATGAAACTGGGATACTTTTTTTATAAAGCCAGAGAGGGTTGGTTGGTTGGTTTGTGTCTGTTTTAAAGAAAACAGTTCTACCTGATCATGATCAGGGTGTGTTTCCCTACAACCTGGGGTACTCAGAGATTAATAGAAGGAAATACAAGGTGTGTGCACAAAACTTGGCTGCTGGGAGAGCCTGCAGTTGTATATCCTGCTTAGAGGAAGTAGAAGCTGTTGGTAACACTTGCATCTTGGCCAGAAACCGGTTTGCTAAGAAATGATCAGGAAAGGTGTTAACCTTTCTTGGTTTTCATAGCCATTTCCAAAACTAGGTGTGAATTTAGGGATAAAAGCAAACAATTCCTTTATTTGATGCTTTGGGGATCCAGTCCTTTGGTGTGCAACAGGATGGGCTCCCACAGTGCACGGCAGCCTGGGAAGGAGGGGCTGGGGGACCTGTGCTCTCCCTTTCTGGAACATGGTTCCTTCCCCTGGAACATGGGCTGGGTGTTGCTGGCAYGTGAGCTCTGGGATCTTTGCAGGGTGGTGGCCATGTGTGACTTCCTCTGGCAATCCTGGGTTTCAGTGCTCTCCCTGTGTTAAGAGACTGTTTCCAGAGTCAGATTTAGGCTGCAGAATGAGTTGGTAGTGGTTTGTGCATATGTTTATATATTAACTAATTTGTTTTCTTCAGTGCTTGAAGAAAAGCACGGAAGAAAACAATTCRGGTTTTTGGAGAGTTCAGATTTTTGAAGAGTTTCCTGTGGGAATTCTGATGAATAACTTTTTTCTTTTCTGCCACCAGCCTTCCGCCTTGCTCTTATCCAGCTCCATGTATCTGCAGTTAAATCAGATAATCTCCAACGAGCCTGTGGACTGGTGAGAGAAGCATCAGCCAAAGGAGCAAAACTTGTGGCTCTGCCTGTGAGTAAAGATTGTGGCCTACTTAGCCCGTATGCTTCAAACCCTTCAAAACCTCTTTCTAGTGTTTTTAATGCAACAGATATTCCTCTTCCTCCCTGGATAGCTTAGATGCTGTATGAGACTTCAAAATAAAACTAACAGCTAAAAATCCCAGGGGTTGTAGCTGGTAGCACACTAAGAGGTGGGGAGTGAACAGGGAAACAAAAAACAGGTTGATCTTTTTTGTAGTGTAAGATTCTGGTGAAGTTTTTGCTGGTTTAAATCCTAGGCAATGCCATCCCTGATACATTCTGAATTCAGGTAAGTGACACTGTAGCTTGAATCTTTGCTGAAGAGGTGTAGAAAAAGGCAATTTTCAGCTGAAGAGTGCTGACATAAAGGTGAAAGAGGGTACACAGTGGCTCTCCTTGCTGTAAGCATTCCAGATACATGAGAAACAAAATAGACACAAAACATATTTCCAGCAGGTCATTTGTGGCTGAATTATGATTAAGACACATTTCTCTTGTGACTTCCATGTGTGGAAACATAAATAGCCACTTTAAATGATCAATCACTTCTGACTTACTTTTGAACTTAAGCCATAATTATTTTGGTGAATTTTCACACAATATGAGTGCTGACAACAGGGTGGGCTTCCCAGTGCAGTTTTGAGCTTTTCTTCTCTCTTCATGGGGGTGCCTGTGTTACTCCTGTACATCTGGCACAGGAGTGCAAAGTTCATCTCTGGGTGAACTTTGGGTCTCAGTTTTACACACAGAATGTTTTCTCTCCTACTGTCATGGGGAGGGATTGAGCAACCTTCCCAGCACCTCTGTGCTTATGTGGTTCTTGTGTTGCAGATGTGACCATTCAGTGCTCTGCCTCTGCCTCCTGTGTAGATTACTGTTATTTACTGGTTTCATCATGTGTACAAGCATTGGATTTTCTAGACTTTTAGCTGAGATACTCACTTTGCCAGCAAAGATTTATGCTTTTAGAATACAAGTTGTGAAACAYGGGCAAGGCATTTCACAGACTTTTGGGAGATGCATTTTGTAGTGACATTAGGGCATGGACATGAAATACTGTCTTCCAATTGTTTTGTTTCTTTGGGGGGTTGTTTTTTGTTTTAATAATTTTATATAAAGGAAAGTAACTCACRCTAGAT
This sequence comes from Cardinalis cardinalis, assembly GCA_014549065.1. Classification (NCBI taxonomy): domain Eukaryota; kingdom Metazoa; phylum Chordata; class Aves; order Passeriformes; family Cardinalidae; genus Cardinalis; species Cardinalis cardinalis. The sequence goes on along the minus strand of JACDOX010000082.1, from coordinate 2,775,319 downwards.
ATATGAAGATGGAGGCAGTTGGCTTTGCTTTCACTTCTTTGAAGTTCAGCCCAGATTTCAAAAGCCTGGRAAGCTCATTTTGACAGCCTGCAGAGACTTCCCTTCCTGCTTCTTCCATCTACAGGTTGTTCYGTGGGCTAGCTGGGCACTGCTGGCCTAGTGCCCTGTATAGGGGAAAAAAACCCCTTTCCAGGTTGGATTCATTTATTCCACTTCAGTAGAACCTAGCTCCGTTGTTAAGAAGTTTGCTTGAGCAGATAAAGCAGAAGTGTTTATTGTGCTAGTCACAGCTTGATTTTGATTTTTTTTTCCTTTTTCTTTGTGGGGGTGGAGGTGTGTTTGTCACTTCTGGTGAGCAAAGGGAACAATGGAGRTGTCTGGGCTGGGAGTCCCTTTGTCACAGCAGAGAAGTTGCTGCCACACTTTGATAGCCTATCTGTGGCCTCCAGCTGCTCTCCTTCAGGGTACAAGAAGGTGTTGGGTGGAGTGTCTCACTCCTCACAGAGCTGGCAAGTGTAATGCAGAAAGTTCCTCMTATCTTGGGCATCTCAAATACCACTAACCCACCTATTTTAGGCATCTAAACTACTCTATTAATCTGACTGTGTAAAGTTTACATGCCTGGTTCTAAAGGGATGGCAAATCTTTAATGAGGGCCTAAGGCGGAGGACACTGTTCAGTTGTGAGGAAATAGTGTTTAAAAGGATTGTTTTAGCAAAACGATAAGTAATTTTGAGAAATGCATGCTTTTGCAGATGTCCTTTTAAAAAATAAGAAATAATGGGCTGTGGATAACCATTTCACAGTTTTGAGAGGATCTACTGAGCTTGTAACTTGTCAAATGAGAACTGTGTAGAACTTGGCTCCTCATATGAGCATCCCTTGTGTTCTTGTTAAGCCCAGAGCAGTGAATATGTTAGCCTTACAGCTTGCATGATAGTCTTAGCTCTTGTTCTATTTGGCATGCAGTCCACAAACACACCTGTTGTATTTTCAACAGTTGTTCAGGTCTCTCTGGCCTTCCTGGTTCACTTACTGAGCTCCTATAAACTAAACTCCTATAACCAAAGGTTGTTTGAGAACATGGTTAGAGAGGAGTTGAAAAAGTTAGGTACATTGTACATTGGATTTTAGTTTCTTTTTTTTTTTYCCCTTTTAATTCTAGGAATGCTTTAATTCTCCATATGGAACCCAATACTTTAAGGAGTATGCAGAGAAGATCCCTGGGGAATCAACACAAAAGCTGTCAGAAGTTGCAAAGGAGTGCAGCATATATCTCATTGGAGGTAGTTTATTCTTAGTGACCATCTCACTGGGGGAAAAATGGGCAGGGTCTATTATTGCCATTGGATCAAAATTGCATTAATAATACAGTGGGGGAAATCTCTGTTCTTGCCTTTACAAAGGATCCATTCCAGAAGAGGATGGTGGAAAGCTCTATAATACATGTGCTGTCTTTGGGCCTGATGGTGCTCTTCTGGCAAAGCATAGGAAGGTAGGATAGCAGAATATTGTTATGARAAGTTTTCTCAGCAGTGTTGCACAAATTATTTCATCTGTACTTAAAGGAGGTATAAATTAGTAGAAACTTGTACTAATGATAAGTTGTGTWCCATCACCCATGAAATTTCATGTAACTTTTATTTGGGGTGTGTAAATACCACTTCAAAAGGTGGTCATAAATTTGTTCTGGATAAGGATGACAGAATACTAGAAGGTGTTATTGGCTTTCCCCATATGCTGGGAAAACCATGGGAAAGAGTAAAACCTGATCCAACTCATATATCTCTGTACCCAGGCCCAAGTCTAAAAGACAGTGCCACTTGAGTGGGATCAGGATTTTCCCTCAGCTTCCTGATGGATTTAATCCTGTTGTAATAAATACTGTTCTTTACATACTTTGTGCTATACATGTTAAGCTGTCACTGCTGTTTGTAGTAGATGTTTGCTGGCTGTCATCTTCCACCTAGTCATTATTTTGTGCCTTCTGGAAAGCACTCTCCCGTTTGTAACTCCAGTTTCTCTTTGTGGAACTGTTCTGTTCATTCTTATCCCCACTTTCTGTTCATGAGACTGTGCACACAGGGATCACTCTATGAGTAAGCAACAGCTTATTTCTTTTAAGGTTAAGCCAAAAAGATAATGCAGGGTTACTTGGAACAAATAACGTGGTGCAGATATTAATTTTTAATTAAATAATTAATTAATTTTATTTTTTACTAATTAATCTGTTTGCTGATTCTACATTAGCATTGCTTGCTAGATCACCTTGTACAGTTCTGTGCTGCCTTCCACCTATCACAGCACAGCAGTCTGCAAGCCCAGGAGCTGCTCGTGGAATGAGTGCAGGCTTGTGTGAAGTGTGAACAAATAATAAAATAAAACCAGCTCTGCTGTTAGGAAGCTCCAGTCAGGAACAACACCTTCCATTGCAAGGGAGGGATGAAGGCAGCTGCAGGCCCTCAGAGGCAGCTGCATAGCTGAAGTCATGGCTCAGTGAAGGTGTTTTCTTGAGAAGTTTTACAGGAATGGGACTCAAATGTTAGAGACAAATCATTAGGTCAAGACATCTAGCTGTTTTGCATGTATTTTCAACTTTAGACAKGTATATTTATGTGTAGAAGAAAATACTTTATATCGTCTTTGGGGGATCTAACAATCTTAAGCAATGTTTACTTTGGATCCTGACAAAAGAGTAGTCTAGATAACAGTAGAAAGCACATGCCTAAAGAGGCTCAAATACCAAACAGAGAAATTGTTAGTAATTATTATTAATCATAGCATAATTGCAGGTTCATTTGTTTGACATTAATGTTCCTGGGAAGATCCAGTTCAAAGAGTCTGAAACACTGAGTCCAGGGAATAGTTTCTCCATGTTTGACACACGTGAGTATAAAACAAGCTCTCTCTTTAAGGAGCTCTACTACAGTAACACTAGTCTGCAGTTCTGTTCCCCCTCCTCCTTTCCTGCAGTGGATTTTTACACTATCAGATTGGGCATTTGATGAAAAATATAGTTTAAGTTTGCTTCAAGTGCTTGGGTTACTTCTGAAACTTTTAAAAAGGTGGTGTGGTTGCAAGAGGACAGAGGAGTACAAAGGGTTGAAACATGTCACCCCACTTGCCTTAATTAGAGAATGGTCCTATTGATTTGTTAGAGGGAAGTGATGGTATTTTTAATAGCAGTTACAGCTTGAAAATTGTTCTTATAGAGCACAGCCTAGAAAAGAAAGTATGTAACAGCTACAATGGTACATTGCTTCACATGATGATGATATAATAGTGGAGGCAATTAACTAAATCAGGAATCCCATTCCAGCCTTCTTGAATCAACCACCTCAGATGAAAAAGCAAAATATCGACTCCTCCCCACCCCATATTGCTCAAAAGCTGACACAGTCTGTTAACTGAGCTCTCCAAAGAGTCTTGTCTGCCACAGTCACTTTCTCCTCCTTGCAATGTGCATGCTCTTAGAAAGTACATGACTATTTTTACTCCATGAAAATCAAGGAGTGTTTTCTTTTATTAAAAAAAAAAATTGAAAAAATTGCAGCTAAATGAGAGAGGGATATGTTACACAAAGACCTCATACAACATGATTTTGTGGAAATTACATTTCTTAAAGGGTAGATGAGACTGCTTCTCACACTCTTTCTGTCCTCATGAAGCATGAATTCTCCCCCAACAATAGCCAGTGCTTGTTGGACACATATTTAAATATAGCTGCTCCTGTTGCTGTGAGCCATGCAAAATAACAGTTGGCAGGATGGCTACAGGGAGTCTTGTTTTGTGTACTTGTGCTAGTGATACCATTTCTGTCTCTTGTGTTTTGAGAACAGCATACTGCAAAGTGGGCCTGGGCATCTGCTATGATATGAGATTTGCTGAGATGGCTCAAATCTACGGCCAGAAAGGTGAGGCTGGGTCACCTAAGGGAGTCTGGGCAGCCCTAAGGCCAGGGTGAAGCAGGGCTGGTGCTGGGGCATCCCTTTGATCAGGCATTCCTTGAGCCATGTSATCAGGTGTTCTTATCCCTGCCCAGAAACACAAAATGCATCCTGTGGCCAAGACTCTTACTCAGATGGGTGACTTCTCTCAGGGAGTAAAGTAACCATCACTTCCTGATCCACATGTGGTGGTGGAGTGRTGGAGTTGGGGTATCCCCACCACAGCTCTTGRCTGATCTAACCTGTTATGCATGGAYGGGCTCTGGGCAGAGGCTGGGAAGTATGGAAAGAAACTTCACCTTGGGTTTCAGTGTGAAGRGCCACYCTAGGGTAAACCATCTTCCCCTTAATGATGCTTAGGTTTTAATTGTCTCTTAACAAAGGTTGCCAGCTGCTGGTATATCCAGGGGCTTTCAACATGACTACAGGACCAGCTCATTGGGAACTCTTACAAAGGGGAAGGTAAGATCACAGTAAAAGTTTATTCCCCTGTTCTAGAGGAGTTTTGGTGCATGGAACTGAACTTTGTGTTCCAAATGACACTTGTGTGTCAGAAGTGGTGCTGCAGGTCCACTCRGTCATTGGAGCTGCACCATCCCTCAAGCCTAGCATGGGACACCAAAATTATTTTACTGTAAGGTGAAAAGCAGGAAGTTCTTGGCCTTTACTCCCTCCTGCCCCTGCTATGCCCTTTCAATGTCCTCTCTTTCCCATGGCTTTATAAGCACCCTTCACACAAAAATTCTGGAGAGAAGAGCCACTAACCATTTGGGAAGTGCTCTAATTACAGGTAGAAATAGACTCTGAGATTCCTGAATGCAGATTGTTTATTCATTTGGTCAGCTTCAATCAGTTTTGCTACATACTGGATGAAGCTGTGAATTACATGATATTCTATGCACTAGCTCTGGAGCCAGGTGCTAGAGACTTCTCTTTCCAGGTTCTTTTTTCTCTGACCTTTGTATCATTCACAGTTTGGGCTAGTCATTTAGAGGATATATAACTTGTCATTCAGAGGGAATTCTTTCTCTTCTGCTTAATTAAATGGTATTATAAAAAACAATTCTTCTCATTTTTTTCCTCCCTTCCTTCATTTTTCTGTGAACACAGAGCTGTTGATAATCAACTCTATGTAGCTACTGTATCTCCTGCTAGAGATGAAAATGCATCCTATGTTGCCTGGGGACACAGCACTGTAGTAAATCCATGGTGAGTTCAATAAAATAAAAACCACCACCTTTTCTTTGGTAAAAAAAAAAAAAATTTTAGTTGGCAGTCACACTTCAGTCCTACTTTTCCATCTACTGGTAAGAGTGCAAATTCTTGGTAGAAACCACATGAGACTTGAGCGTACATTCTTGAGATCATGATTTAAAACAGACAAATTAAAAAAAAGTAAACTAGAACTAGTTTGAGTATGTATTCATTTTGGTAGTAAAGATGCTACTTAGTACTGGGATTAAGCATTAGTTGAACTGCTGACCTTGTCACCTTGTCCCAGAAGTTCTGTCCATTACATGCTATGCATAGGGTAATTCTCTTAAACAGCTTACACAGAACTATCTCATTTCCTCAAAGAACAACACTGCTTTGACATAAGAAAGAACAAGAAGAATGTCTTCAGCTAGAGAAGAGAGATTCTGACTTGAGCAGAAGTCACGCAGGTGCACAGGAGGTAAAAGTGACCAAATCTTCAGGCAGTTGCTTTTCTTTCACATAAATTACTGATAGCTCAGCTCCAGTTGTTTGCACAGTAAGAAAAACTTTGTCTGTGTTGTGAGCTTTTAACTTTATGTGATGAAAGCAGTGACAGAACACTTGGGGGAGACATGATCATGTTCAGTAGTTCATGCAGAGTAAAAGTACACTATTAAAAGCCAGTAAGGCCTTCAAAGGAGAAAGTGTTCATCTTTGCCAGTGTGGTTGTTCCTTTCTCCTTGAGCTATGTTGCATGTTCACAGGCAGTGGTTCTCAGAGTGGCTTTTACCACAGTTGTTCTTCTTTGAAAGACACTTATGTTAAGTATGTATATATCACATATAGAAAGTGCCATATATAAAGCCTGGAAGCCATTTCTGTCATGCCAGAGTTATGGATTATGATGCTATTTTTAGGACAGCCCTGTCGTTACAGCTGTAGGCATCAAGGGTAGAACTCCTTTTTGTACAAACAGCAGCAACTGCACTGATGCCTTGAGACCAGTGTGTTAATCCTATGAACAAATGTGCTTAATTTTGCAGGGGTGAAGTCATAGCCAAAGCTGGGGCTGAGGAAACAGTTGTATACACGGATATAGGTAAGGGAAAAATGTTTTGGTTTTTTCCTTGAGTACACTAAGGAGAGACAGTTTTTTTAAGTCTGTGGCCTTACACATGCAACTACAGATGATGCAGCACTCCTCTGCCTTGTCCACCTTTGCTAGGTTAAAGTAAGAACCAGCAGCCCTTGTCTCTGGACAATACCCTATAGCTGTACCCTTCTACTTCACTTCCTTAGGGAGAAGGTGCCACCTTAGGAAAGAGCAAAGCTGAGGCTTCCTTCAGCCCTGGCTGCTCACTTGCAGTGCCCTACCACCCCATTCTCCATCAAAGCTGCTATTTTCCCTGTCTTACCTCAGAGCAAGTCAGGAGCTTTCTTTTTTGGCTGCTGTTCTCTTAACTCTTCTTCTCTCCTGCAGATCTAAAGAAACTTGCAGAAATACGTCAGCAGATTCCTATTTTAAGCCAGAAGCGTTGTGATCTCTATGGTGTAGAGATGAAAAAGTGAAGCTGGGTGAAGAGGGAAGGTTCAGCTGTCACAATGGCTGTTGCCTTCATCTTTGGAAGGATTTCCTTAGTAGTTGCTCCACAATTTACTACCTAATGAGCCAGTTAAGAAACCACCACATAACAAAAACTTGGTGCAATTCYAGTATGATGGAAACATAACTTTTTTATCTCCTCTCATACTTAAGTATTTCATAGTATTTTACGGCTAGGATAAAGATGAAATCAGTTCAACATTGATTTTTATGCATCATAATGTTTTAGTTACCTTCTGAGGCCTGTTTTGTAGAACACAGAAATGGAAATCTTGTTCTCTGAAACTCACTCTAAAGTCAGCTTTGGTATCATGAATTTTTCAGTGAATTGCCAGAAAATCGAGAAGCATGATTCTTCTTACTCTGTCCTTTTTAGATGTACATGACTTAACCAAGGTCCTTGAATGCCCTACTTCTAACTTGGGAAGCTTAAAATTTAACACACTGAGCAAAACAGGCCAAATTCTGCTCTGTGCTACTCAGGACAGCTCAAGAAGTTGCCAGCAGAGCTGCTCCTATAGAGGAATCTGTAGCAGTTTTTGGTTCTGTGTTTTGTCTGGGTTTGTATATTAAATTCTCCGTATGGCAAATCCTGTTTGTTGCTGAAGTGACAGGGGTTACTGTGTTACAGTAATTCACCTTGCCACACCTTTGCTCTCCWTACCGCTTCCTTAATAGAATGCCTGAGTAGGTTTTAGTTCTGCTGCCTGGAAAAGGCTGAGGGGAGGCAGGTTGGAAAACCTGCTGCACCAAGTGCTTCTGCCCACAGTCTCCCACAAGACTGCCCAATGCCTGAATGCATTATTGCTACCATGGGCAGCTTCCATCCACTGCAGAAAAAACATTCCTTACTGTTCTGCTTTTGCTGGAGACAAACTGATCGAGAAAGACTGCTTTAAAATACTGCAAACCAAGCCAAGCATGTTGCACTTTTGGTTTTGGGGTTTCTTTTTTGAAGGAAGACATCTTTTAATGTAAAAAAAATGTACAAATTATGCTTTTTATTCCTTGGAATGAAAATATAAGCAACTTACCAGCCTTCACTGATAAGCTTTTGGTTTTCCAGCAGCATAAAACAGCTCTAAGGCTAAAAGAGACTCCAAAATACAAAAATGGGAGGGAGAGAAGGTTTTGTCTTGCTCTAGCTAACCACATTTCCCCCAAAACCACCTTATATTTCATTCCTCTTTAGCAATCCTCCTCTTCCCCCAGTTTTTTGGTTTTGTGGGGGTTTTGGTTTTGTTTTGGCTTTTGTCTTTAACATTTTGGCTTCTCTGCAATGAGCTTGGTGTGTGTTTTACAAACAAGAACAAACACTTAGCCAAGCCCTGACACATCCTTCCCCTCAAAAGCCAGATCCCACCACTCCACTCGATGGCATTCTGTAGCAGGAGGTATTTTTGGTTTGTACTTTTCACTGCATTTTGGTGTACATACTGCACTGGAACTTTTAAGAAAGAAGCCACAAAGCACAAGGTGAAATGAAGGTTTATTTGTTGAAAAATAAATATTAAAAAATTAACAGTTTACCATTTGAGCCGAGTCTCCTGCATTAGATTAGTGCTTCCCACATACTCAACAACCCATATCCATGATGACCATTGCTGGGCTCCAACTTCTAAGTCATAATAACTATTTCATCTCTTTCCCTCCTCTCTCTCTACTAGTTCAACACACAGGAGTAAATAAATACTACCTTTGGAGGATTAAAGTGGTGCAGGACTCTCATGGGCTGACCACTTAAATCTGAGAAATGCAAAGTGCAGTTTGCAACAGGTAACAGAATCTGTGGTCTGAACTCTCCTCCCCTGGAATCCCAAATGAAGAGGATGGATGAAAATCTATTACAAACTACTTTGGTGAACTCAGCTGAAGAGCTGACATGAGCTCAGTTCTTTTCAGTCTATCAGGACAACTCCTAAGCACCTTRTTTTAGTAGGGTATTTAGTAGGCTCTCCAGTGCACTGCACTTAGAAGTGATGCAAATGGGGCTATGAATTTGTGAGGCTTTCCCTGAAAAAAGTACACTGTCATTTCTTAGCCACAGTGCTTGAAGCAGCCAATACTCAACTTTTGTGTTGGTAGACAACAGGCACTTCTAGGTATCCATACGACACGTATGCACCAGTATTCTGTAAGTACAGGAAACTAATCAGTAACAACCCTGAAACAGTTGCAGAATTTCAGCCTGCAAGAATTTACATTATTTTTGAAGAAATGGCAGGAAACTGGGCAGTGTTAGTATTGCTGGGCTGGTTAAAGCTGCTCTCCATAGTTGCAGAGTAAGTTACAGTATAGCTTTTCAGAGTATGTTAGTTCCCTTTTCCCTTTCCATCTGCATCCTAGTAATTCAAGTCACAGCTTAGAATCATGGAATGTGCTGAGTTGGAAGGGGCCCATCAGGATCAGAGTCCAACTCTTGGCCCAGTGCAGGACATCCCAAGAATCACTGACAGCATTGTCTCCATGAACAACAGGGACCTCCCAGAGTGTCTCTCTGGGTACATTGGCTTTATCCAAGTCTTCAGTACTAGCTTACTAAATTTCAACTTTTTTTTTAAATAGCAGTAATACTTGTCTAATTTCAAAGTTCACATGCACACCTGGCTTAAAACAAAACCTCAACTGATCAGCCATTCACAAAAAGTCCCTTTCATCACACAGATGCACCTGCATACACACATTAACAGGGTCACAGCTACTGAGATTCCCAGCCCTTGTGGCTCGACTTCCTTTCCCCTGTAATCTCCAGCTCTCAAGATCATACCTCTGTGGGTGATGGAAGCAAGCAGAGATCAGATTTGTTGATTCCACGTCTCCTCCTCATTCTTTCTTAAAGGTTGAAGTGAGAGAAGATGACAAGGAGTCAATTATCAGCTCTTCCTAGACTTAGAATATAAGCACAGAGCTCACCACTGCAGAGAACCCCTTCATCAAAACCTGTTCTTATACATGTCAGAGAGAGATACTTGAAGGTAGCATTTATTTTTTCAGTTTACAGGTGATATGTCATTTACAAAAAAATTACAGACAATGCATCCTTTCAGTGCAGTTTCAAACTAGTTGAAGAACAGGCAAAAGTCTGTGATGATTTGGAATGCTAGTAATTGACAGCACATGCTTTTTTCCCTTAATTGATTGGGTGGGGTAAGGAATGGGGTACAGATGGGGTGATGAGGAGAAAATGCCAATGTAAATAAGGCCATGCGAATAAAAACTCCTTGGACAACAGGACTCATCAGCCTGGCATATTTTTGTTCTCAGGTAATTGATGTAGAGATTGGAAGTTGGAGAAGACATTTGACACTTGTTACATTCAGTGCCCCTAGAAGCTGCCAGTACATTCCCATATCTTCAATTCTACACCAGTGCTATGATTTCTGATCACCTAGTGAGCTACTAAAATAATGATTAAATCTTTATCTCTACTCTCCACCATTTGAATACTCAACTGTAGTTGCTGGGAGAAAGGAAGGTCAAGTTGAAAATGCAAGCTGCTGCTGTATGGTGGCAAACTACAGACCAAGACAGTTTGACTACAGCATCATTCATTTCTTTAAAAGGTTAAATACATTAAGACGATTCACCACGAACAAATCTACGATTTCAGGATGGAAAGAAGCCCAAACTAGTGTGTCATAAATTAAGCTACATCATTTGCATGAGGTTTGTCCAGCCACATCAGGCCAGGGAAAGGCAAGATGGACTGACTGACTTCCACACCAGAAAGATCAACCCAAAGCAAGAGGGCCCTCTGTGAAGTTCATAACGAGAGGAAAACTGTTCATAATTTGCCCATCTTCTGTTTGCAGCACAATAGCTTCCTTTCTACAGTATCTGAAATCTTGGACAAGACAGGGTCTACAGAACAAGGAAATGAGTGCAGTTTACAACTCCATTATTGGAAGTTTGAGCCTATGCTTTGCTCCTTATCTCACTTAATCCTGCCAAGGGGCTCTTAAAAGGAGATCATAACCCAGCAGTCTCTAGCGACTGAAGAGAATTTAGATAGTCTATCAGCTGCTACACTTATGCAAAAGCATTRGAGATGACAAAGATTATATGCAAGCATGACCTTACCTTTTGGAGCTTGACTCCCAGCAGTGCTTTCTGTTCTTGAAAGTCCCACTGAACCCTCCAGAACAATTTCCCATGACATTCAAGTAARGACTGCTGCACAGGAATACATTCTTTCTTCCAGTCAAGTCTACACTGAAGCAGTGTTACTAACCTCCTTCCCCAGCCAACCTTTTTCCTAGTTCTCCTATGCAGTACTCTAGGGCTTTCTGGAGTGAGAATAAGGACTATCAAATTAATTCCCTAATAGCTGCCACAGGACTATTTCTAAGTAGAGACTATTTCTTTCTTATGCAGAGGGTGGAAGGAGATTTAAGGGAAGATTGTGCATGCTTGCATATATTTACAGGTATCCTCTCCACATSTACTGACTTAAAAAAACCCCTCTATTATTAAAGTTTGAAAATTAATTTTTGCAAAATAAAAATCAACCCTCAAGGATTAATTGGATATAAAACCTATTTTACAGCACTGACTAGTATTACCTTTAAAATCAACAGGAAAAAACCCACATGCTGTAATATTATTTGATAAAGCAAAAATCGCCCACAACATAATCACCCAAAATGAACCAGTGTGAAGTTTTTATTTGCATGGCCAAAATATGTTCCTTTGGTTCCCCTGCAACTTTATTTCCCTTAACACACTCTAAGGTTTCTGCTGCAGAAGGAACAAGATGCAGCACTGCATACTTCCTTGAACAACCACTCCCACAACACCTAAACATTTAACAGATGTAGCAAATGACAACACCACGAACGGGAAAAAATTAAGTTCCACCATTCAGCATGTTCTGCAACAGCATCTTTAGGGCTGGCTGAAGTGGGCAACTTCACTTTGGAAGGTCATTTCCTCCTTGTTTCTTTACAATGTCGGTGGTTTCAATCCATACTTCTTTGCAACTTCTGTCTGAGCATAGGCAGCATCACAGAGTGAGTAGAGGTGTGCCATCTCCATTTCCGATTTGGCCAGGTTGATAGCTTTGTTGAACATTTCAATGGCTTTATCCAGATTACCTCTGAAATAAACGAAAATTTAGCCCAGTTAAGACTGCCAAAGCAATCTTGTAATCTCTAAAACATCCTTTTTCTTTCAGGACTTCCACTCTCTACCATTAATAACTTAAAAGGACTTTGGGAGGAACCACCACAAGAACTTGKGGTGATGCTGAGTAAACTCAGAGCTGTTACCAAGCCTAAGCAACTAGGACAGCTGTTAAAAAGCCTTCCTCTGGAGAGCCCCCATGGGAAGAATGTTCTCCACACCAAGTTCACTASAAAGATAATGCTGGGCAACTGAATCAAGTCTCATCTCCTCTGAAAGGACTTAATACACAAAAAGAGGAAAACTTGCACAGACAGAAGCAYGTTATTTAAACAGGAAATGCTTGCAAAATTTCTCATGGCAATAGTTTAATTGTCTGTCCTTCAGAAGAGCAGACATATTAAAAAGAGACTCTGTACTGTGCTGTCAGCTACACCCCAAACCTTTGCACAGTTGCAATTCAATGTTACAGAGCAGGGCATTCCCCTTTTCCCAAAGAACTGTGAACTGAGTCCTGTGGGCTGCAGGAGAAAACAGCACAGGATCCTCAGTACAGACAGTCCAATGTCCAAGGACAATCAGACACACACAAAGCCAGGCAGTGATTAAGGAAGTCACTTTAAATGCAGAAGGGATGTATTTAAACATACATGGACTCCTCTGCACGTTGTCCATTAAGTATGAAATTGGTAAAAAGAAGTTGTCAGATCATAAATCACAATTATGCCACAGAGAATGCATATGCTTTACCTAAGAGTTACAGAACAGAAATCAGGGCTTTGGGTAAGAGCTGGCCTTACAGGACACCAGGGAGAAGATCTCAAGACTTAGGATCCATGAGGAAATTTAAAGAACTACTGTAACTTCAGAAGTAACTAAGAACTCTTAACACTGCAATTCAGCATTACCTTTGCACTTCAATCGTTCCCATGGTCTCATATGCAAAATCACATTTGTTATCAATTTCAATGGCCTTGCTTATGAGTTCTAATCCTTTGTCTAAATCTTGCTTCCACTGGAGCTGAAGTAAACTACAGAAGAGAGAAAATTTCAAACTGGCTTCACATATTCCTCCCAAAACCCTCATCATGGTAAACAAAACCATCCCAAATGTACAATGTATTTAATTTCTAAAGCAGGTACACAGTAACATAGTAACTTCATGACTTTTTATTAAAAATACCTATGTGAAAGTCACTTTCAATAAGCCACTTTAGTGCTTTAATGACTCTATAGAAAGGCAAATTTTTCCCAAGAGGACTTGGTACATGTTGTTTTATGAAAGAAAAAACTTCAACACAAAGCTGAAACTAACAGGGCTAAAGGAAAAATCAGATATACTTCAAGCAGATACTGAATTAGCAAYGAACACTTATGAAACTTTCCTGAAACTTATTTGCAGCTTAGTCAAGACAAAATATAGAAATACATTTAAGAGCACAAAGATGGTTCCAAGTTATTTTTCCTGGCTAAATTTCTGAACATAAACATTCAATTCAGGGTGCTTCATCTAAATATGCCAACTGCTCTYGAGCACAAGGACTGCAAATTCAATACATACCCTTTATGAACATATGTAGTGGCATTGTCTGGCTCAAGGTCAATGCATTTATCATACATTTCATCAGCCTTGCCAAACTGCTGTTGATCAGTTAGTGCCTGAATCAAAAGAAAAACTTGTTTGTCAATAAGCACCCAAAGCATGCACTCTGCACTCAGCTAATTCTAATTAAAACTGTATTGACAGCGTGAGATTGGATGTAGTTCATTTATGGTAGAGCAGGCCAGGCACATCAGTTACCAGAGTTAAGTTTCAAAATTGAGGCTTTTTGGAAAGCGTCTGTGCTTTAAGTGCACAAATTACTGACCACACTGCCACCTGTAATGGGAAATCCACAAGCAACATGCTGTGTGCTGTAAATAAAAACCATTCTAAAAGTCTGTACCTGAAGGCTTCAACTCTTCCTTTTTCAGATATAATTCTTTCAGAAGGAAATGCATATACATTGCCAACCTACTTAAATCAGAATGTCTCATGCTCCCTACTAAAACCAGTAGTATGTTCTTAGAGAAGAAATTACAGTCTCTGTTACAAGTGTACTCCCAACAGCTGTCTAAACCACTACGTGCCAATGGCAGCAGAACAAAAATGTCACCCTAGTTCCACACATCTGACTCTCAAATTACCCAGAGAATCCCTGACATTCATCAGCTGAGATGCCACATACAGGATGCAGGAAGGAGAGAACCATGCAGGAATAACCTCTGTCTCCTAATAACCACCCTCAACTCTTATTACTTACACCCTGCTCCACCAGTTCCCCCTGTACCTCCTCTGCCCCAGAACACCCATAACATAAATGCAAGTGGCTAACTCCAGGCAGCATGTCTTATCTCAGAACTTACCAACACAAATCTTCACCTGTTATCTGAGGAAATGTTATATCCAAGATAAAAAGTACAAGAGAATGCAGCATTTTCTTTAAGAGAGAGAAAAACATACCTGAGCATAGAGTGCATAGCCCTCAGCACACCTGGGAAAATTTTTTATGACATCTTCAAAGCCTTTCATGGCTGCTTGCACAGTCAAAGCATTACTTCCTGTATAAGCTTGGCGATACTATTCCAAGGAAAAAAATACATGAAAAAAATTAGGCCATCACCAGACTGAAAAAAGGCTGATCAGGCCTCTGCCCACCTCCCCAGGAGTTGCCTGCATCATAATAATTCAGTTATTTTACATAAGCTGAGTGAATTGGGATTGTTCAGCCTGGAGAAGAGAAGGCTTTGGGGTGGTCTAATTGTGGTCTTCACATACCTGAAGGGAGCCATGAGAAAGATGGAGAGGGATTTTTTACAAGAGTATGTAAAAATGATTTTTTACAAGAACATGTAAACAGGACAAGGAGGAATGGATTCAAATCAAAAGACAGCAGGTTTAGATTTGATATTAGGAAAAAATTCTTGTAAAGGTGGTGAGACACTGGAACAGTACCCAGAGAAGTTGTGGATGCCTCAACCATGGCAGCGTTCAAGGTCAGGTTGGATGAGGCTCTGAGCAACCTGGTCTAGTGGGAGGTGTCCCTGTTCATGATGGGGGAATTGTTCATGATGGAGGAACGAGATGATTTTTGTGATCCCTTCCAACCCAGGCCATTGTATGATTTTTGAGCTCCAGAAGGTGACATGCCTGTACCTCCTACCAAATCTGGTTTTGGGAACCTGTCCAAGTATCTGGACTTGGAGAGGAAAACAGATRAAAGAAGGAAGTCATAAGGCCTGATAATTGTGATAGCTTCCCTCTATTTCAAATGCTTACAAATTCCAAATTTGGCATTCCTCCTTGTTCACACCATGCAAAGCTCCCCTAACAAGATTCTTGCACACTGAGTCATTGTACTAGCTTGAAATAGTTTGTTTCCAATTTCTTGATGATAATCATTTTCCACAATAGTAAAGCTTTATTAAAATCAATTTTATTTGCTCCAATTAGAATCAAGATTTTAGTTCCCCTCTCACAGAACAGAAAAAATGTTCTTCTGTTTGAACAATGAGTGTTTCAAAGGAAAAGCAGCAAATCCATTCTCCAAGTGAAGAAATTGTTGCATTATTCCTTTACCTTATTATTAAAAGACAGAGATGTATGTTGCCCTACTTTCCTGTTAAATTTGAATAAACTACAGAAACAGAGTGTTTTACAGAGCTCTTTAAAGCAAAA
Source organism: Cardinalis cardinalis (assembly GCA_014549065.1). NCBI lineage: Eukaryota > Metazoa > Chordata > Aves > Passeriformes > Cardinalidae > Cardinalis > Cardinalis cardinalis. The sequence goes on along the minus strand of JACDOX010000082.1, from coordinate 2,759,733 downwards.
GCACCCAGACCAAGCCCAGCACGTTACCTACCAGAGCGAAACACTTCTGTGCTTGTGCCAAGGCAGAATTGGGTCGCAATCGGATACATTCATCAAAGTCTTCCACAGCCTCCTCAATTTGGTCAAGCAGGATTTTCAGCTAGCCAGAATGAAAGAAAATCCTATTTCTCTATTTCGTCTGTGCTTCAGACACTTACATGACAATTCAATTAGCATCAGTTACTCATACCATCTCCAGCTCAGTTGCAGAACTGTCTAGAAACCTGYAAAACTCCTAACTAAAAATCACTGTTATAATTGTATTATCAAAGCCACCAGTGAAACTYTGGCTACCTACACAAGCAGGCAATGACCCTGTGTAGGGATTGAGAATCCTTGCATTTTAGACTGTTGTCATCATTGTGTCAGCATGATGACCACTCTCCAAAATTATACCACATTTTCTGAATTTGTTTTGCTTCTCTGTAGCCAGTATCTGTGGACTATTTGGACATTGAAACATTTCAGCTTTTCCAGCTTCTATTTCAACTTATTTTGTGGGGTTGGAGTTGTTGTTTTTTTGGGGGGGGTTTTCTTTTTTTTTTTTTGTTTGTTTGGTTTGGGTTTGGTTTTGGTTTTGTTTTGACATTCTTTTCCTCCACAGGAGCAGAGCTCACTTCATCATTCTCTTACTTTATTGTGAAGCTACTTTAAAACACAAATTTTCAATCTGCAGAACATTTTCACTCCCTTCAGTCAACACACAGCACCATCYTAATTTCTGAGCACTAAAGAGGTCTAAAAAATCCATGGAGAAAAACCCTTGATCCATGGAAGTCTTCCTTACAAACATGACTTAGCCTATCCGCTTAAACTAGTGTTCCATTTTTACTTCCAGCACCATTCACCTTACACGTCTGTGGCAGCCCAGGCTTCTCTAGGGCTAGAAATCAGTCAAGGACACAGCAGTGTCACAAAGCAGAGAGGGATGAGCTGAAGAGATCCAAGTCCAGGGCCCAGGGCTGCAGGTGTTACCAGGGCCACATTACCTCTGCTGTAACAAAGCTTCCTGCTGTGCAGATGCTGCTCTGCCATTCAGGCCCCTTCACAGAACAGCTTTTATCTGCTGTAAAGGTACACGAGCCCCCCACACCTGTAAGTCTCAGTTCATACTATAGAGGGCTTTCCTACAGCTATGGAAATTAATTGCTTCTGCCTGACCTGAACCTCCAAAATAGACTGTTTATCCCACAAAGTTCCCAATTAGGAGTTCATATTTTTTTGCCACAAACAGTATAAAGTGTCTCCAACAATACCATTTTTCCTTTTAGCATAACTGAAATAGCCAAGTGTYGGGAGCAAATCTCGAGGGTTTCTTACTTGTCCTCGATGGTGGTAAACATCAGCATTCTGAGGATCAATGTCAGCAGCCATGTTGAAGTCCTGGGTGGACAGCACAGGCTGCTGCTGCTGCATGTACATGCTGCCCCGYTTGATCAGAGCGTTGGCTCGCAGCTGCAAAACACGGCCAGGGAAACATCAGCCACCCCAGTGCTCCTCCACATTGCAGCCTTCAGTACAATCATGAGACATAAACTTCAAGGMATTTAGAGATTTTAGAGGAGCTAAGATTTTAGTTAGAGATACGCTTTATTGGAGTTAATTAAAATAAATGGGTAGGCTTTGATGAAGTTAAGAGTTAGTAGTTAACTAATAATTGATTGCTTGTAAACACAATGTTTGGTTAGCTGGGTTTWTAATGAAGAATATAGAAACTGTTTAATAGCTTTTAGGAACATAAGACAATTGTAGGCCTCCTCTGTTCTGAAACCAACAGAAGTTGGGAATGGGAGTTCTACCAAGGGTTCATTTGTCATATTTGCATTGAAAAGGTAGAAAGGTCAGAAGGAGGAAGACTTCATTTACTTCCTCATTTTGGGACCCCTCCCCATGAAAGGGACCACCGACCCATTCAAGGAACAAACTATGCATGCTTAATGGCTTTTGAACTAAATACCATACAAAGCGGGGAATGGGATGTACCAAAGTTATGAAAATGCGTTTGTACTCTGGGTATTCAATACTTGTATAGATAAAAGGACTCTGTAATCACCTGTAAACTGCAGTGTGTATTTGGGAGCTATCCYGCATGCTGCTCACACTTTCTAACTATAAACTGCTAGAGAGTCTTTGTCCATCACAGTTRGATATCGGTACTAGATCAATATCCATATTTTTAATAAATAAATCACAGTAAATTTTTCATTTGACCAGTTTCTCCCACTGAGAGGTTTCAATTATTCCAAGTAGGAATAAGTTTCATATTGACCCTAAATAAATGAGCTCCCTTACTTAATTTCAAAACTATCACCCTATCACTATCACTATGCTTCCATCTCCGTGGATTTCCAAGCCCCTCCAAAATCCTTCTCGATTTCTATGTTTACAAATACATCAATGTTTTTTGAACTAGCTGAATATGCAAGTGCAATTAAGGTTTTTCACTCATCCAGATAATTAAGGTTTTTCACTCATCCATCATTGGATAAGCCTCCAATTCATTCAGCTTCCCTCTGTTCTTTAGTTTGTAGTATTTAACACCTTTAGTTTGCACTACTCAGTACAGCTGTCTCAAAAATCAACAAGCCCTTGAGAAAAACAGTTTGTCAGTAACAAAACAGTAAATAAACCAGAATATTCCCATTAATACATCTGAAAATTTGGACAAGCAATTTCTTGAAGTATATTGTAAGTTTGTCATCTAACTTCTCAATCCCAGCTACAATCCAGCTGTGACAGATTCTTACCTTCACATTTGCATCTTCCATGCTGATGACCTGATCTAGGTCTGGTTTGGCAGCACTTGCATTGCCAATAAGTAAGTAGAAAGTAGCTCGCAGAAGCAAAGCTTCTGCCATGTATCTTCCCTTTGCTTCAATTTCTTTTGTGCTTTCACTGATAATTTTGTCATAGTTCTCTTCTTCCATATATTGTTTTGCTCTCAAATAGCCAGAGCTGTAAATGATGTAAGAACAGTTATATATATACATGCATTCACTGAACACTGCAATTTCCATTCAGATGTTTCATCAAATCATTGCAAATACTAACTTGTGCTATACTTTTAACACACCAGCATAGTCCCATTGGAACATTCATTCCTGGATGGAGCCATCTTAGATGGAAAACAATTTCCACAAAAACTGGCCAAATTACATTGGAAATAAAGAAGAAAAACATTTTGAAGATTTTGAACGTAAGCTTCATTTGTCCTTTGAGGTATTTTTTCAGATGAAGAACAGCAATAATCTCTGGTTTAAATAAGAGGATTAAATACATGGACAGGAAAGTGTAATGTTAAACCTAGCAATGTGCAGCTTGTATGTGGAAGAAATTATTTAATAGCAAAAAATTACAGCACTGCCTCGTTCTTAGCTGTATCCTGGATTCAGTGAATCTGCCTGTAGACTAGGACATTCTCTCTTACTTAAAAAAAACAATCATAATGCTGTTTGCAATGGTTTCCAAACTGACAGCATTGCAAGCTTCCAAAAATAATCTGGAAATTAGCATAGTAAATTAAAGAACCATTTATGCGGTACTCAGGCTCCACAAAACAAAACACAAAACAAACCTACAAAACCAAGTTTTTCTATGCCAGAACAAACTTTTCATTTATGGGCAATTTCATTCCAGAAAGATAAAACACCATTTCAGCCTCAGTTACTGTAACTGCATGTTTTCATCCAAAATTCCCCTTTTCCTAGCTTGTCTTCTCCCTGCCAGTCCAAAGGCTTATTTGCTCTCTTCCTTGAGGCACCATTGAGCCTTCTCCAGTTCGTCCATCTCCTAAGATTTACTGTGATACTGTAGTAAATATTCAGCCTATTTTCCCAGTCTCATTGTCCCTCTTCTGCTTAGTGCAAGTTTGGAACAAGCCAGTCAGCTTTCGCTAAGGTTTCACTTGCAATGCTGATATCATTTATGTCAGAGGAATCTCCATGCCAAGTACTACACAAGCAGCAGCACTTTACACTGAGCAGAATGTCCAAATCACTGAAAACTTAATTCCAGTACCAAACAATTCTCAACTGTACTGTACACTCACTTTTCTTTTACTTCAGAAGCCTCTCCCTCCTTGTCCTTATCTTCATCTGATTTCTCACCCTTAAGTAAAGGTTGGGAAATGATATCATCCGTGAAAGAACTGAAGTAGGATTTAATGAACTGTGGTGAGGGCATCAGAGGCTCMCGATTCTGAAACAGAGAAAGGAAATTCCAAGTCATTAGGTGGTGGGATCAGATGGGAAAGATGGAAATGGATAGCAAACATGATTATTTTAAAAAAACTTATGGAAGAAACAATGTATGACTTTCACTCTCTCATCTGATAGCCTGATGTTTTGGATTTCCTATTTTGATATTTAGGGATCCTTTAAGCTTCAGATCACAATGCAATACCCATCACCAATGAAAACAAAGTGATGATATTCAGGGGGAAGGGAGATTGTATCTTTCCACATATGACTAGAAATAAGGACTCTTAGGATATCATAAGACATTGGGCAGATGTACTAAAGCATTGGGTGTGCACATAAACTGGGTGAAAAATGCAAGCTGGTGATTTAAGCATGACCCTAAATTCAAGCAGATTCTGAATGGCAGTTTCCTCTTTTCTCCAGCTTGTCCAAGAGAAGCTGCTGTCATTATTACAATGGAGACTAATGAGGCAATACCCTAGTTCTGTGTGGAACTTGGCCCAGATACAACATATTTTACTTAAAGTCCCAGAAGTAACACTTCTCAGGTAATCAGTCCTTTCTACAGCTAAAAAATACTTCTTATTTAAAATAAACTGCACACAAGAATTACAATGCAGTCTCTCCTGCAGGAGAACACTGAATGCACTCTTCTGAAGCACACCTATCTATGTCCACCACACTCATAAACTATTTGTTGTTACCTCCACACTACATATTTATGTGAATTTCTATAGGAAAGAAATTTATAATCTCAAAACCAACACAGGATTTCAGTACTTCAACCACCATCAAAACACAAACAAGAATGCTTTAATAACAACAAAGAACATGTTAGTATCTGTCCCAACTTTTTGTAGACCTACAGTCACTTAAAATGACTGCTCCTGGCTACCCCTCTGCTTCCACAGTTCTCTCTTCTGCAGTTTCCAAACACTCATGCATAGATGTCTGTCTGTTCCAACACACCCAGTTTCCATAAAGTTGCAAGTTCAGAAATGCCCTACACAGGGCAGCACACCAACTTAGGGTGTCTCCTGAATGTCACAACAAATTCCATTTTTAAAGGGAAACAACTGCTAGAAGCAGATCTCTCTTCCCTGCTGAGGTTCTGAAAGCTTTGGAGAGGTCGCACAGGAAAATACCATTGGTACAATGGCAGCTTTGTAGGAACCAGTTTGTGTTGCTTCTTATGCTTGAGCAGATGAAGACAGTGACTTGTTTACAGCAACTGACAGATTGCCAACAACCGACTTTTCAACAACTGGTCAGGTGAAATAACAATTACTCAGCAGTACCACAAATCCTACCTTGTACTTCTCTTTGGCTTTTTCTTTTCCAAGGAGTTTAAGAACTTTATCAGCTAATAACATACTTTGCTGGTTTTGGAAGGCTTCTAAAATGCAGACTGCAGTGACATCTAGGAAACAACAAAAGTGAGATTAAAAGAATTCTGACAGTCACTGAAGCACACTATAAAATGTGCCACTGAGTACAATGAGGCATTGCCAAAATAATACATGYCCTGTTCTCAGGCCAAAGCCCCTGTTTCCAGTTTGCTGTATTTACAGTATTCAAGACACAAATTTGTATCCAAAATGATCTTCCTGGGATAAAGGGACTTCATGACAGTGAATGAATAGGAATTACATTTATTTTTCTGTTCATGTTTTCATCAAGAGACAAACATGCTTAAATCAACAGTGAAAATACATACCTCTATCAGGGGCTTTCACCATTTTGAAACTTTGAGGAGAGGAATTATGTTCATATGATGTTTGCATTAAAAGTGCTAACACAGCTTTGCTTCTGGGACTGGTCTTTGTTTCCTACTTCTAAAATTCACTTTCAGTCCCATCACATCCCACTTACTCCTCAGGTTTTTTTAAAGAAATCTGCCTAAATKTTATCTCAAATTTTTCTGCTCACCTCTGTGACTTTGGAAGGGAGCAAGGAGAAATACCTTGCTGGCCTATTTGAAGTGCCAGCCCCTATCACATGGCTCTCATTCACACAGAGAAACCTCTGCAAATGTTAACCCACTGCTGCCCAAGTGAAACTTCCCAGTGTGAAATGCACTCTTACCAGAGTTTCTCTGGACCCTCCACTTAATGCAATGCTACCACGGGATTTCCCTGTTTTGTTTTCATTTAGACATTAGTGAAGATGACCAGAACCTGGACTTGAAATTCAAGCAGGGTGTTGTCTGAATATGCTTGAAMAGTAAATGTCTTGCCCTGGAGTTTAATATATTTCTCTAATTCTGCTGCCAGAGAGTCTATTAAGCCATTACTTATACAGGAACTCCCTGCACCTCTAGCATGGTCTGGAAGCACATCAGAGTCCCTGGGAAAGAATAGTACCCCCAAAAAGAATGTGTTCTACAAACCCAGCAGACACTCTGTCCAAAGACTGCTGCACTCCAGGCTTGGCTGCAGCAGCAGCATCTTCCCTAATAATACTGCCAGGGATCACTGGAGGAGTTTTCTGCAGGTAGTGGCTGGGGTTTTGAGGTTTGTTTGGTTTTGCTTTCCTCCACTACATGGGCATACCCTACTTGCTGGGATTTTACTAGCCATATGTGGTTGGCAGGCAAAAGCAGGGTTATGGAAAAACAGTGTTGTTCCAAAAAAAAAAACCAAGAAAGCTTCAGATCTGAAAATACTACAAGCAAAAAATAAAATAGAAGTAAAGGCTGGAAATAATAGTCACTAGCATCACTGCTATTAACAGTAAAAAGAAGTTATATTTAAAACTGTCCTACTGTCACAGGGACACTTGATCTTTCTTGGGGCTTTTATTACCGGGCAGCTGCATAAGGTTTAGATTTTATCACAGCACGCTGGAAGTGCAGCTGATACACAGTGGTTGCAAAGGATGCACTAAATGGACAAGTTGTCCTTTTCTAGCTACTACTGTCTTAAAGGCCATAAAGGCATTCTGCCAACAGATAAACAGATAGATACAATTTTCACATCTAATTTACCTTCTAATTTGGCAGACCTAATTCTTGTCTGTTACACATAATGAAACTAATTTAACAGTTAAATTTCCCAGCCAAAGCACTGCCTTATTATCTGTCCTTCTTTCATAATGAGCACAGCTGAAAATTTCATTTGTCTTTTAAGCTAACATCAGCAGGAATGATTTCACTTGATGAAATTTAATGGGTAATTTCAAGCAGAGCACTGTAGCTCAAAAGTGCCATGAGACAACACATCTGACCTGTAGTTCTAAATTTCCATGGCTTCTCAGTGACATCTTCCTGACAGTTCAAAATGTGTTCTGTTTACGAATAGCATTGGAAGGTTTGACACAGTAATTTCTTCTGAATACAAAGTATTAATATTAAAAAAAAATCAATCTGTTCTGGTTTTCATAAACTATGCACCAGAAAAAAATGCTACTGAAGCTGTTTTCCCTCTAACACCAGTCCAATGCATTTAAATTACTGCAATACTTTTATTTCCGACCGTGCATCTCTACCTGCAAAAACCCACATTTCTGTAGTAGTATAATTTCTCCAAAACAAACAAGAGAAGAAAGTCTCTTTACTGCATGGAAAGAGAACAACGGGTGGTTATCCACTCATGTTAGATTAATTCTATCCTAAAGTGAAGGAGTTTCCTGGAAAAATAATACCTTGAGTTGCTACAGTAACATCAATTTCTCAGCAGCCATTTCAGATGTGAGCAGATGAGAGTTTGAGAAATGTGAAAAGGTTTCTTCTGACAAGAGAAGAGTATGTATTTGCAGAAGCTATGAATGGTTTTAAATACATAATTATTACATTACTTTAGCTACAGAAGTGAAAGCAAAACATTTCCAGAAGTTGCCATCTCCAAAGCTCTCCAAAGCAGCAGAACAATTTCACTTTTAAGTACACACAGCATGAGCCACTCACCTTCTAAACATTCCTTCTTATTGTCTAGCTTCTCATGGGCCTTTGCACGTCTGAAGAGAGCTTTGACATATTTAGGGTTGAGCTCAACAGCCTTTGTACAGTCTTGTGCTACTTCTGTCCATTTTTGCTGTGGGCAGGAAAGAGCACAGTGAGAGGGGCCCCCCTGAGCTCCCTGTGCGGCTCCCCCAGCTCCGGGCTCAYGCACACCCAGCGGCGGCTGCAGCTCCCGGGCTCTGCTCCTCCCTGCCAGTCCCACAGGGAGAAACTGCCCAGGCACCAGAACTGCCAACTCCCGCASCAGAAATGGAATTCCAATTCCTACAAAATACTAAATTTTTGGTGTACAAAAACTTGTACACGAGACAGYGTACAAACCCCATGGGAGAACATAATGAGTTGATGCAAAGATGCTTGCAGGAGGTAACACTGGGACTAAAAGACTGGTGTAAAAGAACTAGAAGAAAAAAGATGGAAATATAATGGAAGCAAAAAAGTTTACCAAAGTGCTGAAACTTCTTTTTTTCTTAATGTTATTTCAATTTATCAAAACAGGCTTTTCTAATACAGGGACCATATACATTGGGATTCATTATGGCATGAATTTGTGCTAGACAAGAACTAAATCTAATGCCAGATTCATGTAAGCACAGTCTCTCACCTGATACTTCAGACTGTACAAGGACAACTTTTCCACTCCTTGATACAGCTCACCAACTCGACCTCATAAGCAAATCCATCATACCATAATAAGCAACACTGGCTGACTTCTAAAATAACACTCAGTATACTCAGCTGTCGAGTAAATGTTACTTCTCCATGTGCAAAATTTAGGTCTTGGCCTTTACTAGGATTTCAATGATTTTTTGTTTACATTTTGAAGTAGCATCCTTCCAAAATATCTGGCCTTTCACAGTTAATCACTCAAATAGAGAGAAGTAAAATAAACTTATATACAAGAAAATTCTCCCAGAGAATAAGAAATTAAAACTTTGTCTTGGAAGAACAGGATGCATAAGAATTACATAAGATATACTGAGTGTGGTTAACAGAAAACAATTTTGTTTTTATGTAGAAAAGTATGATAAGCTGAAAAAAGCTGCAACAGCATCTTTTGTGAAAAGAAAACATCATCTGTTGTGAAAGCAGCAGATGTTATCACTTGGAACCTTTCAGTGGATGAAAGTGACAAAATACAAAATTGATAATGCTACTTTTTACAATAAACACATAATTATCTTTAATTTCTTACCAGTTGTTCATAGGCAGCAGCTCTGTTTTGATAGAAGGTAGAAAGATCAAGGTTTTTCTCAGGAGGACACAGGCTGATAGCCTCAGTATAACACTGAATAGCTAACTCATATTTTCCTGCTTTAAAGTATTTGTTTCCTTTGTTCTTGGCTGCTTGGGCTCTACCAAGAGGACTCTGAAAAAGAAAGTGAGAGGTCAGTTCAAATTAAAAAGGCATCACAGCACACAAGCTATGCACTTTAGGGCTCATTTTCAAAGATATAAAAATGGACCTGACTTGTAAATTCTAGCCCAGACTTCTGAAAAATCTCACTGATTTCAGTTCCTGGAAACACACAGGAATTTTCTTTTGCAAGTATATCAGATAGGGGATAACCTTTTCACAAGATTCACTACAATGGTAATAAACAATGCAGTGATTTCTGTTTGGAAAGCTAAACAGATTGTAATCTTTTACACGGCTGGTGATCAGAAGAACCAATGAGGTAAGTTGTTTCTCCAAAGGCTAAATGTGCAAAGACAACAAAGCCCTCAAAGCAATTCRAACAGAAGAGCCTCCTTCTGAAATACATACAGCCTCTAAGACCAGAGWTGATTCGTCAGACTATGAATTAAATATGGAAAACACTTTGTGGAAAGACCTACTGAGCAAGACAATAAAACCTGTAAGGAAAATGAAGCTGGTTTGCCTTTCATGCACTAGGCAAATCAACTTTACAGCTGAATCCACTACAGCTTCACACACTCTGCTTCATGTAATGGCAAGTGCTGGACCATCACCATCTTAGCAGGGGATGGGCAACTTTGCTGACAGGCCTGAGACCCTACTAAATGCATCTTTATGTTCTGCACCACATGTTGATGAWCTGTATTTCTGCAGAAACTAACATTGCTACCTACCTGAAACCCCTGGATTTACAAACCAGTTCTCAAATCTTGTGCTTTGTAAGGGATTAGATGTAAAAATGTTCTATCAAAAAGCATTCAAGAAATAAGAACTGCAAAAGATTCTCACGTTGATCTTCTGGATTTCTGCTCTTCTGTCACAGCCTTACTTCATGGGCAACATTTTGGGGGAGTTCTGCCAGACCAAAATGAGCAGAAGTATGAGCACATATGCCATTCCACCAACCTTTCTGGGGAGGGAAAGGCTACAGACTGGGGGCAGAAGTGCCTTWAACAATAGCTGCAGGATTCACTACATATCCCCTGCACTTGAGATCATTGAGGATTTGTTGGGAATTGTCCCTGCTGCTCTTTGACCATACTTCTGCCTCCTCTACCCACTTATCCACTGCCAGGGCCAAACTGAACAGACAACCAGACAGCTACAACACAAATGTGAAAGCAACTTTGCATTTCATTTGCCCATTCCCCTTAATTTTGCTCATTTCATTCCAACCTGATAATTTTTTGCATCTAAGTGATTTACTTTAAAATTGAAAACCTGAGGGGAAGCCAGGACTTACTCTACAACCTGTCTTTTAAGGCCTGGATGCCTATCCTGGCAGGAGAGAATCAGATAATGGGCGCTAGCCTCAGTTCCTACATAAAATTGGGCATCCAAATAGAACAAAAGTATCCTAGAAGCATTCTCCTGAGGGAAGACTTACAAATGAAACCATATAAGGGAGAGAATTTCTTAAATATCCCTACTGCCAGCAAAGCTCTTCTCTCAAGTCATTAATCACTGCATCAATCTGCACCATCTTTATTGTTCACAGAACAAGGCAATCTGCAAGGTTTTCAGATTTTTCTATTGTAAAGCTCCAGAGTTAATTTGATAAAAGATTATTAACTTCACCCCATACACTGCATGTAACTCTACAGCTACTCTATGCCAAAATTAGAGTGCAACTATTTTTACTGAGAGACAAGTAACTGTGTATCTGGTAAACTGTTTCTTTAAAACTTAACCAAAGTCTCAAAAGGTTAAATTTATTTTGAGTAAGTCCTAAATTTATCTCCAAATACAATGATACTTTTCTTTTAACAAAGGGAAGGGTTATGCATATGCTGCAAACTTAAATGCATGCAAGTCAGCTTGAATTTTTCCTTGTGCATGTCTAGAGCAAACCACATTAAAGATGTCCTTGTGTGAAAATCTTACAAAATTCATTCCTATTAACTTGGGTCAAAAAGGAAAAACACATGACATGGGCCATGTTGTAACATTCATACATGTGTTCCCAGTGTGAAAATTATTTAAGACTGTAGAGATGAAGCCTAACTGCAGCTAGGTTACTACTACTAACCTACTACTAGGTTACTATCAAGCCTTCCCACAAGCCTACAAGTGCACACAACAGTGATCAAAACCTTCAGAGACTACAGACAGGATGCCCAAGTTATTAAAATCAGTAACTCTGTTAKGAGAGTGAACTTTTAGTAACCGTTGCAGGATCACAGACCACACACCCAATCACAGAGAAATGAATCATGGAACATTTGCTGACTCCTTGGTTACCCCCTGCTGCACCCATGGCATGAGGAGGAAATGTGGGGGTGAGGACTCAGAACTTGGAGCACAATTTGCTCTCAATTCAATAAAGTCAGCAGCATCGCCCAAGGCAAGGAAGAAATCAACTTGTTTGTTTATGCTGCCTTAAACTAGACCGCTTGCTCTGAGATGTTTTATTTCTGCACCCTTACTCAAACTACTCTGCTGTAGCCCTCAGTATGCTCCCAAAACACCACCAAATCCAATGTATGTTTTTTAGTTTGGTGGGGTTTTTTGCTTGTTGATGGCTTGCAGGTATTCTGGTAGCTGTTTATTTTTTTAAAAAAAAAGATATTAAAGAACTCACATCACATTATATGCTGCAATACCTTTTCATGACAGCACAAATAAGAAAATGAAAATTAATTCCTCACATAACATCAGTTTCTGAAAGTTTGTCAAGCCTTAAGTTTAACCCTTACAAAATTTTTAAGCCTATTTTAAAAAATTCCTTCTCAATTGCTACRCTGATACACAAGACAGTACTTAAGAAACTGATTATGCAAACAAACTTCATGCATTAATAATCAAAAACCTCATTCTTCTGTTTTCTTGCCAAATAATTCTAGACATTATTTTCCAATTTCACTGCTTCTCCCAGCCTGACCTGAACCATGCTGTGTGGCACACTGGACAGCTTTTATCCCCAAGGTGAAGGTCCATATAGAGCAAGAAAAACTCTCCAGTTTGTCATCTTCTGGTCAAACAATCTGTACAACAACCAAACCAGCCCAATAAAATGAATGTAAGTCATAACAGAGCAACAAAACAAATAACTCAGAAGTTATTTGGGGCTACACAAAAAATAACATCTCAGTACTTAAGACTGCTTTCAGCAACTGTTGATTAAGATTAAGTTTTAGAACTTAAGCCAAAGGACATTTGTGAAATTGAGTTATCAGTTATCCAGGAACCTGAACAAGCAGAYTGCTAACTGACTAAAGAATAGACAACACTGGCAAAATTTTCTGAACTTCTAATTTAACCTCAGCAAATGTGCTTTCCTCACAAAATGTTCAGAAATTGTGTGCAAAGAGAAACTTTACAGCAACAGACTGCCAGCTGCAAGAATAATAATGCTCAGTAACTCCCAGCAATGGCAGTRTTGTTAAACTAGCCGTTCAGAACCTTATATATTTGAGGGAGACTGTTATTCAAAGCAGACCAAGAAACTTCCTGCCAGCCAATGATGGCAGCGATTCACAACAGAAGCATGAGCAGAGTTTCAGCATTTTCTCTTGGTTGAAAAGGATTTGCATGAGTCCTTATCTGACAGATGACATGGAGGGTGACTACTGTTTCAGCCATCTTAATTCAATCTGCAAAAAAAGAAAGCCTTGGTCTAGGCCTCTTTTTTGTCCTTTGCAAGTGAGAGAACCCTCTTAATGAGATGAGGTACCAGGAAAAAAAATCTTGTTCTTTTCTGAATACCTATCTTTCCACTCCTATCTTATTTTTTTTCACTAAGGTTCATCTCAAGTCTTTTTTCAAACAAAGGCATTAACTGAACACAAATGGTTTAAGAAGTCTCTTTAGCACTAAAACCACTATGAGGAAAAGTATGTTTACATGAGCTTTAGAAGTAAATTCAAAGCACAAGCAAGGATGTATTGCACCCAGAAAAAACACGATGAAGTTTATAGGACAAATTCACAATGTTGTCAGTCACCTTCCTGTTAAATGAATTTGCCATCCACACCTTCCATAAATAAGCCAAGAGTCTAACAGTTTTACTGCTATTGTACACACATTTAGGAGTTTTATACACCTGTCCACTACAGCTAGCACGAAATAGAAGACTTACAGTAGGTTGACAGTGAGATTTACCAAGCAACAGGTGCACAGTACAATAGAAATGACTTTTTAGTTACTTTGCTTAGATCAATTTAAAGTAAGTACCAACATGAGTGTATCTAGACTAAGGAGTTCAATTTGCTCATATSCTGATCTAATGTCACAGCAGTGAGAGAGGCAACATTCAGCAACAGCCACTAAAACAGCCACTGGAGAGAAGCCACGCTGGCTGGCTGCTGATCCCGGAATGTGGCACCACAAAGGCCGAGGAGTTTGTCACGTTCACCCACACTGCACTCAAGGACAGTGCCCAGCTCACAGGAAAGTGTGCAGAGACAGGAACTGCTGTGACCCCAATGTGTATTGTCTGCAATACACAGGGCCACCCAGCTGCCCTCCTCTCACACCAAACACAGGGTAAACCTGTCAACTTGGTGAAAGACTTAAGGGATCAGATCTGGACTACCACAGAGCTGCAAAAGGAATTGATTCCAACTTCAGGGGAAAAAATACTGAAGCAACCAACACATTACCTCACTGACTAACCACTGCTCACTCCTGTAAGACAAGGAGTGAATCTGCTAAGAATTTATCATGGAATAAGTTAAAAAAAATATGAATCAACTGGGTGCCAACTAAAGCAAKATATGCAAAGCACTCTGTATTTTAATTATGCAATACTCTCTACAAACCAGGAGAGCATGTGAAAAACAACTGCTACTGATGACTAAAATACATTCCATCCAAATTAGAAGAAACAATGACAACTGTCATGAACAGATGCAATTTGGCTTTATGACCTTTGAGTCATCCATAGATGCAGTTTTATCGTCATCACTTAACTGCCCCAATAATACCAGTTTACTGTACTGCTAAGGAGCTGTGCTTACAGGAGAAGGAATCTCAAAAGTAGTTCAGCTTTTCCCAATATAGCACCTGTGCTAAGGGCTTCTGCCAACACAGTGTCAGTCACAGATCACACACTTGGCCAGTGCATCGATGTCAGGAGAATCCTCCGGTGCAGACACAGCCTGGGAAAAAAATGCGAGGCCTGTGCAGCAGGTAAAATAAAAGCTTGAACTGCATGCAAAATAGCAACAAGTCAGAATAAAGAACAGGGAAGATATAGGATCTTACAAATTTTTAAAGAACAAAGAAAAAAAATTCAAGATTGTGTCTTCAGAAACAGTGACCAGAACATCAAATGGATACAGGGGCTGATTCAATGAAAAGCACAAAACAGTATGAGTCCTAAGTTACATTTATGAGTAAAAGAATAGTTAGCTGACACAGCTGTTGGTTGCAGATTCATTATTGACCCATGTGTTTTCCAAAGATTTTCCTCTTGTATTTCAACTGTGAAATGAATTACTGGCTCTTGCTCACTGAGCAGACTTGTACGTGAAATCCAACTGAGTTTCAAAAAATACCTCATCACGTTAGAGAGGCAGATTAATACAAGACAGGCAGTTTTACAAGTGAAGCATCTGCAGTGGTTGTATTTTCAATCATGGGTCTTATCMCTAATATCCATAACTAATAAAATACGAGAGGAAATACAAAATCTACATGGCATCATTGCTTTGGATATGAGTAACAGGAAGACAATCCTCCACACACACATAAAGCAGCCCGGGAAACTTGCAGCCACATTTGTTTTCCTGACGCAGCCGTATTTTGACCAGCCAGACAATTTTCTCATGTAATCAGTCAAATCTGGTAACTTCTGCAGCTTTCCTAAGCAACAGCTCTCATTTCTTTACAGTGTAAGCAATGATACTCTTCAAGAAACTTTCCATCAGGTCATACCWCTCAACTTTATCCTTAAATGCACACAGCTTTCTAGTAATTCAATTTGTGGAGCAACACACAATTTTTAAATCAAATGCTATGTAAGCGTTTTAAATGTTTTAAATGCTTCCTTCCCACCACTGCAGCATGACTACAAACTCCTGGATATTGCCGGAATTCAGAAATACAACCAAGAAACCCAGAATAAAGGCACYAACAGGGAAGTCACTGCAGAAAGACAAAGGTCAGGAGCAGCCTGCAAACCTGCAGAGCTCACAYGCAGCAAGCACACTCCCCTAAGTGTACCAGATGCTGCCTGCAGCCACGAGCCAAAGCTACCACAGTAAACAGTCTGAATTTGTCCTCTGYACACAACCTCCTCAGTACTGCTTGGTGCCCAGGAAGGAACAAATCAGTGCACTGAAGTAAGTGCCTCAAGGTCCAGCAAAGGTTTTACAGCTTACTGTGCTTTTRGGAATGCCTGAGAGCAGCTATGATTCACTCGCTGGGGACGTTGCCACCTTGCTCGCCACTCCCATGTGCGCCCGCCACKGCCCGCCCAAGCGCGTCAGTCTGCATCACTCAAACCATCGAGGTTAGAACGGACTTTTCCCTGTCTCCAAGAGGTGATTCTTCTTCTCTCCTCATCATCTCAGATGGGAAGCTCAAACAGTCTGACAGTTCAAAGCATTTTGGGTGATGCACAAGAACAGGAGAAGATGCAGTGTGGGATACTCTTATCAAAGGCCATCAGTTTGTCAAATCCATTACTTTAAACATGTCTGTCAACTGCAACCTCACCTCAGTAATGCTGCATGACTGGCAAGGCACATCTGGGACTGCAGATGGGCAGAAAGTGCATGTTAGAGGCATTTTTTCCAACACAGATATACAAGAGAACCATAGATCYGATCTGGACTTACATGCTGTCCTTGAGTTTTTGCACAGACCATTTTATCTGAAAGTTCTCAGAATGGCAATTTAAAACAGGATAGATGCATGCTTTGAGAGCATGCCTACTTAGGCATATTCTACACTTTGAAGTCTCTGCTGCATAAACTGTGTGGCTTCTATATTTTCATGGAACATACTATTCCATTTTAAAACAATCTCGATTGTTTTCTTTCCACTCTGCTGTATCCATCATCTTACACACAAAAGATTGCAGATTTCCTTTTCAAACCACTATTCCTGGAGGAAACTTATTCACAGCTACTCCAGACCTCAGAGGCAGAGGTAYGTTCCCCTCTCAGCAGCACAGATCCATGCTCAGCCACTTGATGAGAAGAAGCATTTGGCAATGCCTGATTTCGGAACAAACTACTCCTGATCCCTGCACGGCAATGGCAGAATCACAGCCACAAATGCCTGGCTAGGAGCTCTGTGGGTCACACAGGCTGATCACAGTAAGACACGGAGGTCTGGGGGCATGTCCAACCAAGAGGGACAAATGTGATTTAAGGGACTAAAGCATCTCTCATAGAAGCAAAATCTAAAGGAGAATGGCCTGGTCAGCCTTCAGAAGAGATGGCTGAGAGGGAACCTCATCATTATCTATSGGGATCTGAAGAAATGTGCCAGGAGGATGGGTCTGGGCTCTGGTTGGTAGTGCCAAGCAATAGGACAAGAAACAATGGGTAGAAACTGATGCACAGAAGTTCCACATGAACATAGGGAAGAATTTCTTTACCGYGCAGTGACCGAGCACTGGAACAGGTTGCTCAGAGAGGGAGTGGAGTCTCCATCACTGGAGGTATTCCAAACCGTCCGGACACAATTCTGTGCAATGTGCTCTGGGATGACCCTGCTCGACCCCGGGGTTTGGATCAATGACCCACCGTGGGCCCTTCCGACCCAGCCTGTGATTCTGTGACCTGCCGGGCGTGTCACGCAGAGCATGACCAGGATGTCACCCGAGCTCCATCCCACCACACGCTGCTCCTCGCTGGGGACCGGCACCCCGAGAGCCGCTTTCCGGACGGCCCAGCGGCCTCTGGGGCCCTGCCGGCGGCAGTTCGCAGCCCGGCCACCCCCGCGCTGCCCCGGGACCCCGGCCCGGCTCCCCGCGCGGCGGGCCCGGCCCCTACCGCCGCTACGGGCGGCGCCGCTCCCCGCTCACCATCTCCTCGTGTCCGGGCCCGTCGGGCTGCCCGGAGCCGCTTTCACCGCCGGGGCCGGGGCTCGCCCGCCCCTCGGGGGTCTTCCGCTCGCTAGCGCCCTTCCCGCGCCGCGCCGCCCGCCGCCCCCACAGATAGACCGCGCCGGCTCCCAGCAGGATGGGCGTGCCCAGCACCAGAGCCAGCTGCCATCGGGACAGCCCGGCGGTGCCGCCGCCGCCCGGCACCTCCACGGGCTTCGAGGCGGCCATGACGCCCGGGAGGAGGAGGAGGAGGAGGAGGAGGAGGAGGAGGGAGGGTCAGCGGACACGCGGGGCGCGCCGGGAGGGCGCGGGAGCGCCGCCGCTTCCGCCTGCCCGCAGCGCCCCCTGCCGGCGCGGAGGGGCATCCGCAGCCCTGTGAGGGGGCCCGCGCGRGGCCGGGCACGGGGGCGCTCCCCGGGCAACGGCGCTGGAATGGCCTCGGGGCCGGGGCGATCCGTGCCGGAGGAGATCTGAGCCGCTCCGCGAGAAGTGTCCAGTTCTGGGCTCCTCAGTACCAGAGAGACGTGCAGCTCCTGGAGCGGATCCAGGAGGGGGCAGCGAAAGTGATTAAAGGACTCTTAAGAGGAAAGGCTGAGGCAGCTGGGCCTGTTCGGCCATGAGGAGAGACGGCTGAGAGGGGCCCTCAYCAATGTCACAAGTACCTGAAGAGRGGATACCAAGAAGATGGATCCAGGCTCTTCTCGGTGGTGCCAAGCAATGGGACAAGAGGCAACGGGCAGAAGCTGATGCRCAGAAGTTTCACTTGAATGTGGGGGAAAAATTTTTACTGTGTAGAAGCACCGGAACAGGTTGTCCAGAGGGGTTGCGGAGTCTCCCTCACTAAGTGTGAAAAGCGCTAATCACTATTTTTAAAGTTTTAAAAGTTTAATAGTAATAAAATAGTTATAACAATAGCAATATAATTAGAGTAATAAAAATTTGAACAATTGAGATTGAGGACAATACGAGACAATAGGAACAAAGAGTTACAGACTGTCAGGGTACCCCTTTCTGGGCAAAATAAGCCCAAAAAAGGACACACATTAACAGAGGATTAACCCTTAAAAAATCGTTGAATATGCCTGTTGCATATTCATACACTTCATACATGATGCATAAATTCCATTCAAACACAGGATTCTGTCTGGTCAGTGTCAACTTCTTCCTCTTAATTCTAACGGTGTCTTCAGGGCTGAGCGAGGTGGGAAGAAGTTCATTTCTTCTGATAATGGAGCAATAAATTCTCTTTCTCTGAAAGATTTAGGTGTCCTGTGCCTGATACCTCGGTGCGAGTCCTTTCTTTAAAAAAAGTATCTTCCATAGCATAGTTTCTCTTTTAACATTATGTTAAAACTATATTTAACACACTACTTAAGAAAATTAATACAACATAACTTTCTAACACATAAAATAATAATTTTAATATTTGTGAAAAGCCAATCATAAAATATGCATTTTCACACTAGAGATATTCCAGATGTGTCTGGGTACAACCCTGTGCTCTGGGATGGCCCTGCTTGAGCAAGGAGGTTGGACCAGATTGTTTGGCCACTGTGGCCTCTTCCAACTTTTCCTGGTTAATTCTCTAATTCTGTGAAGTTTCAGCTAATGTGACTGATTCAAACTTTCTAGGACTTTGTACGTAAGAGTTTTGGAGCAATCCTTGTTATAAATTAAATCTTCCTGTTTTCTTCCCTGTTATTAATTGAATCTGTCATAAAAATAATTTAATATGTAATATACTGGAATTTTGTTTGTGTGTATGTCTATGCCTAGTTAAAATCCTTACCTGTAAGCGGAGGAAGYTTATGTTCCTGTCTCCACTTATTTTCATGGAGCACTCAGCTGAAGAGGAGTCGTCTTTGATACGTTTTTACAATCAGCCCCAGTCATCTCATGCAAAAATTTCATTGTAGGTAGGAGRGAAATGTGAGAAGACATATTGCACAGAAGAAAAAAGAGCTACAAATAAAAACAACAGTAAGACTGCAAAGCAAACACATCAGGATCCCAACTAAAATTTGCCCTGCTGCACTCTGAGTCAGGATCTGTGTGCCTAGTAGTAAACAACTTGAGAAATGTCCTTTAATTGATGGATTATTACTGTTTATGTAACCATATTTGGACAAAGCTGTGGGACAACCTTTCTCCCTGTTCTCCCTGACACCTCACAATAGAAAATATGTATCCAACAGGTCAATAGCTTCCCCCTGGGACAGCCTCAATTCCACCCACATCATGCTTCCTGTATGTGCCTTGCCTGTACACATGGGTGGCCTCCAGGATGTAAGTCAAATTCAGGCTGCTTGAATATGGCCAGGAGGGTCCTTCCCCACCTAGAAAATCATCCTACACATCCTTTTCATTGCTTCAGGTGTCTCCTTACTGTACTGTTTTGCAGGTATCCCTCTTGYTCCTGTCCAGGCTGCTGCAGGCATGGTTGTGTCCGCAAGCTCTCATACAGAACATCTGAGGCAGTGCCCTCTGTACACCCATGTACTCAGGTCACTCTGCTAATCACACTCTTTCCTGCCCTGGACAAGGTAAAATTGGGCACACAGACATCCATGAGCAACCATTCCCTTCACCTGTATTGTTGGGAATGAACAGTCCCACACAGTACTCACACCTCACACCAACACCCCCATGAATGAAACTGGGGTTTTGTAGCTACATCTGTTGTTCTAAACAGGTTGAGGAAAAGGTTTAATGCTGGACAATTGATTCTCTGTAATGCCAAATTACCAGCAAGCTTTTTGGCATATTTCTGGCCAAGACCAACCAGCATCTCCACAGCAATGCCTGGGCACCAGAAGAACACCAGCACACACCAGGGTTTGCTTCCAGTAAGTATAGTAAAAAGATGACCCCCATGTCAGGGAGAAATGATGAGGAGGACTCCATCTTACCAGAAGGCTAATTAATTMCTTTATTATACTATATTATTCTGTAKTATCTTACATTATATTACTTTACWTTTAAACTGAATCTGCCAAGCACTCAACTGCRCTCCACTGCGCAGCATCTCAYSACYGTCAGCCCAGAGTCCTGAGACACACACCTGGATTCAATTGGYCAGTGAATCAAAACACTCACACCAGAATCCAGTTACCAATTCCCTTCAGGTAAACAATCTTCCACAAAGCATTCCACTTATGAACAGCACAGGAGCAGTAAATGAGATAAGAATTGTTTTTTCTTTCTCTGAGGTTCAGAGAATGTGAAACCCAGAAATATTCTTGGGAAGAATTGTGCCTTGCTTTTCTCTATAAAGAGAAATRTGGTGACAGGTAGGAAGTTCAATTTGGGTTCTTCCTCCCATGCACTCTTCCAGCACCATCCCAACAGGCTCTATAGCCTCAGAGCCCTCATTGTCCTCCTGCCAGGCCCCAAAGCATGTAAAACATCTTCCAGTTTCATACCATGCAGACAACAGTTTCACGAGCCACAACAATTTCTGTGTTATATCAGAGATTTTGAAATACAGGAGACACAAAAATGACAACAAAGTATTACAGCCACAGTGCAGTAATTGCAGTACAGAGCCTCRAGGAGACCCTCAGCACAGATGCCAYGTAGGGTACATGTGCTCAGTTTAGACACTTGGTCTGAGGGCCAGAAGTCAYTCCCTGGCCCTGTTCTGTGGTGTGGCATAGGCAAGGCCTGTATGGTTTACACCCAGGGCTGGTGAGGAAGAACCAGTACATTTTTACCCTGAGTGCATTCAAGTGAGGCAGGGCCTCCCACACCCCTGATATGGCAGATGAAATTACTCAGGTGAAAAGCAGCAGCTGCAAGATTGCACTGTCTGTCATAACCCAAAAATGAGCGAGCAGTTGCTTTAGGAAGGGTTTCTACCTAGGCAGATGAGGTTTCTGAAATACTGAAGGAAGAGCAGAGGCAACAGAAGTCAGGAGAGAGAGAGCAGCAGAGAGAGTGGGCCATTTGTGCTCCCTCCCACAGASCCAGCCAGGTCTCTGCAAGCAGCTGTGCCAGTTTCTGACCAACATCAATATGTCAATTCTGCTTCTCAAAAATCACAAGCCTACTTTGGGTCTGCCCCCTGCAGGCATGTAACTGTGGGCAATTCTGCATTGGTATTGACAGCCGGGGCACTCAGCAGCAGCACAGGGAGCAGCCCCAGCCCTGCCACCCACCCCCTGGGGCAGTGTCATATTGGACACTGCTGCAATGGAAAGGTTAAAGGAAACCCAGTTGAAAAGAGATGAGAAAGGGCTGACTTTATGTTTAGACACTGCCTGGGGCTGCAGTGGGACAGGTTTTGGGGAGGGAGTGCAGAAAGAGTAGTTGAAACTGTGTGTCTGCTTCCTTTGTTGGCAGAACAGTGTGAAGCTACTGGCTTGGTGGTAGAATTTGACCTTTGTCTGGCTTTGCCTTGTCTGGCTGGGAGACCCCCCCTCCTCCAAGTTTGGAGCATCTGTGCATGGAATATGATGAGGATGAGGATATTTTCTTTGCAAAATGGATGAGCAGCTTCTGGGGCCACAACTTGATCGATGAGGAGAAAGAAGGCAGAGGCCACAAGAAACGTCAGCCCCAACTCTGGAGTGAAAGGAGAGCATCCCTGCCGGTAAGAGCTGTGTGCAGCTTTCTCTGTGTGTGCGCGTCGTGCATGTATAAATGTGAGTTCCATCCCCAGAGGCACGGCCCCAGGCATGTATGAGGAGTATGGGACACCTTGCCAAGTAAATTCAGCTCCTGCTGGCAGCTGCTAGATGCTTTTTGAGCTTAGCTGTCTGACAGGGTCAAGCCTCTGGGGTCTTGGAATACAGAAAACTGGCAAACTCCAAGAAAAGTGATGATAGGGCCAGAAATGTAAGAAGTGTATAATAGCTGCCTAAKTATGTATTACGGTGTATCTGGCTGCTCAACACAATCTGGTAGACATCAAAATATTTTGCACCTGCATACATAAAGACTGCCTGTAACAAGTCTGTTCTCATGTGAAAAACTGTGTAATTSCATATGTATTAAAAGGATTTTGACCTAATTATGCAACTATATTGTCTCCAGGAAGTTTTACCCTTTACCCCTTGAGAYTTACCTGTTTTCAGGTAAGTGTAACTTCTGTTTTAAGCTAGAGGATGCAGTCCCTCCTGTTTTAAAACATCTGACTCTAAAAACAATGATACAACACATAACAAAGCTTACTAAACTGTGAAGTAAGATTTTAAGGTAGAAGTACATTCTTTATTCTTTAAACAAAGCAGTCGGGAAAGGGGCAGGTTCATGAGCAGAAGGCTACTCACAGCTGTCTAAGTGATAATCAAAATTAGGTTAAACTGAAAACTGTTCATAGTCTTCTCTTTATTCAAAGATTGTTGCTTTCATTTCAGCTTTTAAAAGAATATTTACGTGGTCCAAACCTGTCTCCTTTTTTCTCAACTACATCAATTGTCTTAACAAAGATACTATGTTTCCTTACAGACCATTTTTTACTGATATCCTTAGATCATTATGGCTGCAATGAAGCAAATGCTAATATACTGGAGAGGAGCAGCTAATCTTTTCCAAACTTTTTTTTTTGTGCTATTCTATGTTTCCACCTTGCAAATTCTTCTCCTCTGCAGCTGTCAGGTTCTAAGCTGTGGGATTTTTCATTTTAAAAAAAATTGCCTAAGAAAAACCRAGTCCAAAACCACTTCCTCCCTCTTTGAACTCATGGGCAGGCTGGAGAGATAACCTTCGTTCATAACTTCTGGTCTATCAGCCACATTTTTTATTTACTCTTATATTTCACCTCAGCCACAGATTGCAAGACAGACTCTGAGCTAGAGCTTTGCTGCTGTATTCCACCAAAATATTGAATTTATTAATGGGAGGGGAAGGAGGTTAATTAATTTTACTGTATTTTACTTTTTTCACTCAGAGATCCATGCATATATGATTTCTTCAGGCCTCAAGAGAAACTGGAGTGTAAGAATGCACTCTAAACCTCTTTCCATTCAGCAAGGTGCTGAACACATCTTGTATATTTGTATCTGTATTAGCATGTCCTTATATTCTGTTTGTTCAAAACCTAGTTAAATAGTTAGCTAATAGCTATTCAAATACTTTGYTACACTTGCATTCCTGAATCCATTCCTAGAATTTAGATTAAGTTAGCTGACAGAAAGACTATGACTTTTTGATGTTACTGTTTAACAAGCTAAAGATATTGYGTTTACTTAAATATATCTGACCTTTACATTAGTGCTTCACACAAATTTGTCTTGCTCCACTAGTTTCATATAGAAGATGTAARTTTTAACTGCTTTATTTCTCAGTGCCAGATGTTTACTGGAGGAATGAGACAGGAATATTTGTCTGGGGATTTTATAATTTGCGGATACATTTTGAAATGAACTCTTGATTTGGAAGTTGACCAGYTGGTAGCAAAGAGCAGTAGTATATGTTGTCTAACCAAAGCCAGAAGTTAAACAAATGGGCACTACTGATGCCTTGTAAATACCCCAGAAAGAGCATCTCCTTTTTGAGAGCAGTAACTTGAGAGCTATTGCATCTGAATGTGTGGTTTTTGCACAGTTACTCCAAATTATAACTACTGTAAGATTCATTATTGCAAATTATAACTGTTGTAAGATTCAAAACACTGGTACTKTTATTTAAATATTGTCTTCATTTTATCAGAACAGTGCTAATTATCAGGAGGAATAATAACTGAGCTTAGAGTGCATCTCTTCTGAAAGCTAATACCTCCACAGCAGGTCACAGTGTACCCTTCCTTCTGTCTCAACACTGAAAATTGAGATAACTCCACTGTCTAAAATCAAGTCAGCAAGTTCTGGCACAGCTGTTGGGAAAAGCTCCTTGTGCAGGTGCAATGGTACTGCTAAAGGAGCGCTGCCAGCTCACTTGGTCTCATATCCGAGGCTGGCATTCAGGGCACCAGCAGCAGAGCAGTCCTGCCCATGGGAACTGCTTCAGCATCACCAGCCTTGTGATGCTGCGTAGTAAAGTGCTCTCAGGGTAGCACAAAAGGTGGTTCTGCTGAAAAAACAGTTTCAGCTCCAAACTGCTGTGTTGGTCTTCATAGTTTTTCCTGTGGTATAGTGAGACATTCAAGCCACTCCTGTGGTATCCTATCATGGTACAGCCCCTATCCTAAGTATGGATAAGGCTTTGAAGAATAACTCCCAAGCTAAAAATAGTTTTCATTTCCCCCCCCCCCCCCCCCCCCCAGTATCTTTGTATACCTCACAAACACCACTGAGATGAGCTTTGCAAAATGCTCTTGCTATTGTCATTCACACTTTGCAGAGGGGAACACAAAATTATATTCATCCTACACTGGGTCACTTGCGAGTCAAGCTAAAACATGTAACTCCAATCTGTCAGGCTAAAACAACGTGTAACTCCACTGTCCTGGAAAGCTCAGAGCTCTGTATTTTGCTGTGGGCCAACCTAAATGTCAATAASTGCCTGGGGATAATTAAGTCAGCTGTTTCCATCTCCTTTATTTAACTTCTTCCCCTGGCAAACTTTAGACAAATTAACTGTGATACCTTTTTTGAAGCCTCCAGCTATGACTTTCCTTGTCACATTCTAGTTACCCTACATCCTTTAGGTTCAGAACACATCTTACCTCCCAGACATTTTGTTGTAAGGAAAAGATTGGAGACAAAGGAGAACTGATAAGAAGTTTACAGCTCTATACATGGATCCACCTTCAAATAGACATTGTTGCTCACTGGAGAAAATTGCTAGGAGTGGCAGCAAAACAAATGACTGCTGTTGAGGTTACTGACATTTAATTTAAACTAAACTTAAACTGAACATCTACCACAATATTGTTGTTATAGACCAACTGAAGGCCAGACCAAAATATTTTTAAGAAATATATGCTTGTCTGTAAGCTTCTTGGAAGGAAATGAAGCCATGGGAGAGCATCTGAATGTCAGATGTTCCAAAATATCCCTAAAATACTCGGGTCATTGTGTAAACTCCAGCAAACAATAAACACTTGTGCTGACACACTGACGATTAATGTTCCTGCTGACAGCTGTGCAAGCTCTCAGATCAAGCCCAAAAGATGTAAACAATTAACTTGTCTACAACAGAAACTGRGAAAGAGATAAGACAAATTATACTGACAACAATTTTTGTTGTGTGAAGTATTTTTGTTTGTGTACCTTTTGTGTGTTTGAGATTGGCAATTAGCAGAAGATTAGCTGTTTTGTAAATAGCTACACTAAACATGAGTGGCTTTTACCCAACACAGAAAAAAGGAGTACTAATGGGAATAAGAAACAATCCCTGAGATCCCTYGGTGCTTCTGGCTTTCCCAGCACTGGCAAAAAAAATCCCCATTTTGATAGTGGAGAATTTAATGTATCTTGCACAGGCACTGTGAGAGAAAGCCCAGTCACAGCAATATGATGCATAGACCTGTTGGTGTATCTCTACCCTTAGCCCACTGATGCAGATGGGCATTTCAGAGGAAAGCTTGTYCCTTTTCTGGATCGCTGCTGCCATATCAGTAGGTAAAATGCAGTCTTTTTGTTAAGGGCTTAACTGTAATTCTATCTGTGAAGGGAAACGAAACAGTAATGTCTTAGTAAAAGAAAACATTTACAGTCTTTGCAAAACAAGATTGATCGAATACAATCCTCCATTTTGGCTGTCCTCCTGTGTTTGGTTTGGGCTTTTTTTCCCAAACCCTCTAGGAACAGATACCAGTGATTTTTACCATGAAACAATTTTTATTTCCAGGAAAGAATATATGTTGACGCCATTAAAATGTCAGAGAAGACATTTAGCTTGTTGAGCCTGGCATGGCATATGTGCTCCTGTCCCTCGAGCACAATGCAATTGCTTTGATGCTTTCTAAAGTAACAATACAATATGACCTTACAGAACTTGCAGCTGTATTGACTGGCTTGAAACCAAAGGAAAAATAATGTGACAGAAGTCATTAACACTACTGTCAGAGGCAGTCCATAATACTGGACATAGTAAGCTTATGCCTGGAAAAAAAAAATGGAACCAGTACCATGTATTTTGCAAGCACTCTTCAAATATTAAGTGCTTCTGTCAAGTGCAAGATTTATTATTTTCAGCATCTCTCATCAAGCCTGTCTAATGTGATGTAGCCACAGCCATATGAATGCACAGCCTCTCTATCCAGAGAAAGGCTGCATTGGTCCCTATTGTGCCAGTACATTTATAGGAGCAGGAATATGTCCTGCACACAACTTCAGAGTGAATGAAGTGGTGTGCAGGACATATTTCAGGTCCCTTGCAGTCCAAGGTTTGCAGATTAATGTGAACACTATACCCAGTTGGTTTAGTTTTGCCCTGTTTGTTAAAACAACAAAACAACCAATACACACACCACAAACCCTGCGCTGAGTGTAAGGTTTTCTACTGGATACTCTTAGAAAGCATTGCAGAACTGGTGGGATAAACCTTCCTTTGTAATAAACAATCACAGCTCCCTTAAAGCCGGCAGAACTTCTCAGGTAATTAGTAGCTGAAGGCTCAGCACCAGGCTTGTACAAAACAGAGAGCCCCAGAATCAATGAGGTTGGAAAGGACCCCTGAGAGCATCGACTCTGACCTTTGACCAATCCACCACCATGTCAACTGGACCATGGCACTGAGTGCCATGTCCTGTCTTTCCTTAATCACCTCCAGAGACAGYGACTCCATCACCTCCCTGGRCAGTCTGTTCCAATGTCTAGGCATCCTTTCTGGGAAGAAATTCCTCATTATGTCCAAAACATATATGCATTCAAGAATGTATGCCAGCAGCTGGGTGCCTGGAGTGCTTTTAATCTGACACTTGCAGGGGTGTAATTTTCAGTACCTCCCATCTCTCACAACTTTTACTATCTGCATCTTACCTGTGTTCAGCTACTCATCCTGAAAATCATCAACAGAGTTTGGGATATCCCCAGCTGTGTGTTGTCCTTCTCATGCCTCCCTTCTACATCTGTCCCTTTCTAAAACCACCAATGCATGACTGCACAGGACACAGCAGTTCTGTATCAGTTTAATCTCCTTTGCAGACATTCAATTAAACACAGCTGATGCAGATCAATAGCTTTTATCTGCATGCCAGGCCTCAGAAAATTGAATCGCACAGAAACTAAACAACTATCTACTAATTCTGACTTCAGTCCTGCAAATATAATTGTAGAAGTCTGTTTCCTACTACTTCTTTGGTAGGGATGTGTCCCTCAGTACCCTGAAAGAGCTTCTTCATTAATTCAAGACAAACGTACCCAAAAACCCCACAGAAAATTCAAAGCTGGGCAATAAAGCAACTTGTCTGCATGTAGACCATGCTGAAAACTTGACAGAACCGGGTGAGAAATGGTTGCTGTCACACTCTAAATTCCAACAGCTGATAAGRCCTGGAGCACTCGTGGGTCAAACCTCTAACCTGACTCATCTGGCCACAAAAGGCTGGGAAATGCTTTTTGACAGTCCTGCCTAGAAACTGCAGCCAGGTGCAAGGCCTGTGTTTTGAGGCTATGAAGAGTCCCAGTTCCTTTTCGTATTGGTGAACATTAAGAGGACCCAGCACACTTTACATTTGAAATGTTCATTGTGTGCCAAAACTTATATCCCCAAACCCAGGAATAATAGGAAATTCTGCCCTTGCTGCCTCCAGAAAGCAAGTTCATGGCAGTGTGATTCTCCTACACTTAAAAAGAAAGATACGGAATTCTGGGAAGGGTCCTTCACTTTGCACCACTGTTTGGGAGAGTGTCTGTGGCAGAAAAAAATCTGCCTTGTGTGTTCTGCTTTGCTATTCAATAGTCAACAAAGACCTTTTGTTTTTCAGGCCAAGCTTTCCTCTCTCCATACAACACGACTCCATGCTTCTGCCAAAGGCTCATCTTCAGGCCACATCAGGGGCTCCAAGGAATTTCAAGAGGACCAAGATGTCAAATGTCACTGCCACAGGAAGGCAAGCAGAACACCTTCAGCAGACAGCTCATGTCCAGAGACAAGATCAAACTCCATTCAGGAATTTGCAGAGTCCTTTGAAAAGCAATTGCATCTCAAAAGCAAACGCTCAGTTTCTTTGGTAGGTAATAAGATCGCTACAGAAGGAAAAAAGCCYAACCAACCAAGTCACCTTCATCCTTTGTGTAATTGCTGTGACTTTGCTGGGGGAAGTGCAGAAATAAACTCCAATTGGAATTTCTCATATTATATGGTCTCAAATTAYGACGAGTAGCCCAAACCAGGTTAAAGCTGTATCAATAGTGTGAGGATTCTTGATGTGGTGTTACTGTCCAGGCTTATACAGGAATGTTTATCCTCAAAATGAAACACCACACTGGCTCATGTGGCAATGCTTTCAGAGGTTTCTATGGCTGTGGCCACAAAACATGACAATACAAACCCAGGTTTGCTTCACTTCTGCTGCAAGACCCAGCTCACTTTTTCACAGCTGCTGACCTGACTTAACCTAYGTGGAGTTGTCTGTAACACTGCCAGACACTGCAGTGTTTGAGAGGCTTCTCGTTTACCCCTCAGGACCCCATCCATCTGCTTTCTGCAGTGTCACCACACAGCTGCAGCARCAGCTACTGCTATAAGTAGCAGGACATATTTTCACTGCAAGGGCATGCAGGGTATTCTCTGCCCATTTCATCCTTGTCCCCATCATTCTGTCCAGAGCCATGAGCATTTTGTCTGGTGTGTGTTGATGAAATAGCCAATAGCCAATTTTTATCTAGACTTTAAAATATATTTTTATTATGATGCATAGTATCTGCTGTGTCATGCAATGAAAGAAAGGGTAATAAATCCTAACTCACTTTTAAGTATCAGGAAAACCCCATCAAATTGTCACTCAATTCAAAAAGCTGCGCTTGAGAAACACCTGACATTAGCATCAAAAAGCCACAGAAGGAAGTATCCTTTTTTTGTTCCAGGTTCTTGACACTGACAATTTGTATGGAAAAGTAATATTCAACTCTCTTTGCACAGCAAAAGAGGGGGAAAAATTTCAATGGGCAGCATAATTACATGATCARTCCCATAATTATAGTCCTTGCATGACCAATTGTCTAAGAATATGCAGAATTATGATGATGATAGCACTGTTACACCATGGTCAAAATTTCAAGTGTGTCCCCTAATCTTCTTTTTCCTCTTCAGGAACTATTGAGTTGCTTTCATTTGGAAATTTACATTGCCTCATGCGCCAGCATTCACCAGTGGTTGTCTGGTTTATCGTTTATAATTTCTCAAAAATGCCTGTGGCTAGAAAGTCTGTGAGTGTGTAGGTGATGTATGATTAGGTATAGTGAGCACAATGCATTAATTATGGCTTCAGTTCCAGTTAAAAGCAGGGATTCCAGTGCCCCTCTGCAATCAGCAGTGGGATGTTTTGAGCTGTATCTTAGTCTGTTTTCCGAGAAGACCAAGTTGTTGCCATTCCCTCAGTCACAATTGTAGTTTGGGAGATGTGAAGGACTTGTGAATCTCAAAGAACTGAGCAATAGGTCAGAGATCTGAAAGGAAATTTGGGCTTAAACCTATGTCTCCAAATGGAGCATTTTTTTTGCATTCAGAGCTCTGTGGGTGCAATTCAAACCRCTATGATCAGACAGGTGAACAGTGTGGGAAAGGTAATTCATCTCCTTCCCTGCATATTGCTTTTCTCATATAAAAGTCTCTTTGAGAAGCCTTCAGACTTTGTTTTCAGTGAGGTCTTTGCAGCTAGCACTGACAAGTCTTCAGGGATGTAAAGATGGATCACATGAAAGGATAGAAACATGGAGTCTGGGCTGAAATCTCAGATCCCCTCTCTTTGTCCCTCCTGTCTGCTCTCCTCTTCAAGTCCAATGAGCCTGTGACCCCTCTATCATATACAGAGGAAAATCAAAGCATGTGTGTTGCTTCTTGCTGAGCTTTAGGGTGTCTGGCTTGGGCCTTGAGTCTGAGCCCATCGTGGTAAAGCTGATCTTGGTGAGGAAGTTACTGGAACATTTTGTTACTTAGTAAAATAAAATAATGAGCTTTGTTGTTGTTGTTGTTGTTGTTCTTGTAGGAATCTCTTTTAATTCCCTGCTATTTTTTTCCCTGCCTTTTAGCAACCTGAAGGTGCAAAAGAGAGACGAGAAAGAGAAAAATTGCATTTGAGAAAAAGCAAGTCTCATAAGAAAATGGGAGAGAAATCAGAGGCAAGGAGAGAGCGGGACGAAGCTGAAAGTTCAGAAGTACCTGCAAAACACAGTGAACAGTTTCCATCACAAGCAAGCATTCAGAAAGGTTATGTATCCACAGGAAGCTAGAATGCATTGAAATAATCAATCTTAACACTCCCCCTGAAGAGCAGAGAGAGCATTTGTGTTCTGTTTTGACTAGAAGCAGCCTGTTAGCTAGAATAACCCCTAAGCTGTAAAATAAAAGTAAAATCCAACTGTATCTCTGGCACCATGTCACTACCTTCCTTTCTTTACTTTTGTCACTAGAAATATGACCTTTGTCATAGGAGTGTATCAGTAGCAAGATCCAAGTTAGAGATTAACCACCATAAGAGGATTTCAGGCATATTTAGCATTGCAGCAGGATTGTGGTGGATGTGTTCCTTTGAGAGGAGGCCACCACCTATGTATTACAGAGCCATGCAAAGCCTTATGTTCCTTTTTTAATTGAAAACAAGGTTTTTGGTAGGTTTGGGAAGAAAAAAGTACATATAAACAGCCAACTGCTTCCTGGCCCTGACATGCCCTTAGATTTGTTTTGAAAACAGGTATATTTTTGCTCTGACAGTCTTTCAGCTCCAAATTTAAGTAAGCAAGAGAAGAGAAGAGAAGAGAAGCCCATGTTCTCTTCTACACCTCCCTGATGTCTCACTTCTCTCTGCTTCTCTGTCACTGTGCAGTGTGACTCGTTTCACTGGCATCTCCCAGCCCTCTCCCATGTCCTCAGTCCCACATTTCCCCAGTCACATAATTAGTTCTTTCTCTCAACTTTACCCACAGAATTCACAGAATGACAAGGTTGGAAGAGACCTTAAAGATCATAGTGTCCAAMCCATGCCCTAACACCTCAAGTAAACCATGGCACCAAGTGCCATATGCAGTGKTTTTTTAAACATCACCTCATTACCTTGCTTCTTTTGTGGCCTTTCCTCTCTCCATTTACTACTTTACTGCCTTGTGGCTGCCAACCTCTTCTTCTACAACTCTACTTTTGCTTCATTAACATCTGAATTCTCTAGTAAAACCAGAGTTGTTCTGTCTTTCATATTTCCATATACTACCTTCAAGGGGTTGATGGGGCATTGCAATCCTTTTTCCTTTTCCAGAATTTGGGCCAAACTGTCTGTCTATGGTGAGCAGGACCTAGGAAAAGGCTGATCCTCTGGTTGAGGATCTCCTGAACACAGGTGTAAATCTCATCTCCACATGCTCRCAGACACATACACACTCCCACAATYCCCCTAAACTCCCCTCTCTTCAAAGTGCCAGTGTTCTCTGCAGATACAGCCCTTCTCTCTTTGGGAATAATCTTCCCAGGCCTAGTATGGAGAAAGCCTGATTTGGATAATACAGGGAGAAAAGAGTGAAGAGTAATGAAGTCATGAGCAAATGTCAAGGTCTGATGGATATTCTTCCTGTGATTTTTCTGTAATTAACAAAMATCTTACTAATTTACCTTAGAGCCTTACTTTTGAATATTCAGCCCTTTAAAAGCTTAGGGCATCCTTAAAACTTTGCAACACTAATATACATTAAGGGATTGAGTTGTTTGGTTTATTTTGTTTAGAGCTTTGGGGGATATATAAGAAAGCAATTGAACCCTTACTGATGCTTGTAAATTGCTTCTTGCCTGGTAACATGTATTGTAAACTAATAAATCTAATAATGGAAAAATATTGTTCCTATGCATTGTTCCTGTCCTTCCCAATCCAGATTGAATTTTTACAAAGTTCTTCTGTCAGACAAAACTTAAATACAGATGTCTTTTCCTTTACAACCTTAATCTGAAGACTGCATTACAAAAGGTCTGGATAGAAATGAACATGCCAGCAGTGTCTGAGCTCCTCAGATAAAACCTCTCACATACATCCTTTCAGGTAGCAGCCTGTCCTCCCATCTTGGGAGAGCTGAATGCCATGGCTACAACAGCTCTGCCTGGATTTCAGGTCATCAGCTGCCTCCTCCTGTTTTACAGACRGGTTAACTCAACAGGCCCAGCAGAATTTGCTTGTGTTCATCAAACCAATGTCCTGGTTGTACGCCACACCTGATGGAAAGAAAACACCAAACAGAGCTAAAATAGGAGAGCCCTGTGTGGCTGCCTCTGACTTGCTGGTTACCTTCTCCCTGAAAGCACAGAGAAACCTCACTGCCACCAGGGCAGCTCTGCCCACAAACAGCTCCCCTGTATTCCACCAAATCCCATTTGTCTGATGGGAGAGTCTGAAAGTGTTTATGTGCTCTTGAACGGGCCCATCAGCCCCATGGTGTGACTCTGGAAACAGAAGCTTTCACATAATGCCCTCTATTGACTCAGAAGTGTTCTTCTCTCTTGCTCTGTATCACGGCTGATCACACCAGCAGCCCTTTCCAGCTCAGCCCCTTCCAGTCTGAGGCAACAGTATTACTTGGGTGGACTGAATCTTGCTTGATAGAAGGAAATCATTCTCCACAGAAATTAAAAAGTGTTCCAGAACAAATTGGGAATTTGGGAAGGCTGGTAGCCATTCAAAGAGGAATYTGATTGCAATGGCACCTTTGATATTTCTGTCAGAAAGACTCCAGAGGGTTCCCATTCTTGCAGCAAGTCACTAGTTCTGTGGCAAATGACATAAAATAGTCACTGCCTTGATTCCACCCTGAATTCCCAGAGCAATGGGGCTGGCTGCAGGCAGTTTCTGCACAAACACCCATTCCTGGGCAAACACTGTTTGCTTTTTCTGCCCTTCCCAAGAGTGGGATGGCTGCAAGTTGTATCAGAGCCCAAACCCTGGACATGAAGGAAGTCAGGCTTCAGTGGGAAGTGAAGACAAAGGGATGAAGAAATCTAATAAGAAATATTGAAAACATGAAACAGAAAGSGGAATGAGCAGGAAAACAGGTGTGATTCAAGGGACCCATGAAGGAAATATTAAACTTACTGTGTCTCACAAGTGGAAGACCATGGTCTGATGAAATCCTCATCTCTGTGAATTCTTCCAGAAGTTCAGGCTAGCTGGAAAGTGCTCCTGTGGGAAGGGAAGATGTGGGTACATACAAATCTTTCAAGAACGAGAGAGACTAACATCCCAGTGTTTTCTGAGAGGGCTAAGAGGAGGACATCAGTTGGGGTTACCTCATCTGTCAGGTGGGCATTCCCAAAGCAAAATATTTATGCTTGCTTCTCAGGTATTGTTTWATTGCAGCATAGTTTGGAGGATGAATTCAATTTTGAGTGCTGGCTAACTTATCAGGTATTGGTATATGAAATGCCATATCCCACACAGGTAAAATGATGTAAGAGCTGTATTTATAGCTCACAAGAACTCTTTATGGGGAAAAAAATAGGAAATATTTAAATGCATGAATAAAAATGAAATAACCACAATGTATAACTGAAGAAGAATATAATACCTATTTAAAAACACCTAAAATATTAAATATGAAAAATATTAAAATAATAATCGGCAGATTTTTGTTCTTTAGCACAAAAAAAGGTATTTGGGTAAGCACAGCCCTGGCTCTGAATGCACCCAGTGTACATGTGAATAGTGTAAAAGCATGTAGAGATATAATCAAGCTTGATAACTGAAATTATTCACACAGCAATGAATCATAATCACAGGACTTTGAKCTTATCGCAGCTTTCTGCCAAAACTGTTGTAAACAGATAGGTCTTGAAATACTTCCAGAGAGATATTACAGCCAAAATCTAGTCATTCAATGAGAGAATTGAACACTGAAATACAACAAACTTCATAAAGAATGCTCTGCCTGCAGTTGTTGTGCCAGAGCTTTAGGTAATTGTGTGAGAACAAATGTGAAAATAAACCCACTCATCAAAGAAAACATTGCTCATAGCATGTTGATTTTCATTTTCACTGCTGTTTTAGACTGGCTTGACAGATGCTATTGCTCCTATTAGAAGGATCCCTCTGAATCCCAGCTCAGTATCTACAATTCTTTGGAAAAAGATAATTTCTCTCAGCTGTTTCTTGTCCCTGAGGTCAGATAAAAATAAGAGAAAGAGCATCAATATTCTGTCATACTAGATGCATTCTTGTCCTTCTTATGCRCTTGTCAAAATGCTTCAGTTCATACAATTTCTAAACTGACAAAAGTTTTGGTGAATTGAGAAGACCAACCAACTTGTGGCAGTTGGACATGAATTTTCGTCAAAAAGCCATCAAGGCCTCTACAGAGAGTCCTCAGACTGGAGAATTAGTACTGTTCTTGATAGTGAAGTATAAAAACAGAACTCTTTTTTTCCTCTAGAGCTTGAGCAGAAGGATTCATGGACATSGTTGCCTGCAGCCATGTCCCATGATATGAGGTGAATGTTGAGGTTTGGTCCTTTGAAAACCAGCCTTTCCTGGACCATTATGCAATGGCTCTCATTTGATAAACTGCTCTTCCTGTGTACACAAAATACATCTTCAAAGTTTCTCATGAGCTTTTTAAATATAGTGGGTCTACTCCCTGGGGACTCCTATACAGAGAAATCTGTCTGCCAGAAAGCAGCTACAATGCTTTCAGATTAGCACAAGTTTATGCCTGGCAGAGAGGAATGATTAGGGCATTTCTTTGCTCTAGTGGTCYCAGCAGCAATAAAAGATTTTCAGGGAGAACAAAGTAACTTTGGGCTGCTCTCACCTGTGCAGGACTGGCAACGGCAGTTTAGCCCAGGAKTTGGGATATATATAATATATATTCATGAATTCCTTTTTCATTGTCCCAAATTCTACATGCCCACAGCTGCAGGTGAAGCTGCTTCATCTTCTTTAATGCCTTTTGCATGGAACAAAAGGACTCTYACATTAGGATAATCCAGGTCTCACTTTGTCAATGAGCATCAACCAAAATGTCCATCACTCACTCAGGGTGCTCACTGCAATGTGGTTTCCTAATCCAAAGCAATTCTGAGCTGAGAATGCTTAAGACTGATAAAAAATTCTTTTCAGTTGAAGCAAGAGCATTTGGATCCATGTGCAATTTCTCATGGGGTCTTGGGGACTGACAGGAGCACAGAACTTCACTGCATGCACAGCTTTCATAAAGTGGGCTTATGGCAAACTCTCAGGGCCTTATTTTCTGTTACTTGCAATATAGAGAGTAGAGAATCTTGACCAAACCCTGAATGCTGGTGACTGAGGTGATACAACTGTGTTGAAGCTGCTGCAGTAATCCTGTATTACCAGATGCTGCTTAGAAGGTGAGAGAACCCTCAGCACTACCTCTAATGGCTTTTAACAATGTTTTGCMCTGATGGAAAGACCAAAGGTGAAGATAGTGGGCCACACTGAAGCTGCTGCAGCCAGAGTGTGTCATTCTTTAAATAGTTGTATTAGTGGAAAAGTGGAACCAAAAGTGCTCCAAAAGAGCTGCAAGCAGCTGGGTGTTTCAATGTCTGCAGTTCAGAGCTGGCACTGCAGAGAGGGAGCAATCAGTTCTAATTCCCTGCTAGCTGATGCACTCTGTTCAGCTCTGGGGCCCCCAACACGAGGAAGACACTGACCTGCTGGAAGGAGCCCAGAGGTGAGCCACCAAACTGATCACAGGCCTGGAGCACCTCTCCTGTGACAAGCTGAGAGTTTTTGGGACTGGTCAGCCTGGAGTAAAAAAGGCTCCAGGGAGACCTCAGAGCCCCTGCCAGTACCTAAAGGGGACTTACAAGAAATCTGGATAGGAACTTTTCACAAGTTCCTATTTCCTTCATGGTCCCTTGAATCACACCAGTTTTCCTGCTCACTCCCYTTTCTGTTTCATGTTTTCAATATTTCTTATTAGTGAGCATATGGACTTCTCCACCCCTTTGTCTTCACTTCCCACTGAAGCCTGACTTCCTCTTCACAAGTGCATGGAGGATGTGGACTCCCCATTGCTGGAAGTGTTCAAGGCCAGGCTGGATGAGGCCCTGAGTAACCAGGTCTATTGGGATGTTCCTTGCCCATGGCASGGTGCTTGCMACCAAACAATCTTTTAACCTCAAACCATTCTGTGATTCCATGATGATAGAGGTAAATTATATGGTCTAGTTGTTGCCTATATTGATAACATCAGGAAAGGCACCAAGCACCTAGTCCTCATCTCTTTGGAGGTTCTCTCTGTAGGTGGCATCTGAGACATTGGTGGGGTGGAGTGGAGTGAGAGAAGCAGGCACAACTGCTGTGCTAMAGTGGTACTTTCAAACACAGATCTTATCTCAATACTCTTTTGTCTGGTATCAAATTAGCAAAAATAGAAAGCACTGGATAACTCATTCTTCTAGGAAAAAAGTAAAGCTGTGTACAACCTGGATCCTCCTGAAGTTATTCCCATGATAAGAGGACTTAATCTAACAATAGTAACCTTCCTTTCATTAAGATCAATGATCCAGAAAATAATTTGCACTAGGGTTCTTAATTTCTGAAGGGAATATATCAACTCCACCTCTTAAAATTCCTGAGAAATAACAGGAATTCTTGCATTAAAATCCTGTTTGCAAGTGCTCTTTTCCACTTGCTTTTAACAGTGTATTCAGAAGTTGCTGCTAAAGAAACCAGCTTGTCCCACACGTCATGTCCTGGTGCATCTGTAAGGTCAGAGGCAGGTTCTTGTCCTATGTGATGAAGAGAGGGTCCTTTAGGATTACAGAGGGGAGCTAGTCAAGGCTTGATTCTAAATACAGAAGAAAAGAGAAATCAAAACTTTACTCAGTGCATTAGTGCTTTATAAGGTTAGTGTAGGTGTGTGAATTTTTACAAAGTTCAGAGATGAACTTTGAAGATGAAACCTCCTAGCTCCTTCCCAGTGATTAGGGAAGAAATCAAAAAATATTTTGGACAGTGTAAATAAAAATTGCACTTTTGCTACAGAATACTTTGCAAGTTCTTTCACTTACAATCATTAATCAACTAGATAACCTTCATAACTTTCATTTTCCAGCAGAGGGAGTCTGTCCATACCAAGTGAGAACATACACTATAGTCCAGTGCAAGCATGAGTTTAAGACTGAAATAATTTCAGTGCCAGCAGGAGACAACTGTCCTCAACAGCACAGGTCCAAGTGGTCAAATTTTGCCCTGTGTTGTTCATATATGACTTTTCTTTTATATATAAAGGAAATCAATATACACTGAAACCCATGGCAGAGCTTAGTCTGGTATTAGGAACTGCAGTATTTACCCCGTGGTCAGCAGAAAACCCTGATCCAGCTCTCTCCCAGTCCTTACTATAGGAAAGATAATACATTTCTTGCCCCAGGTTTATTCTGACAGAAGCTTCTCAGTGAGAAAAAGCAATAGCATTTTTATTCTTATAAGCAGCACAACTACTTTTCACAGGCAGCATAGCTGAAWTTAAGCCATATTTTAAAATACATTTCAAAACATCTCTGTTCATCAAATGCAACCTCTCCTCTACAACCACTAAGGGGCATGGGTGGCATGTCCACCCCAGTTTTGGCTGGTCTGGTTCAGAGTCTGGGATGTGGGGAGGTTTGTGCTGTTTTGCTGGGCTGAGAACGCCCGTGGCAAAGGGCAGGGACACACTCCTGTGGGGTGGCTGTGCTGTGAGGGTACATCTGGCAGTGGGACAGAAATAAGCACCTGGCTGTGGGATTCACATTCTGTGAACCTGAGAGAAGCAGTGAGAGAAGCAGAGAAGAGAATGATCAAAACAATTCTTATCTCATTTGCTGCTCCTGTGGTTGTGCACAAGTGGAATGCATTATGGAGGATTGYTTACCTGAAGGGATTTGATAATTGGATTCTGGTGTGAGTGTTYTGTTTGCTTGACCARTCTCTGCAAGCTGTGTCCTGACRGCCRGTCAGGAGACAGTCACGAGGTTTTGTTGAGTTCTYGTTCAGTTTCAGTTTAGATGTRGTGYAATATAGTAYAGAATAATATAGTATAATAAAGTAATTAATTAGCCTTCTGATATCATGGATTCCTGCTTGTCATTCTTCCCTTTRACAGGGGATCTCCTGCATTTACAATGCCTGGGGAGTAGCAGGAGTCTTAAACCACTCAGCTTCTTTGCACAGGTAAGGTGAATTACAGTCCTTGGCCTCTCAGTTATTGCAGAGGCAGTCTGCACTCATAAAGCCACATTGAACTTCATTCTCCAAGCACATGCAAATATGCTAATTGCAGGGGGATTATTCTGAAGTAAAGCATAAATGGACACATTGGCATGATCAGTTCATATGTCCTGTCAAGTAAATGTGTGTATTTGCTCAGAAACAAAAAGCAGGTAAAACAACTGTATTTTATAAAAGAAAGAAAGTAAGTCACAGGAAAGTCAAAACAAAAGGCTGATAGCAATTGAAAAAGGAGGATTTGKCTGGGAACTTCAGCAGGAGACATGGAATCAGAATTTACCTTSTTTTCCTTTTACACTTATCAGTGGCTTACTAAATTAGTTGGTAGTTTCATTTTTATTGTGCCTGTTCACCAGGGTACAAAATAACATTTTATGCATAGTTATATAACATATGCACTATACATATATACATGGATATATGTATATATACACACACACACAGACATGTGCTGACAATTAGGCATTTGTATATCTGCATCTCCCAGGAGAACTGTGCTGTACTGTGTGTTTCTCTCCTCCTGCCTGGCCACAAACTATTACTTTTCAAGCTGCCTCTGGGTTTCTCTGGTTTCTCTCAACTTTCTTGCTCAGAAACAGCCTTGTCCCCACCAATCCCCAGCTTCCCTACCGTGGCCTTTTCCWACAGAGATGCTTAGCTGATTGCCTGTGACCCCATTTGTATCCAACATCATCTTGCAAGCTCCTGTGCTAATATTGTGTCTGGTCAATATATTCTAACCCATGGGCAGACGGACATTCCCATGCTGTGGGAAATCTTGGGAAAAGGCAGGAACAAGTGGGAGTCTGCACTGTGGAAGTGGCAGTGCCAGCTGGACTTCTGGATTAAAGCAAAGAGGAGGAGGACCCTGGGGGATGAATGCTGAAGCGCCTCTGCAGCTGTGACTTGGTGCCTGGCTTGGGACCAGAGTTGGTGATGCCAGAGGTGAGGAGCTCAGGCTGAACTMTCTCCTGTGGTGGTCTGATTGTGACTCCACTGATCCTTGGGGAGGAGTGTGGTGGACAGAGCCCAGAGCTGCCTTTGGGAGCAAACTGGTTTGTAGAGGYGTGGTGAGTTCATAGGGGCTCTGTAAATCCAAATATTTTGGGAGGTCAAAGTTTCCCTAAGTGAGAGCCAGCCAGGAGACCAAAGGATCCATTTCCTAGTGAGATGGGACACACGGGCATGCCTGTAAGGAGCTGGGTGGGAGGACAGTGACTGAGGGGAAAGTGTTTGTCTCCTGGGAGTATTGCACCTGGTCACAGAGACTTTTGTGACTTGGATGGACTCCCTCCAAAAGAAAGATGGCTCTTTCTTTTCCCTGCAAGAGATAAATGTGTGTATTTYGTGCACCAAAGATTTTATGGCCCTGGTGTTCTGTGGGGTGAAGACGGGTACAACAACCACACGTGGCAAGCAGGAGGACATTTTCCTGCTGTGCTGCAGAAGAGCCAAGRCAGAAGGGTCACAGGAGGCAATGCCTACACAGTGACACTGGATTTCCAGCCTCCCCATCACTCCACAGTCATCTTCCACAGCTGCACTCCAGCTCTCACTTTCCCTCTCCTGCTGGAAAAGCATTTTTCCCTCTTTCTCCATAGGCTGGGCTACAGCTGATGTTTTTCATATCATTGCTTAACTGGCTGGTTTCCCCATCCTGTTCCTTCTGCCTGGTGTCYCTGTCTGGCGGGTTGTTCACCCCGATGGCTTTTCCCAGCTAACTCTCCTGACTCACCCGAGGTACGTGCACAGCATCAGCAACTGAGCCAGAGAGACTGGCAGAACCAAAATTAACAAAACAATGAACAAGATAAAACTGCAACTTTTAAAAATATGGAAAGAACCCTCCCAGGTTTACAAAGTTAAACTCTTAAATGCTGGACAAATCCAGACCTAAGGCTGCCTTTGGAGGGATGGTTTGCCCCCCTTTTCCCTTCCCCCACCCAATGTGTATTATGTGACATGATTTAATTGTTTGGCTGCATACTACTTTTCCCACAGGACTAGTGCCTCATTCAGTGTAAACCCAGGACAGTGTCTGGGAATGAAGCTGGTCTCTGCATTTCCTGGAGCAAGTGTGTGAGCAGCAGCCCATTTATCACCCAGACACTGTGCTGAACTCGGAGCTGACAGCTTCTTCATGAGGTTTTCTGGGGTGGCTTCCCTGCAGCCTCTGACTATTCATCACCACAGTGTGCCTAAAGGTGAGAAGCTGCTATTTCCAGGGAACTGGGAACTTTTTATTACAATTYGATGAAGTTTCTTTGAATACTCCATTGGCTCTGGCATTTGTTTGGAATACYTCATGATTTAACTAACTGATGTAGCAGACTTCATTTGCTGTTCTGAGTGCTGGGTGCTTCTATAAATCTATAACCTAAATGTCTCCCACCAGGTGTCTAAAAACAAGAAACCATAAGCCMGACATGTAGATATCTCACCTAGATGTGACTCAGGAACTTGATAGAAGCAGGAAGAGTTTCCAGTTCTTTCAGCTGCCATTTCTTTCCTCTGCTAGTAGATTATTCCATTTTCCCACAGCCCCCTGCCTTAGGTTTCYATGTCCCAGATAAGCTAGGACTTGGCTTGATATTTGACCCTGAGTGAGCACACCAGATGAGCTCTCCAGTGCCTGATGCTATTTAGAAGTTACATCTTGTAAACTTGTTTGACTATTCTGTTGCTGACTGTCCTTCATCAAAAAATGCCAGGTCATTTGCATCAYTGTGAATAATCTCTCATTTTCTAACATGAAACTTGCATCGTGAGCTGGAGCATAGTAAAAAGAAATTCCAGTTCACAATCTCAGAGATGATTTTCAGAGCTCTGTGTTGATATTCACAGCTTAAAAAACATATTTTCTCTCATTTAGCTGATGCCTGGTGAGACAAGGAAAAGTAAAGATTCTTGCTCGACACTGTGGGGACAGAGCTCAATCATTTTTTATGCATTTGTGTAATGGTTTAACATGCACACAAAAGCAGCACAGCACTGCAGACAAGCTCACCTGCACAGCTCTCAGGGCTGAGACATATTTGCTTCAAGAACTGAAACTCCGAGAAAAAAAAACATTTGGAACCTGCAAACTGCTTTMTGCTTTTCCCAGATTTCTCTCTTCTTCATCATCATTGTAAAGGGATAGGAATGTCTGGGGAGAAAGTTTTTACTGTTACTACTCCTGGCATTTCTGGCTTTATTACTCTAAAGTCTCCGTGCCAAATTGCTAGGCTAGTTGAAAGGACTCTGAGCAACTTGAACCATAGCCAATTACCTGTGAATTACAGATTGTTTCAGGAAATTCTCCTGGAGTTCCTCTGTTCATGTAGATAGTGTTAAGCTGAGCTCTGCTGACTTTTTTTATCACCATGATTGTTTTTGCATGTTGTTTTCCAGATGAAAGACTTTCATAACGGGGGGTACATTTTTATATGCTAGAAATCACCTTGAGACATTGCATGGATAGGATATAAACTCAGAAAAAGTATTCCTTTTGAAAGTTTCTTACAAAGGTCTTAGAGGGTACTCGTAAAAAAACAAAAAGCAGACAACATAAATACATCTAATAACTATTAACATTAAAAATTTAATGTACGATGTAACTACTTTTCTTCTCCCCCCCCAGGTGATAGGATTAAGCCTAAAAGCATTTTTAAACTTTACAGACTTAAATCTGTACTTTCAAAATCCACGCAAGAGCAAATATCCCTAGTAGCACTCCAAAGGATGGACTTTGGTAATGTGGATCTTTGTGTTCAAATTCACTTTTTATTTATTTTGGTGTTACAAGTTGTATTAAAACCAGAATGTCAATATTTGTTTTTTCTGAAGTCATAGCAAGTGCACGTATTTCTCTTTATTCAATTGTTGCATGAACTTTGCAGGCCAGAATTATTTGTTTAGCTTTCTGGGCACTCTATCCAGAGAGCTATTATTTTATCAGCCACACTTCTATGGTACATTTCATAAAATCATAGAATGGTTTGGGTTRGAAGGAACCTTACAAACCATCAAATTCCAACCCCCCTGCCGTGGGCAGGGACAGCTTTGGCTAGACCAGATTGCTCAGGGCCCCATCCAGCCTGGCTTTGAACACTTCCAGGGATGGAGCAGCCACAGCTTCTGTGGGCAGCCTGTGCCAGGGCCTYAGCACCCTCACAGTAAAGAATTCCTCATATCTTCCTTTCTCCCATTTTGGAAAATGGGAGCAATGTTTCCCTTTTTTTCCAGTCTCTGGGGACTTTGCCTGACCACTGTGACTTTTCAAATATGAAGGGAAGTGGCTTGGCAACAACATCAGCCAGTCCCCTCTGGACCCTGGGATGCATCTGACCAGGTCCCAGACTCTCATGGCTCTTCACCTTCATCAGATGGTCCTGAACCTGCTTTTAACTTCTATGGTGGGAAGCCTTTACTCCCTTCACTCAGGTATAAATTGGGTGTGGTGCTACAAAGATAACTACAAACAGCCAACACAATCCATGGATTCCAAGTGTTCAGGGGAGCAGATCAACATTTCACTGCAGTTTTCACCCAGAAACAGGTCTGGATTTGTAGAGTAGTGCTCCCTCTAGTGCCCAGGCTGAAACCAGCTCACCTGCCCCCAGGTGCTGTCTTGCCTTCTGGCCCAAAACGCAGATGTTACAATAATCCTAAAACATCTAGAGTTCTAATTTGTCTGTAATGTGCTCATGAATTATTTGGATCAAGGCATAGATGGGTGACTTCATGGTTGATGTTAGTGCCCAGTATTTGTGATAGCTCTGATGAAGTAAAAGCACTGGGCACCACRCTAAGTGCAGTGTAATAGACCTGTGGGTCTCGGAGCCACAGGCATTTGACCATGTGATGTTTCATTAAGCTAACCCCTGTGGAAAATGGATCAAGCACTACTTGCAAATTCATCTCACATCATTTAGGCTTTGCAATGAAATAACATTTTAGCTCCTTGCTTCAGATGCAATGCTCAATATCAGGAGGGAACAACCAAACAAATGCTCTGTTTGGATGCTCTATTTCTCCAGCAAGAGAAGAGCTCATTTGCCTGCCTGTGTGTCAAGCATGGATCCCCAGTTTGCAAGAGGAGTGTTGAATTAATTTCCTGACTAACTTTGAAATAAGGCAGAGAAAGATCAAAATGAAGGAAGGTCTGAACTCGACTGAATGTGGCAGAACTGTCAGCCTTCTGCTGACCTCTGGTAAAAACATCACAAAAGATGTTTTGTTATTTCCATGGTGTCCAAGAGTTTTGTAGAATATTTTATGCATGCACTTCTCTGTGGTTACTTGGATGCAGACTGACTCCCAGAAATGCAGGATCCCTGCAGGGCCCTGAGGATGCTAGTTGTAGTTTTTTTACATTGGCAACATTGGTTGTCACTTAGAATGACTTTTAAATAATTTTAAGTGTGGATGGAAATGAGGAATCCCAGGAAGCAATTGTTGCTCCACTGCCAAGACAAGCATCAAACCAGTGGTAAATAGGAGAGGTTATTACAATTATCACTATTATTGAATGATTAAGCTCAGCCTAACTGAAAACTCTTTGGCAAGAGGCAAGAGAAGGATATCCATTAGGTAGGGATTAATGTTGTGATGTAAATTGCATTCTGCTGTCTGAAAAAAAAAAAAGGCAGAAAAAGTCACTCAGAYCAGGAAGCCGCTTTCATAGAGGCTGGATTTCTGAAGCACAGTTTACAGAGAGGTGATCCTTCTGAGAAATATTATTGCCCTTTTCTCTGTACTCATTACATCATCCAACCTGCAAAGGCATCTGCTTGCCAGATGCTGAGGGGTATTTTCTGGAGTACTATTAATTTAAGAGTGAAAGTGTCACATTGTGCTAAAGAGCAGGCATGGATGCAGCTGCGTGA
Source organism: Cardinalis cardinalis (assembly GCA_014549065.1). NCBI lineage: Eukaryota > Metazoa > Chordata > Aves > Passeriformes > Cardinalidae > Cardinalis > Cardinalis cardinalis. The sequence goes on along the minus strand of JACDOX010000082.1, from coordinate 2,714,995 downwards.
GAAGATGAGTGTGACAAAGTTTTAATCCTTACATAGAGTTGATTTCCCCCACAAATTTCCACAAAACAGCTTCTGGATCATGAAAGTAGAAATCTTAAATTTGGGGACTTGAGGGGGATGTCTCAGAATTCAGTCCAAGTTGTGACTTATTGATAGAGAGAGTGGCACCTCAGCTTGGTTATTCCTACAGCCACAGGGGGATCTGGTGACACAAGATCTTGATGCTGGCAGGAGTGGAAAAGGGTCAAGGGAGTCTCCTGGCATAGTTTAATCAGAGCTTCAAAACCCAATTATCACAACTTCCTGGCAAATACCTCGAAGGAGGATTTTTGCACAATGAAAGATTTGAGGCTTCACCGATGTTCTCTGCTGGTGCTGTAAGAGAGGTGKTGCAGTGTGAGATGCCCTTCGTTCCACTGTGACTGATTCTATAATGTAACTTACGTGGTTTACTACAGGATGGCATCTGCAAATAAAGCCGTGGTTTYGTTTTTTCGATTTTATTTTTAGACATTCTTCTTTTGGATTCAGGGCTGTAACCATAAATTCCTGCTAAATTACAGGAATTACAGCCACGGGTGCTCTTTTTCGTGGAGAAAGCCACGGCTGTCGGTGTGTGTGTAAATAAAGGCCTCTGTTATATGCAGCGATCAAAGGAAGGTTTGTATGTCTGAAAGACAGTCTACTTTTTCTATTTTTCCTCTCCTGCCGGGCTAATGGGAGCCGCTGTCCCCGGCCCCCAGCCCTGCCCGCTCCCGGCCGCTTTTCCTGGAAAGCGGGGCAGGAGAGGGGGCGGGCAGCGTCGGATCCCGCGGAAGCCTCGCTTTCCCCTCGCTTTCCCCTCGCTTTCCCCTCGCCCCTTTCCTCTGGCTCTGCCCCGGCTCCTTCCCGGCCGGGCGGGGAGGAGAACGCCCGCCCCCCGCGGGGCCGCCAGGGGAACATCTGGAGCGGCCGCGGCGCAAACATCTGGAGCGGCCGCGGCGCATCCCGGGGCCGCAGCCGGAGGGTCCTGCCCCGGCACTGCCCCGGCCGGCAGCGAGACCCCCGAGACGGGCAAGAAGGAAAGAAGGAAGGCGGAGAAGGGGCAGCGAGGGAGGGCGCGGCGCAGGTAAGGGCAGCCCGGCGGCCCCGATCCCCGGCCGGGGTGACGGCGGGACGGGGCAGGGCGGGGGGGATGTCGGATCTTGCCGGGTGAAAGGACAAATACTCCGTGTTTGCCTCCACTCGCTCCTCGGGGGCAGTTCTGAGGTGAGAAGCGCGGACGGGAGGTTTAAATCGGCACGGGCTTTCGCCAAGGCTGCCGGGGATGAAATGCGAGCGCGGCCCTTGCAGCAGCCGGGGCGTTCTGCCCCTTGTGCAGGGGGTTTGCAGCCGAGGTTCTGGATGGTTAAACAAAGGGGARATTAAGTGTTCGGCTTAGTTCTAAGTTCATTACGTGATTTTTTTTTCCCTCTCCCTCCCTCTTGGATGTGTCAAGTGGAGATGTATATCCAAACTTGAATTTACAGGCAAAATTTAAAGAATTTAAATGTACTTCGTGGTTTCCTACTCTATGAAAGAAACCCTAAAATTGTCTCAGCCTCTTTATTTTATTTCAAGATGGAATAACACTCAGACAAACACTTTCCATCCCGGSATATGTTCCATTTTGTTTCAACTTTTCTATCAATAAATCATATTTTACTCTAATAACACTTAATAGTTGACATGGTATAAAAAAATATTATCTTTTTGATAAAGGGCTTTCTGAAGAGTTTGTGAACTGAAGTACTTAAGACCAAAGTATTTCTGCTTTTTACTTTTTAAACCAAGTGTTTGATTATTACCATGCATTTGCATACTTCGGACTTGTGATTTCTCCGCTACGTATAACTTTGTTTGCATCATCTTATATTGCTGTTTCTGTGGAACTCTTTAAATTATGTTGTACTCCAAGTCACTGCAAGTACTTTGTAAAAGGAATGTTTCCAATATCCATTTTAGATGCAAATTCATCATTGACTCTGGAGTTACCTTTCAGAAGTTTGCTCAGATGTCTTTTGCTGCTTTTCAGGGTTGCTTGTGTGGCTTTTTCTGTATTTTTCTCTTTACAAATGAAGCTGGGCAAACCAAACAGATTTCTCTCCACAGTTATGGAAACTGTGGGTAGAAATAACTGCTGGAGAAGAAAACTCAAAAGAACCTTGAGTGGCTGGAATAATTATGCCTGTGTTTAGGCAAACTGCTGTTTACTCTCTTCTTGCACACAAATCTGCCTGTAAAGATCATTTGAGTCAGTACCGCAGATGGCCAGTGCAGCAGGGCAAAAATGGGCTCCTTGTTTCCAGCCTGAAGAGGTGCATGAACCAAGACTTCTCAGTGTTGGAATTCCTGTCAACTGGCTCCTTTTTCTTACACGTGACCAAACACACTCATGCTCACTTGCAGCTGGCAGGAGCAGTAAATTGACCGTCTCTTCCAAGCTCCTCAATCCAGGAATTACAAGTAATTTGACTTTGGTTTTGAAATACCTTCCTTTTCAGTAGAGTGACTCTGTAGGAGCAGTTTTATCCCATCATGCAGCATGAGCCAAACCTTGGGTCCTGGTGCTGCTTTTGGCTCCAGAAGATAAAAAGGAGACTTAAGTCCCTTTTATCAGTTTATGCCTAAATCAAGGCCTGCTATTATGCTTGAATGCTATCTGAGCAACACTCTTAAAACTCTTGCTGCAAATCACCTTGCACTTGAGACATTTCTTAGACAAATAGYGTAGCATCTGTAATGCCAGTGGTTTTGGAAGAGGATCTTGCTGGGTCTGCTGCCTCTGTTAATTGTGTTGTTGGAGGGGTTGCAGGAGCTGAAGCTGCTGCTGCTGTATCATGGAGGACTCTTCAGGTTCTGCTGATGTTGTATTAGCACAAACTGATTCCAGTGTTATGAGTTTGAGGTGGACCTGTAAAATGGAACTGCCCCTCTCAAGCATTTTGTCTCTTGTGGCTGGGCAAAGCCAGCCRGCCGTTTCTCCCAGCTAGCAATAATGTTACAGACTGCCTTGCCAACACTCCCATTTGTTCATTAGTGTTTCTCTTTCTGGTTTTCATCCCCACAGCTTTCTGCTGTTGATAGTGTGTTCCCCAGGCTACAGCTGGTAGAGGCAGTGCATTTGGCTCCCCTTGGAGAAGCAGTATTATCAGGTAGCMTGAGACAGACACACAAGACTGCAGAGGAAACTTCAAGGTACAAAGGCAAAGATCTAGGTGCAAACCCCACCTGCTCTGTTGCACAGCTTTGTGGAAATTACTGATAAGAAAATTTGAATATATTTTTTTCTTATCACAGCTGAATGCTGTAAGCCCCAAGCACTCATAGAATTGGTTACAATCTTCAAATCCATAAGATTTAAAAATTTATATTTAATCACTTTGTTTGCAATGAGGGCTCACACTACGTAACTGTRCTGCAAAGACCAATGGGGGGTGGCTGAAGATGGAGACAGTCTTTTAGTAGGGCTTGATGATAGSACAATGGGGGTTTTAAACTAAAAGAGGGTCTATTTAGATTAGATATAAGAAAGAAATTTTTTGTGAGGAGGATGGTGAGACACTAGCACTGGTTGCACACACAGGTGGAAAGGTTCCTTCTACACAAAGTATTCTATAAAGCTATCAGAAGGTTATGAACACTTAATGGGATAACTTCAGAAAGCAGAGATTCATGAACAACATGGCTGGCTCTCTATGGGATGGGACAGAAAATGAAGCACAGTGTCACAGCAGAAGCCAATATTCTGCACATGTGTCCCATGCTTCCAGCCTTCTCCCTTGCAGGGGACTGGAGAAGTTCAACTCTTAACAAGTGTCACCTGCTTGTTGCCCAAGTATGAGCTGGTATGAGCTTTACATTAGGAAGCTGAGTCTCYTTGTAGTTTTTCTGTAAGAAAAACAAATCCTTCCTATTAAAACCATCAAGGACTTAATAATGACCTCACATTTGTTGATATGAGCTCCCTTCCCATTTTTGTCAGCTTGAGGCTGTCCTTAAGGCGAAAGCTTACTGATGCACACAGCACAGATGACAATTCTGCTTCCCACATTTAGTTAGTGTTTGGTGATTCCTTAAAACTGGGCCTTCTTTGTAACCCAGTTTCTCATTCAAAGGCTCCAGCCACCCCAATATCTGGTCCTGTACACAATGAAGAGAAATTCTAATGCCTTTTCTGCACAGTAGTTTCTGCACACCAGTAGTTATTGTAAGGGAGAAACCCTTGCAACCAAAGAATTATAACTCATGGAGGTCAGCAAGCCCTGTACTCCGCACCTTGATGCCTTCACACCTCCCCTGTAGCTGCCTGGAAGGAGGCTGYAGCCAGGGGTGGGTCTGCCTCTTCTCCCAAGCRAGTAGGGACAAGATGAAAGGGCATAGGCTTAAGCTGTGCCTGGAGAGGTTTCAGTTGGACATTCGGGAGAATTTCTTCCCAGGAGGGGTGCTTAGACATTGGAGTGGACCCCCCAGGGAGGTGGTGGCGTCACTGTCCCTGGAGGCGTTGAAGGACGGGCTGGCTGTGCCAGGCAGTGCCCTGAGGTGTAGCTGGCAGGGTGGTGACCAGAGGCTGGACTGGGTGATGGGAGAGGTGCTTTCCAAGCTACTTGATTCTGTGATTCTGTGACCTGTCCTCCTCTAAGCACAGAGCTCTCTTTCAGATATGGCTTCTTGACTGGTGGAAAATATTCATTGAAGACCACTCAAACATTAAGTTTTCTCAGTAGRCTCCCCCCTCTTTTTTGGATTGCGTCTTCTTGTCTTCAAGAAGTGTTTGGAGACATAAATAACAATTGCAGTAAATTCTAAGAGTGTGTAAAGAGCTTTGTAAGTGCCAAATGCAGGTTCTTTCACAGCCCAAGTGATCATTACTATTTATTACAAATATTTTCYATAGTCTAATAGTCCTGTCAGCTTTGCTGTTTTATGAGACCATTCCACTGAAACCCCAACCGTACAGTCAAGATGCTGTAGAAGGAGGTCTATAAAAAGGATGCCAACAGAAACCAATCCATATTTTAYTTCATTTCCTCTCCAGAGCAGGGCTCTGATCTCTAAATCATCAGTTGATACATCAAACTTTTTCTCTCTTGACATTTTCCATGCCTAGGAAGCCTTTTCCCTTCTAGGAAGCAATGGACATGTAAGTGAACACAACTGGAGAGACAAAGAGGAGTCAGAGATTACACCCTACAGAGCTGGCTTTTGTGGCAAATCTTCTACAAATGGAGCAATCTTCCTAGTGCTGGACCATGGAACTCCAGGAATAGCTAGAGTCCTGCAGAGGTTGTTCATTGAAGAGACTGGGGCTGTTTTAAAGAACAGAGGTGATCCTCCCCCACCAGTCTGCCCTGGTGAGACCCCATCTGGGACGCTGTGTCCAGTTCTGGGCACCTGAGTTCAAGGAAGACAAGGAATTACTGAAGAGGGTCCAGCAGGGGGCTACAAGGAAGAGTAGGAGGCTGGAGCATCTCTCTTCAGAGAAACAGCTGAGGGAGCTGGGCCTGTTCAGCCTGAGGAAGAGACAGCTGAGAGGGAACCACATCCAGGCATCCTAAGGGCTGGTGCCAAGAGGATGGTGCCAGAATCCTGTCAGTGGTGCCTGGTGACAGGACAAGGGACAATGGGCACAAACTGAAACACAGGAAGTCCCACCTGAACATGATGAAAATCTTCCTTCCTGTGCAGGTGGCCGAGCACTGGATCAGGTGGTCCAGAGAGGTTGTGGATTCTCCCTTACTGGAGATATTCAAGATATCCTGGGCAACCTGCTCTAGATAGACCTGCTTTAGAAGGGGGCTTGGACTAGATGAGCTGCAGAAGTCCCTTCCAGCTGTAACCATTCTGCAATTTCATGATTTTGTGATTCTGTGATAAAAGGAATTGACTTCAAAAGGAGAGTGACCACATACAGGGATGTCACTAGCCAGCACAACTTGGGTTAAAACAGAAAAGCACTGAGAGCTCCAGCTGAGCCCAGCTCTGGGTGGACAGGACAGGGGAGATGGTCTCAGCTGTTAGTGAAGAGCAGCAGGATGTCACAGCTGTCCCTCYTTATGCCCTCTGTCTGGCAGCACTCTGCCTCTGCCCCACAGAGTCACAACCTGCCAGGCTGGGAGGAGCTGCAGCCCCTCAGCTGGAGGGCAGCAGCCTGCAGTGACCCTCTGTGGAGAAGGGAACTGCTGCCCTGCCCGGGGCGCCCATGGAGGGGCACCCCACTGTGGCATGGGCGTGGCTGTGGTGCCTGGAGCCAAACCTGCTCCCGCCAGAGGCAGCCCTGCTGTACCTGCAGCAGTTTCCTGACATTCCACCCTTCATTTCAGCCAGTGCTAGGAAATACCAGGGTTTATGACCAATACAGGAACTATGAATCTTTCCTAGGAAAAAATGACTCTCATGTGTCCCATCCACTTACCAGGTTTACTTTTTGTGTGTGTAAGCTTTTTGAACTTGTGGTGCTCAGAGAAAGGCTCATTTTGGCAGTCCTGAAGACTAAAAATCTCATATCCCCAGAGGAGCAGCTGCTCAGATATCAAGAGCCAATGGTGAGATTGTTATGTGTTACTTGTTGTCCCCGGGTAACCCCTGGAGATAGCCTGCTCATCTGTGGGAGCAGAAACAGCCAGCAGATGTGCAGAGAGCAGGGAAAGAGAGCCAGAAAGTGGAGGGTCATGAGAGATAACAAACACAGTGAGGAGCACTCAGAGGGCTGACAAGTATCTGGGAAGGAGGAGKCTCTGACAGATGTGAGGCACTGAAAAAGAATAGAGAGGTACAAGTTGTGGGCCCAGACTCATCACTGTGGGAGATTGTGTCCCAGAGTCCCTTCTTTCTAAGGCCAGCAGATAGATTTCTGGTCATTACCTCTGGGATTTTTGGTTTTCATCCCTGTCTTCTAGGCTTGAAGATTCTCTCAAGGCTTGTATTCTTCTCCTACAGACTTTGGAAGTGCATGTTTATGATATTTCCTTCTTTTTTTTTCTTTACCTGAAAATTTTTATCTCCCACACACCCCTAAGCCAAACCCACCAAGGCTGTCCTGTCACTTTTCAGCATTTCAAACAGTCTTTGTCCTGCTTTCATTCACACACACAGTACTCAGTTCCAGGCTAATTCTAAAGCAGCTGTAGGTGCCAGCTGAGTATTTCCCTAACACCAGAGCAGTGATCTCATCTGGAAACATGGAGCTGTAATCTCTGAAATGCTTTCAGTCATGACATGAAACCAGGAGTGTGCTTAGTGAACAATGTACTTGGAGCAGACAGTTTTTCTATCAGCCTGGCTGGCTGTGGTGTTTACAGCACAAGGGCTGCAGGACAAAAGGCACTTGCCTCGTGAATGGATCTTTAGCTGCAAGTTGGAAACTTTATTACTGAATTAAACTTGTCTGTGATTTTCTTTGTCTTACATGCATTTCAGCTTTGCTGGTTTCCATTTTTTGTAAAAGCTGTATGATCACAGCTTGTGCACTGATTAGAAAATGCCTACAATTGTTATTTCCTCCTCTTATCTGGGTACATCATTCTCACCAATATCACAATCCATKCCCACAGCTGTTATGGATAAATAAACATTTCCCATCAAATATTAAAAACTCCACATCACCATTTTCTAATCTAGCATATGGAATTAAAAATTGGTGATGTTTAATCTTTGAGTTTAACCTTTGTTGTGATATGGTTGTGTAGCAGAAATGGAAGCATTGCAGCAGWGTGAGTTTGTGGCTTTATAACTTGTGTCATTTCTGGAAAAGAAATCCACAYTTCTGGTCGACAGTCCTCTGTAGAATCCCCCAGGGCTTGATAAACACAGGAAATTGCAGGGCATAGTGCTGTGGCAGGAGAATGTGCAGGGAAGGGCAGCTGCCTGCTGCAGGGCAGGCTCTGGCTCACCTCCTGCTCATGTCCCTGTCCCTTGGWGGTTGTGCTGCCTAAACCTCTGTCTGTCCTTTCAGGGGAAAAGGGATAAAATGGAAAMTAACCTGGCTCTTCCAGAAGCAATTGAGAAGCCTTCTGAGTAACCAGGTGGCATGTGGGGTTTCTCCACAGCACTTGGAAGTCTTGCCTTGAACCCTACAAAAGTGGAGATCAGAAATCAAACTGGTAAATGTTACAAAACATCTCTCCCCAAACCATCGGAGGATGTTTAAATCAACCATCTGAGTCCATTTCATGCCTGCCTTTCATGCTTCTGATGGTGTGAGATAATTTTCAGGCTAAAAGGGCAGCTCTTAGAAGCCACAAAAACACACACCTTTTCTTGAGTGCTCACTTGGAAGCCTCCTTTTTCAGTGGAATCCCATGTTCCCTTCTGACCCCAAGGAGTAGGATGCAGCCTGAACAGAGGGATGAGCAGCCCAGGTACACAAAGCTTAATGGCTACATGGGGAATTTGTTGGCAGCTGTGAACAGCCTGTGTTGGTTTGGCAAAGTGTGGATGTAAAACACTTTTGCAATACCATGCAGCTTTCTAATTACTGGRAAAACCTTAATCATGCAGTGCTTTCTGTGGCTATTGCAAGAAAAACTATGCTTCTCACATTAAAAAAAAAAAAGCATCTCACATTCACGGGTAGCTGTAAATTATTCTTGTTCTTTATTCCAATCAGCTGCAGAAAYATTGGCTGGTACTTAAAATTTATAAACTACCTCAACAATTGAGTTTGTTGCCATAATTATGTCTAATTACCTTTTTCTCCAGTTCCCCTGAGACTGTCAAGTCCTGCATTTTGGCCACAATAACTCCCTGCAGTGTTATAGGGGATGGCTGGACAGTGCCCAGGCAGAAMGGGACCTGGGGGTACTGGCTGGCATGAACATGAGCCAGCAGTGTGCCCTGGTGGCCAAGAAGGCCAARGGCAYCCTGGCCTGTGTCAGGAACAGTGCAGCCAGCAGGAGCAGGGAGGTCAYTCYYCCCCTGCACTGGGCACTGGTGGGGCCACACCTGGAGTGCTGTGTCCAGTTCTGGCCCCTCAGTTTGGGAAGGACCTTGAGATGCTTGAGCACATCCAGAGGAGGCAACGAGGCTGGAGAGGGGCTGGGAACACAAACCCTGTGAGCAGGGACTGAGGGAGCTGGGGGTGTTTAGCCTGCAGAAAAGGAGACTCAGGGGTGACCTTATCACTCCCTACAACTCCCTGAAAGGTGGCTGCAGCCAGGTGGGGGTTGGTCTCTCTCTCCAGGCAGCAATGGACAGAACCAGAGGACCCAGTCTTAAACTGTGCCAAGGGTTGGATAATAGGCTGGATATCAGGAAAAAGTTTTCTACAGAAAGAGTGATAAAGTTCTGGAATGGCTTCTCCAGGGAGGTGGAGTCACCATCCCTGGATGTGTTTTAAAAAAGGTTGGATGTGGCACTMAATGCCATGTTTTAGTCAAGGTGTTACTGGCTGGATTGGACTTGATGATCATGAAGGTTTCTTGCAACCTAGTGATTCTGTGATTCTGTGATGCCAGCTTTGTGCCTTTTGATGTCTGTGTGCCTTTAATGTCTGTGTGCCTTTTGTAGGCATCAGAACCACTCTCTTTGCCTGGCAGGGCTGGGAGAAGGATTTGGACAGAGCTGAAGTTGTGAAGCAGGTCACCAGCTAAAGGAATGCGTGTAGCGCCTGTGGGACCGGGTGGCTTTGGGGCCAGGCCTCAWGGCCCCTGTCTGTGGGTAAACTCTGCTTACAGCTCTGGCAGACCACAGAATCACAGAATTGTTTAGGTAGGAAAAGATCTTTCAGATTATTTAATCCAACCATTAACACAGTACTGCCAAGTCCTCCACTAAACAACRTCCCAGGAGCCACATCTCCATTCCTTTTAAATACCTCCAGGAATGATSATCCCACCACTTCCCTGGGCAGTGGCTTGACAGTTCTTTCAGTGAAGAAATTTCTCCTGATATCCAATCTAAGAGGATGAACTCTAGGGAGGGTTGTGGGCAGCAAGGGATGTTTGCAGCTGAGAGCATGCCTGTGCCTCTGCCAACAGCCTTGGCCCTGAAATCACTGAGGGTAAAAGAGAGGGTCTTGGGTTTGCACATCCTGCAACATCAGTCTGACATTGCAGATATAGACTGATAAGGGTCTGTAAAAATAAGCCCTCAAATTTATCAAGTATTGTCATAACATGCTGATGCCATCTTTATCCAATAAACAGCACCTGCTGTGCCAAAACTGTCTGGCTCTCAAGCTGTGCCGAAGAGCCGGCAGATGTTTTGTCCCAGGCTGCACAGGGAAATGCCAAAGTGCCTCATGGAAAGGAAGCAGCCTGATGTATTGTTCTCCTCTCCCTTCCCCTCCCACTACACCTCTGCCTTCCACCTCCCAGATGCATCTCCAGACCTCACAGTGGCTTTCCTACTGAGGAGTCTGTGCTTAGCCTCACCATATCCTCAGTTTCATACTAAGCCCCCAAATTGTGCAATATCCCCCAGTTTATTTGCAGACAAAACTTCTMAGTCACATCAAAACATTGGGTGTCGACAGGTGACTTCTAGACTCACCAGAAGGAACTCTCAGGTCTGAAAAGAGAAAACTCATGAATTGGGAAGTTTAATCAGTTTAAGGCAAACTCTGTCATGATGTTTTTAAGTTCACTAAAACTTTAAAGGGTAAGTTGTATAACTCCTTTCTGAAGCCAGCTGTGTTGAGATGCAGCATTCCAAAGGTTTGCCACAACAGCTGGCCAGCAGACCTGATGTGTGTCTTTCTAGAGAAATCCTACAAATAATCCCCAACACCTTTGGATGAACTCAATCTGAAGTTACACTCTCTAAAGCTAATARTATGTGATTGTACTTCTTTTAGCAAAAAAGTAATTTTTCTGGTTCTATTTTATTTACACTGGATGTGGAACATCAGCTGCTGTATCAGTCTTTTCTTCTTTTTGCTTGTTTTGAAAGGCAAAAAATAGTTCAAAACAAAGTTTCTTGATAGTTTGCCCAGATYTAGTGCAGAGAAATCCTCCAGTGTTTAAAAATCTAGGTAACCCAGGTGAGAACTTACAGATTAAGAATTGTTTTTGAAGTTTTACTACAAATGATCTCAGCACAATTCTTCATTTCGCTCCTACTGTAGCTGTACTCTCCTAAGGGAAGGTTATTCAGAGGTTTCATTTATCTTTCTAATCCATTGTTTTGCTTTGATGTGCAGTACAGGGTAAATTGTTCCTTTTGAACTGCTTTGTACCTGTGCTGAATAATAACGATAATGAATAAAGTCTTGTCAATGAGCTGTGTTCAGTGAGGTAAGATGTGGTGAGGAAAAGCCACTCCCCTCTCCTCCCCTCTTCCTTTCAGTCAAAGAAGGGAAAAGACCAATGTGACTGAAAAGACAGCGACACCTTCCAGGCCAGCATGTTTAATAAACCTCAGAAATTAAGGCTTGAAAAGGAGAAGAAGCATTTTAAAGGTTAAAGGAAAGGATAGAGGACTGTCTAAAGCTGTTAGTGCTGCCCTTTATTGAGGCAAACAGTGGTGCACTGAGTACTGGCAGGGATGTGCAGGCAGGTCAGAGTCTTTGAACTAAAGGTGCCCCAAAATGAAGAAGGAACCTCTTGGCTGAGACAGCAAGGGCTGGGTCCCACCTGTGGGGCTGAGCTCCCCAAACCTCACCAGTGAGAGCCCCACTGTGCTGTGGGCTGCCAGAGTGAGCAGTGCTTTCCCCACCTGCAAATAAAACACACAGGCACCAAGCCAGCAGAGCTTTAAGGGTGGTGGGGGAGGCAGAGAAGCCAGAGAAGGGCTCTGCCAGCTCCTGGACCCTCAGCTGCAGGAGGCCTTCCCCACGCAGCAGGAACCCCAGGTGGGATTATGTTTTGCTCATAAACATGTCCCTCATGCCCCCTTGGCTGCCCCATGCCTGGCAGGTGATGCTTCCCATCTCCACTTGCTCTCCTTCCCAACTTCCACCTGCACACACCTGACCCTGCAACACCTGCAGGGACACACCCAGGAATGGGCTTGCTTGGGCAACAGCATCACATTTCTCTGCTCTTGTGCTTCCCCAGTGCTTCCCTAGAAATTAGGTAAGACTTTATTCATTATTCATTATCCAGGGAAAGCTTTTAAAGCTCACCTCTCCCACTCAGCAGCCCTTACAGTGGGAGAGTTCAGCTCTGGAAGAGGAGGGGACAGGCAGGGGCTGCAGAATTGCATCCTGTTTAAATCAGGCCAGACTCATGCTATGCATGAACAGTCATATTTTCTTTTCTTCTCCTTTGTGGCTATAGAGGCCAATTCTCCTCATGCAGTTGGGATAGTCTTAGGAGAACTCCAGGGCCTGTGCATGTGGAAAGGTTTCTTTTCTTAAAAAAAAAAAAAAAAAAAGGTAAAGCTTGCAGTCAAACAATGAGTTTCATGCAAATGTCTCTCTTAAAACTGGCAAGATTTCAATAAGCATTTTCTGAGAAGTATTTCATTTTATTTGGTGGGACGTTGCTTTTTTTACAAAAAAAAAAAAAAAAAGGTAAAGCTTGCAGTGGAGTTTAGCCTCCAGAAATAGGAGAGGGCTCACACAGACTAGATAGCCTTACATGAACTCTGCAAGTGCTCCATGGCCCAGAAGCTGCAGTTTAAAACTTCTTATGCAGAGCTGACCATAGGAAATACTCATGAAAAAGAAAAATATACTAGAGCTTCCATGTTCCATTCATAGCCAGACAGCTCCAGTGCAGTGTGGCAATTGAACTTTTAAGTCAGCAACAATAATAACAGAAAGTACAGACTGCCAATCCTTCTAAAGTGGTTATTCTTGATTGCTGCCTGTGCTGAGACTCAGTATGCCTTTGGGGCTTGAGGCACAATAACTCAATTCACAATATCTTAAAGAAAAATTACAATTTAATATTAGAACTGTCATTTAAATGAAGAAGCCACTGGCTCCAAGGCAACTATCCCAAATTTTGGGATGATGACCAGAATTACTAGGATTATGAATGGCACTGCTTTTAAATGACTACATAATCCTGACCAAGTAATAACCTTGTCACACAGTGCACTTGATGTACTTGATAATACATATCTAGTGGTGGGTGCATAATTCACCCATAAAATAATGAGAATTACTTCATGTTTGTAAATCATAACAAGACATCTAGATTGAAATAAAAAATGCAATTTACTAGTGAATATTTACCCATTTGATGGGTAWATAGTGAGTATGTAGGTTCTCTCTTTTGCTACCACAACTTCTACAGCAAGACACAGTGTGCCATGGCTTTTCCTTCTCCTACCCTGCTGACTGCCAGCTCTGCATTTCTGCCAGGTCAGCTGCTCTGCTGCTTCTGCAAAGCTGTGAAACTGGGGAGACTGGCTGGGAAGAGAAGTACCYAAATTTATTTTTAAATTGACTGTGAGTACTCAATTCAGTGACACCTGTTTGATCTATGCGAGGAGATACTTTAAAATTATAACCCTTAGAATTCACCCACTATTCCCATAACCAGTCTCTGTTTGTTTCTYCCTCAGGTATTGCCTAGCAGAAAACCATGGGCAATTTCAAAGGGCATGCCCTCCCTGGAAGCTTTTTCCTTCTTTTTGGCTTGTGGTGGTCAGTGAAGTATCCCCTGAAGTACGCCTGTAGAAAAAACAAGAACGTTTGCTACCTTGGTTCCAGAGCAGGATTCCAGCGCCTGGAGTTTGTGGAGGGCATCATCAAAGCTGTCTTTGCCCTCATTGGTAAGTGAGGTGGACTAAGGGCAGGCTGTACCTTCTAACACTTTTTGCTTTAGATTTTGTTCCCTGATAAAATGAATCTCCTTTTGTTCTGCTCTTTTGCCCTTTAACCACTGAGATGTGGTGGGGCTGCTGCTGTTAATTACAGCTGTGGCCATAACGTGGTTTCCATCCATAGTGCTCTTCTGGAGCTGCCGTGAAGTCTCCTGACCACTCTGGACCACTTGACTGCTCCTGACACATCTTAGGGTTCATGCACTGTTCACTGTTCAGGGAGGGTAAGCTGTTTAGGCAAGGGGCTCCTGTGTGCACGCTGGGAGCACCAGACTGTGAAGGTGTTGCTTTTCTATTTTGAATTCAATCATCTCAGGTTTTGGAAGCCTCCACTGATTTATTGGTAAAATATGTAAATGATGCAGAAGATTTTTTGATTAATCTCAGTCAAAAGTAAAAATATTCACAACAAAAAGACTGAACTCCAGATCTTATTGCTGCAGGACTGTTGTGATGGGGTGTGGGGAGCTGYTTGTTCTTCTGTTGTGCACTTGCAGCTTAAGTTGAAAAATAGCTAAATTTAAAGCATTTTTGCACTTCTAGATTCTATTTGTCTACTCTTCTTTAGATGCCCAGAGTTGCCTCATTTCTAATCAAGGTGCAGGCTGTGACAAAGTCTTATTCTTGCTTTTTCTTCCTCTCTGTTAAGATAGATCAGCACTGAAGGGATGTTGTGTCTACAGTTTTATCATTTAAAAAATGATAAAAATCTAAATAACAGCATTCATTTTGAGGCGTGATTGTGGACACCTTTCCTACAAATGTCCCAGTCTGTGTCTAGAGGTAGTTTGGCAGCTAAAACATGAATATACTGTTTTTATTTTCACTTTGAAACCACAGGTTCTTATTTTAACATATGGAAATTCCAATTCAAATCAAAAGTATGGAAAAACTGCTTGGCTAAGACAGACAGTAAAGGCATCAGGAGTAAAACCTGCTGTTTCCATGTTAGGAAAACTGGGAATAAAGGTGGAACAACACTGCATTTGCTCTACAGCATATCTGTTTTTACAGCAGGATGCTGGCCTGTGCTTTATAAACAATGTAATCAGCTTTTATGTTTTAAAAGCAGAACAACTTTTAAACCCTCCCCAAACTTCATTGATCATATAAAGCATTTAAAAGCAGTTTTCTGTTGCTGGAGTACCTCAGCTAGTTAGCAAAACACTGAGGGGCCAAGGTAAGGGAGAGAGTGGAGCAGTGATTCGRATATTAACTCCATGTACATTCCCATGGGACTTCTAATAACTCTGCACGGTGGAGGGGTTTCCTTTTATGGCTTTAGAGGAAAAATCCCCTTTGAATTATGAGTCTGAACTCTGTCATCCTGCATATGCCAGGGCCCTGAAATGGTAAATCTTTCTTTTGGAGAYTTTGGCGTGTGTTATGCTCATGTTTGAACCATTGGAAAAGGCAGCTGAAAAATTTGGTCAGAGGACTACTACAATAGCAATTGTTTAAAAGAAGAAAAAGCAGCCAAGAATAAGCTGTTTTCATTTTCATTGCTGGAAACTGCAAGACACAAATAGTTCCACCAGGAGTGGAGTTGAAGCCTGATTTCCCCTGGCTCTCCACCCTCCAGATTATGTGATGCTAAAACCTCAAACTTACTGGCATTATACAGCATGGGGATGTATTGCTGCCTCTACTGTTTGGGTAAAGACTTAACATCAGTTTATACCTTAAGCACCAGAACAAATGGTTTTTCTTCTTGTTTCATGCACAGGGATGGTGGCTGAGCAGTTTGTTCCTGATGGACCTCATCTGAAGCTGTACAACTACGAGAAGAAGCACTGGGACCACTTGATGAACTGGCAGCATGCCACCATGTACCTCTTCTAYGGCATTTCAGGGCTGGTGGATATTGTGGCTCACAGCACCAACGCGCTGCCAGTGGCCATGGACAGGATGATGCTTTCCTTAGCAGTCTTCATTGAAGGTCAGTTTACCTCTCCCTGCAGGGATGTGCATGAATCCTGTGGATGGATATTGATCATTGCTCTGTGTCTTGGTTTGGAAAGACAGGAGTCTGCTAAGGAAGGCAGGAGCCTCCCCTGAAATGGAAAATATAAACCCCCTCCCTCTGAATTGCTATAAATTTTAAATTAAGGGGGCTCTCAGGCAAAGATATGGGAGCAGGAATAACAGTTCTTTATTAGGGAAGAAAATAAAAAGGTAAAATAAACAATGCAGTAAACTAAAACAACACTGACAGAGTCAGAACACAACCTGACACGCTGTGGGTCAGGGTGTTGGTAGCAGTCCAATTGCAATTGTGGCTCCAGTCCTTCTGGAGCATCAGGTGTGGTTCTGTTGGAGCAGKRATCCTGTAGAAAGGTGGAGTCTTTCTCTGAAGATCCAGTGGAAGAGGCAGCTGTTCCTCTGGGAACCCAGTGGAGAAGCCGTGCTGGTGTTCCAGAATCTCCAGATTGTATCTGGGTAGCAATGCTTGGCTCCTCCCTCTGGGCGGAGCATCTCCCAACGGCATGCCATAGTTCTTATCAGTCATGCAGTGACATTCAATAGCCTGTTATCAGCAGATGTCTCCCCAGAGGGAGGATTGGGTGTGGAAGAGATAAGGAAAAACTGCCCACTTAACAGAAGACAACTGCCACACAGATGGCAAATAGAGTACAATTTGCTTGGCAATCCAGGACAGTCTGGGAGTCTCAAATCAGCCTTGCAGAATGACCCTCTGGGAGCTGYCTGTTTCACTCCCTGAAACACTTCAAGGAGATCACAAAAAGATCAGTTTTGGCTCTCCTTACACTGCCCAGGACATGATCCTGCATTGTAGAGGTGTATCTTAGCTTTCCTACCTGCTTAGACAGCAACAGAAATGTTATGGAAATAGCAGCAAAAGCCTGGTTTGSGTAAGTGCTCAGTAGCTCAGGCATGTGTTTGATGTAGGAACTGACATGGTGCACAACTGGTTAGCTAAAGCCAGCATGAGTGAAGGTGATACTGGCATAAAGAGAAATGCCAGAAACATTTCACTGTTTTCTAAAAGCAGATGCAGGGAAATTGCAAGGGAAGAAATGATCTTAAACTGATCACAATTTATTCTAGGTTTTCTCTTCTGCTACCATCTTCATGGGAGAGCCATGCTGGATGTCCATGTTCACCAGTTACTGCTGTTTGCTATCTTTGGAGCTGCTGCCTGCATATTTTTGGAAGTTTTTTTCCGTGGCAGTATTGTGCTGGAGATGCTCCGTACAAGCCTCTGCATCTTACAGGGCAGCTGGTTCTGGCAGGTAGGTGACTTTTCTGCCTTTGTATTTTCTTCCTCACCAAAATTAGTCATTTAACCCTTTGCAGATGTTTCACAGGTTATGTATATGCCTTTTAAACACAGACCTCAAAAGACTTACAGAAAATAAGTTCCTTTAAAGAGATACTTGTATCTCTTAAAAGGATTTTTTTTCTGTATTTCTCATAGCCTTTTTACAGAAGACGAAGAGGCAGCTGCTTTACTTCAAATGCCTTTTATCTGAATCAATAAAGAAGCTAAAGTGTTTTCCTTGAGTTCTCCATATTACAGAGCTCTCTGATCCCTGTAACATCCTGTTCCAAATTTGCCAGCCAAGTGGCAGTGATTTTAGAGCATGGAGATRTATGTTGTTCTTTACAAAGAGAGTCTCTCCTGTCAGCTGCTGGAGCACTGAGTAGACACCCAGTGTAGTACTGGACAGGTGAGGCAAAGGCCTCATTGACATTGCCAAAAGGTGTTTAAGTTCTAGATTCTCATTAGGAGACTGGGTGGTGTAAAGCCTCCTGCTCTTCTAGTGCTCTGGGAGCTGAGCAGAAAAAAGAACAGCCAAAATTTTGATATTTCAGGGATGTGGCTCCTGAAAGGACTCTTCAAAATGTAGCTTCATACCCTCACTTACTTGTGAGTCTATCCAATAACAGATATTTGACAGTGACTCTTTCTCTGCTGTCAGAACAAGAGACAGATTTAAGGAGCTGCTAGGAGTTTGTAACAGAAATAGGAGCACTGGTGCTGATGTGTGTTTCATCTTATAGTGGGGAATTGAGGTCACTCCAGTGATTTTTCCTTCCGGCATGTCTAGACTGGCTTCCCTTTTTTCTATGCTGGCCAGACAAGATGAATAAAAATGTTTGCTGTTTCTTAGGAGAACTGGACACTCAGCACCAAATCAAATATTTAAATGCTTTCTCTGGCAYGGAGACAGACCTTAGAACYGGCTGTATTTTTCTATAAGTGAACTCAAGAATGTGATGCTGCAGCATTTGCTGTTTCATTTTCTTGTTTTGTTTTCTTGTTTGCAAACTTCCAGCCAGTGATTTAAGAAGCTTTACATAGGAGGAATAGATGCAACCATTTATTCATTGTTTTCTGCCTAATCTAATTTTAGAACAGACTATTTCTTTAGCTCTAGAGACAATGTGGGTTTTGTTTCAAAGTAAAAATTGAAGTACTAAAAATAGAAGAAATTTAAGTGTGGCTTTTTTCACACCCACATCAGACTTCAACCATCTGTGTGACTGAAAACCACACACTGGCTGCAGCACAGGAAATTTGTAAAAGGTAAAGGGACTTTCTTTCTGCATCATCAACACCCTCATTCATTGAATTCTCTGCATGGAAATGCAAAATTCACTCCCCTYCTTCTTCCTCTCCTCTTCCCAGTTTCTAAATTCCCAGCTAAACTGCTGAGTGAGGACTTTGAATAGTATTAAGCAGTACAGAGGGTTGGTATTTGTCACACAAACCCAGCATAGCCACAGGATTAAACATTTTCCCATTTTATGTACAAATATGAATCTGATCTTCCCCAGCTCTGAATGARCAAATCAGCTATGTATTTCACATGAGCTTACAGTCTTGCATGAGGAAGTGTTGGGATGGATGAAACGAGAAAGCCTTATAAGTATGACTGCCTGGCAAAAGATTTTGAGAATATGGAAACTATAAGCGAGATTGAAATGAAAGCAACCTTTGAGATCCCTTAGTTACTGAACAACAAGAACACAATAGCATGGCCAGCTGAAGGTAATCCCCTTTTGATGAAACAATACCCTCTGCTTGCAAGCAAGTCCAAAAGTCAGAGCAGACCCTGCCAGCTTGGCAGAAGGAGTCTAAAGAGTAGTTTTTAAGGTTTAAAATGTAGCAGAAATGTAGTGTAGTGATTCTTATAGGTTGTATAGRAATGCTATAAGTTTTGTATGTTGTATTAGATTAGTTAGTGAGAATCAGAATATTCAACACAAAAGATAATTTATTGTATTGTAACAAGAACTTCAAGCATCTTTTACTGTACTTCTCTTCTCTTCTCTTCTCTTCTCTTCTCTTCTCTTCTCTTCTCTTCTCTTCTCTTCTCTTCTCTTCTCTTCCTCTTACTCTTAGTCTTGCCTCATAGCTCTTGCCTTCTACTCTCACGCTCTACCCCTCTCTTCTCCTGGGCCTGCTCTGAGCTGTGGCTGGCAGCTCTCAGCAGGGCCCTGCACCCAGGCCCTTTGCAGTAAACCCCAAGCTCCTGACCTGGCTGCAGAGATCTCTCGCCTCTGTTTGTCCCGACCGTGTGGACCCCATCGCTCCTACAAGGAAGCTCCATTTTCATTCCATTTCTGACCTTTCCCTTGGATGGCCCAGCAGAAATAGAATTGTGGCTCCCCTTTATTTSTTCTGTGATTATTCATCTTCCCAGCCATGTAATGCATTCACAGCCACTGCTGGGAAGAAGGSAGGCAGTGCAAATGGCCAGGCAGCTTTTCTGATCCATGAGGTGATTTCAGTTCAGAGCTGAGCACCAGCCCCTCTCCTTACAGTGCATAATTGTGATGGTTGCAGGGCTGGGCTGTTGGGCAGGCTCCTTAATTTTCTGAGCAAGAGCAGTGGGTCTCTGGGACTGTCACTTTACCTTCAAAGGCATTTCTGCACAGAGCTGTTTAAAGTGTTCCATCACACCTGACGTTGACTACAAAATCGTTTTTAATAGTAAACACAGAAATAAGCAACACCATAAGAAAATTMAATGTCTGCCTTGTGATGGGTAGCATAAAACATGAAATGGCACAGGATGCTCATCAAATGACATGTACAAATCTCTTTTATTTTATTACAGATTGGCTTTGTGCTTTATCCCCCAAATGGAAGCCCAGAGTGGAATCAGACAGATCACACTAACATGATGTTCCTGACCATGTGCTATTGCTGGCATTATGCTTTTGCTTTTCTTATACTTGCAGTGAATTACACAATTGTCAGCTGGTAAGTTACTTGAAACACTGAAACTTTGGTGACTTGTCAATT
This sequence comes from Cardinalis cardinalis, assembly GCA_014549065.1. Taxonomy (NCBI): domain Eukaryota; kingdom Metazoa; phylum Chordata; class Aves; order Passeriformes; family Cardinalidae; genus Cardinalis; species Cardinalis cardinalis. Next base: position 2,694,984 of record JACDOX010000082.1, on the reverse strand, counting down.
TAGTCTAGTAGGAGGTTTATTTTAGAAAAGTTTYACTGAGAAATGAAAGGGTTTCTATGAAGTAATTGTCTTGCAAGGTAAAATAAAAATAATTGTTAATAATCAATGAAAAATACATGACATTGGTTCAGTAAAAGGGGAAAAAATACATAAATACATAAATACAGCTCTGATAGCATAGCACGTATATGTCTCATATAGAATGAGCACCAATAGTCTTCTGCACATATTTAAGTGCATATAAAGTCAGAAGTAGATTTTTTTACCTGCAGACTCCAACTGCTCATCTCTGCTAGTTTTAAGTGGCTTAGAGAACAGGCTTCATGACTTTACTGTAAAGATTATTACACAGAATTCCTGCTAGAAATTTCCTGTGATCAAACCTGATTTATTTTTCACCAGTCATTTTCACTCCCTAACATCTAAAGTTAGCCCTTTTCCTCACTGCCCAGTGCTAATACTGACAAAATTCCAGCTGCAGTGTTAATTTGGCTGTAAAAATGCCTCTGCCATCAGATCACAGAATGYGATCACCTTCTGTCCACAGGACCTTACCAAGCCTTTTCCTGCAGTGTCCTAAATATGCTTCTCACCCTTGCTTTATCCCTACCATCCTAATAGCCCTATTTAATCCTGTTAAATACATAGCTCTTCCAGTCTTGATTTGCACTGAGGTGCCAGTTCCTTYTGTGTCTCAGTCTGAAAGGCACCAGCACTCGAGGCTGGGTAACTGGTTTGCTGTATAAAGAGGGGCAGCTCTTAAGAAAGGGGCAGCAATCTCAGGTCCTTTCTGATGCTGGGACCAGTGGCTGCTGCTGCAGCCTCAGATGAGGCCCCAGAGAAGGCTGATCATGGCACRCTGGCAGACTTCCCCTCTGAGGGTGGTTTGGCCAGACTCTTTCTCACAGCTTTATGGCCCCTTCCCAAGTGTGCACAGCTCCTGCATAACACTGAACCTTCTGGAGGGTTCACTGAGGTTTGTTTGGAGTGCTCTGGGATATGTCCATAGGAACAAGAGCTTGCAAGCTGTACAGTCAGGACACATCAGTAAAGGCAGCACTTCCTAACCACAGAATCACAGGAGGAGTCATCCTAACTCGCTGACTGTCGGAACCCAGGAAGTTCCTCTGGCTGCCCTGGAGGRCTCSAGCCCCTGCCCWGGGGGCTCAGAMRCCTTGGCACAGAGCCCAAGGCCCCTGTGCCTTTGATTTAGCCCTTGGAAAAAACAATAACCAACCTTATATGAAGAATTACCAGCCATGAAAGTTTAAGTAGAATGATAGTGAATTTATCACGGGGTGAAAAATAGATTTTTGGGGTTTTTAGAATGGAGGTTCAGGGGGCAAGATGAAGGAATCTGGGCGTGTCCAGCCTTTCTCCCTCTTCTTCTTGGCCTCCATCTTCTGGGTGATGTTGGCACTTTTAGATTGGTTTAGAGTAGAAGTTCCCTGTCTAACACAGGTGATAGGTATTGGGAAGTAATTGTAAATATTGTACACGTAGTTTTTAGTATAAAAAGATAACACTGCCCCAGGGGCAGGCAGAGTGCTTGGAACTGTCCTGCTGGACGGACCTCGGCAGGACAGGAGAAAGAATTGTATAGATAAGAAACAATAAACAACCTTGAGACCCAGAAATGAAGAGCTCTGACTCCTTCTTCGACACTGGGCTGGGAAAAGAGACTTTGCAATGCATCTTGGGGTCACTCTGACCAGCTAGAGACCCCGAGAGCTGATGAGATACCAGAGTTAAGCAGGATTTTACCATGTAAAAAATGGTCAGATGAGCCTTTGAGTTACCATTGACATCTTTGTTGTTGTTGTTTCCAGGGCGGTCCGTTCGAAGGTTAAGCAGTCGCAGTCCATGGAAATGGGTYTACTGAAAACATCTGAACGAGATCATGAGTCAGAAGAAGAAATTTAGCATGAGTATGTCTTGACCAGTTTGCCCACTCCAACCATTAGGCTAATTGATACCTCATTTCTACATTTTTTTGCCATCTTATTCATTCTTTACTATGACTTGCTTTGCAAATATCAATCCCCTATAATGTCTACATCTACACAGTTGTTGGTTTTGGGTTTTTTTGTGAAGGCTAAGCTTGATATTGATTCATGGTGGTTGCACTAGTACATTGCTTATCACATGCTTCACAGAAAATCAGACTAGTATTAGACAGACTTGATGTGGATGAGGTGGCACAGTGAAGTCTGTACGTTTGCCTTATTAAAAGCTAAGCAAAATGTTTTTCAGCCACTGCTGGACATGAAGTTTCCATAATCAAGGTGTCTAAATATGTGTGTTGGTTGCCCTGCAAGTACCTGTGGATAAATAACTGTGCAGACCTGGGTAACAGTAGAACAAGAAAAAGAAACCACAGTCTTGCAGCTGTTCTGTGTAACAATTTTGTGCCTCTGCTTGTGGCTTTATGTCAAACAGGAAGAACTTCTCACTGTGAACCCATTGAGTGGTTCACTGAAGAGTGTGCAGAGACACCACCAAACCTGGCAGGAGGGCCAAAGATGTGCATGGTGATCAAACCCCAGTGTGGTTGTTTGTGCTTGTGCCTAGACACTCCTGTCTCTTTGCTATCCTTTGACTTTTCAAGGCAGTGGAAGTGACCCTGCCTTTCCTGGAAAAATTTCTTTTCCAGAAAGGCTGAGGGATGTCCAGTTAGGCAGCACTTAACTGCAAAACCAGTTTCTTTCCCAAAGCTATTTCCTTTCCTCAGGTGGAATTTGGTGGTTTTCTGCAGGATTCAGAGCAGACATGTGACCCACCACCTGAGTCAGGAGTGGGTAACTCTGCTCTGGCAGGATGAGATGGTTTTGCTTCCCTTTCCCTGTACCACSCCTGCAGTCACCAGGCAGCCTGCACAGTGCTGCACAGCGAGCTGGGGGAGGGCAGATGTTGCCTTTTAGTAGCTCCATACCCAGCTACCAACTCCAGCGAGGGAATTAAAAAATAACACCACTTTTAATTGCATTTATTTTCTCCATGCAAACTGCCCTAGTGAAAAGCACAGTGTTCACGGCCAGTGGCAGCAAAATGATTGCTTAAAAAAGCTAGCTAATAAAATAGTTTGCATCTCAAAGGGATCCCAAGACCCAAAAAATCCTTACAGGCTTTTTCTAAAACTACTRTACCTTCAATACAACATAACTATTTACTTCACTTTTAAGATCTACCTTTTATCTCCCCTTTTTCAAGGAGCCCCTTTCTAAGCTGCACATGCTGTTAATGCTGTATTTTACTCTGTCAGTTTTGCCAGTGCCCTCCTAAAATCAGTGGTGTTGTTTATTCTGAAGGAGATGATCAGAAACTACTTTGCTTTTCACAGGCAGGAACAATGCAAACTGCAAATTTCTTCACTGCTTTTCTTGGTAAATACATTTAATACCATGTAAATATTAAGGTGCTGTATCTCTAAACCAAAGAGATAAYCTAAGCAGGATGAAAAGCACAATAAACTGTCTGAGCTTTTGTATGTCTTCTTAGAAGACTTCAGTTGTTAAGTTTTAAAATAATTTTAGGTGTTTGCCAAGTATTGTGAAGTAACACCTGTAACCAGGTGTCAGATTATCCAGATGAATCTTCTTTGGAAAGCAAGAGCAGTTGGCTCGCATACATTTCTACATTTACAAATGTCAAGGAGGAAAGTGCACGTTGCTAGCCAAAGATCACTGCTTTCCTTAGCAATTCTTGGCCCTTTTCCAATGCCTTTCTCTGAAGACTCTTGGAGATTTTGGCAAACTTTAGTAAAGCCTGTCACAAACCTTAGTAAGCCCAGGACATTTTTGTAAGATAGGTATTGGTATGGTGTATTTGTAGCTCTGTGTCTCAGCTTTACAGTGGTCTTATTACAAACTCTGAAATAATTCTATTCACTCCACTCTGCAAATCTAAGCCTGGAGTTTGATTACTGTGGTTCCATTAAAATCAGATTTTCTGTAGAAGGAAGATCCAGGGCTTCCCTGAGGATCTTGCCTGTTAATTGCAGCAGGGATACATTTGCCAAATGTATTCCTGTTAGGATCTTACCTTMATTGCACCATATCACAGTTGTCTCTAAATTGTGGGGATTTTTTTTAAAGGGCAGATCGTTTTTCCTGCCAGAATGGTTGAGATACAAAGCTTCTGTAGTGCTGGGCAGAGAAGATGATGTTTGTGTGTCAAAGAGAACTTGGGGATTATTACAAAAGTCTGTCACAACAATAAAATCAATTGATGAAGTGAACCTCATGGGTGAGGTGTGCACATGGAAGGTGCTTAGGAAAATCTCCTTTTGAAAAGAATTCCCTGCTTTTACAGAAGCAAAAAGTGACAGTACTTGAATTTATTGGACAGAGAGTGGCTGCCTGATACTGCTCCTCCCCTGGGGCGGAGCTGGGGACTCTGGCTCTGTCCTTATCCAGCAGTGGCTGTAGAGCTGGGTTTTTTTGGGGAAAAACTGAGCAGGATTTGGCCTGAACCTCCTCCTGTGTCCCTGCTGTGAATCTCCTGTAAATGATCACAGAACTGGATGAATAAGCCCAACACGTTTGCTGGTTTTGGTGCAACCATGCTTAGCAAAGACGCCTCTAAAGAAGCCCAGACTGGAGGCTGATGCAGTCTGACACAGAACTGTAGGGCAGGCTTTGTGCAAAAGGCTCTCTCCTCMCATTAGAAAATGTGGCATTGCATTATCAAGCTTGGAGAAATGCAAGGAAAAACCAGATCCTGAAKTCTCAAAGAAACAGTAGTTTGTGGAATTTAATTTTTAATACTTACAGTGCATGGAAAGTGAGTGTCATAGTGGGGRTTTGTGCCTGACAAGTGTATGGTGCCACAAAGGAGAGGAACACYCTATTTCAGAGTGAGGTTTTGCTACATGGAACACCTGACCCATTCTCCTGTACTCTAAAGAGAGGCCCAGGAACAGAGGGGCATCTATCACAATGAAAAAGGTACAGCCTTCATCATTTCACAAGCAGCAGGTGTTGCCTGAGTTGAAWGAGGGGAGGGAAGTCCAATGAGTTTACAAACACCACTCAGAAAAAGGAAGCTGCTCTCAAGAAAATTTAAATTATTTTTAAATATTGGTGCCTTTGAAAAACTATATGTTAGTTTTTACTAGACAAAATACAGCTGTAATTTTATTTAAATAAAATTGATTTATTCATGTAAGACTTCTGTCATGTTTTCAGGGGAAAAAATATAACCATTTATGGGACAGGATGGGGTGGGATAAACAGGTTACTCTCCTAACACATCCAGACATTTGAACAAGCTGCACTTTAATTCAAGAAAGGTCAGTACTACCTTGTCATTAGAAACTGTGATGGTTGTTCTATTTTAATTATTTAAATGTATTATTTAAATTATTTTTTCCCTTGTAACTAAAGATAGCTTGAATGAAGAGCATTTATGACAGCAAGGAATTTGAATCCTCCAGGTTCACTCACCCTTAAAACTTAAACACTAAAAAYCTTCAGTGGATCAAGTACCTCAATCAGGTACTCTTCCCCAAAATGTTTCAGTTCCTCCAAACAGCAGCTGGGGTAGGAGYTGCTGGTACAAAAGTTGCTGGAAGAAAACAGAACAGTTTTTTATCCAAAAAGATCTTCAGCAYGTGCAGTAGTGGAAGGGAGCCTGACTCCCAAGGACTGAGTAACAAAGAGCACATCTGTTAAAAGGGAGAAAGACAACTGGAAAACTGCTGGAAAATTTGTCCCTAAAATCTATTCTAGGTGCAATATGTGCTTGCTCAAAATAGTTGTCAAATAAGGAATAACTTGTCCTCAGATGACTTTTTTTGAACACTAATTTCTACTTCTTTGCTAGGTAACTGTTGCAGTTCATGGATCTCTGCATTTGATACGTTTCTTAGAATGAAAATACGTTTAGAAAAGGAGATGAAAACCATAATTATAAATACTACAGCAATACTAAGCAATTTAGTTTGGAAAGGAATCTCTCACCTATAGACCTCTGCCATTTACTGACAAAACCCTCTGCCAGAGATGGCAGCTCAGAGGTCAATGTAAGGATAYAATGAGGGCACGAAATTTTAACAGAAATGGTTTTGCCTCTACGCTGTTTGTTATGARCCTCTGCCTCCCTGAGGAGGAGAAGGAAGAAATGGAAAACAGGCTGCAGATCCATACAGCTGAGCAGCAATTAAGCAACAAGAAATCACTCCCAGCGCTCTGAAGAGCACGGGAGGGGCAGCTGTGTTCGTGGTACACAGCATTCCTGCCTCCGGTGTTATTTACCAGGGGCAAGGTTCTCAGACACATGGTGGGATTTTTATGGCTCCTGTGCTGCAGGAAACAGCAATGCCAATCTTCCAGTAGGAATGACGGTGGGAGGGAAAGCTTGCACTGCTTCGCTGGAATTTTACTCTGGTTTGTGACTCTGACTCAGATGCAGTTGACACATTAAAAAAAGTCAAAGATGGTGTTTACTGCTGGCACCATGCTTTGTGCACACTTGAAAACAAAAAAGAAAGGAAATAAGAAACATCTGGCTCTAATTAAGGCTTAAAAAAAACGGAGGAAAGCAGAAGAAACATATCCARTCACTCAAGAGCGATTTTATCTCCCTGCAGCTGCATCACACATTCAAATTTGCAAGTGTTAAGGTTCCCTTTCAGTTTGTTATTCTATCATATAAACATGGTTTAATATTTTCATAAATAAAAGTATACTATCTTTTAAGAGGTGTTCATTCATTTGTGTTGGTTTTGCCATCTGGTGCCTTAAGTATTTTTTTTTCTCTGTATTTTATGTAAAGTGTTCATAGGAAGTTAGAAATTCACAATCAGTTTTGCTCAMAATCCTACTGCAACTTCCCAGTTGACAGACTGTCCCCCATTTGCAAACCTGGGCTTACAACCCAAAGTTTTGGACTCTTAGTATTTAATATATTAAGAGTCCAAAACTTAACATTCTAGTCAAAGATATCCATGATGATGTTAGCCATGTAAAGGAAAGAAGCAGGGATGCTCTTTCCATTGAATGGGAAGGACAGTGTAAGAAACCACGAGAATGAATTATGATTTCTTTCCTATTTTGTCATTTAAAAATACCTGCAATCATCTAGCAGCATTTCTATTAGTAAAGGACTCAGACCTGTGATTCAGTAGCTGGGTATGCTTCCAGTATACCACAAACCTCAGACTGAGTTTAGCAAAGCTGGATGGAGCTGAATGTCACTGAACTGTTCTGGGCCTCAGTTTCCCCAAATTACCCTTGGCTCTGTTTTGTCTGTAAGAGTCCTGCTCAGGGATGAGCATCTTCCTGCGTGTCTCTTCGATCCAGTTTTACATTCCTATCCCTTTAAACAGCAGGAAAGCAAACATTTAACGGCTTATGGCAGGAGGCTGTAAAGTAATGAACATTGCAAGGCTCCAAAGCATTCTCTGAGAGCAGGATGAGGAGGAGATGTTTCTGTCCAGCTGAGCATTGCTGCTGCTCGGTTTGGCAGCAGTGGGAGAGCTGGGCCGCGCAGCCTTGGCGCTCCCGGGGCCGGCCTGGCCAATCCCACAATTCCCCCCAGCCCAGGGGATCCCCGGCCATTGGATGCACGCTGGGGCCGCTGGAGCTGCGCCAGCAGCCCCTCACACGGCTGTCCTGCCCCACAGAGCCCCGTGCCTGCCCCTCTCTGGGGAAGCCTCCCATTCCCTGGCACTGGGGGAATCTGCAGTTTGGCACCTTGGGCAGTGGGAAGGGCTCTGGYGGCCCCGGGTGCTCTTTGCTGCCGCCCTGGACTCTCACCTGTCACCAGAGTGCCACGGCCCTGCRCCCTCCTCGTGTCCCTGTGCTGATCCGCCCCTGAGGATCTTTTCCTTTTCTGTTTCCCATGCTTATGAGAATAACATGGAGACAGGAAAGATCWAGGACAAGGARCAGGGCTGCCACAGACAGACAGGCAGTCGCCCCCCGACAGGACAGAGCTGAGCCCAGAGGGACAGCATGCAGCCCTGTCCCTCCTAAAGGTTTGTACCAGCCTGGCTCTGGCGTGGTGGTACAGCCTGGCTTTGACAAAAACCTCTGTGAGCAGTCTGTTAAGACATTTGGCTATCTGAAGAAGCACATTAACAATTTTGGTGCTCCACTTTGTTAAAGCAATCTTATTTATTTCAGCATTTCCATAGTCTTTCTTATGTCCTGAGGAGTTTTCTTCAACACAAAGTGTCTTGGTTACCTGACATGAGGTAATTTTCAGTATGAATATTTTGAATATGAGTATCATTATGAGTACCTTGCAGATTTCCACCAATTAAATTAAAGTAATAAATACATATATTGCTACTTTTTATTTTTCATAAGAGGAAAAGACATCATAACAATCTGTAAGGTGTGAAAGGAATTGTAGTCTGGAGTAGCAGCAGTATCAGTAGTGTCTAATGGCTAGACAATTGTGCCACATCCCAAGAGACCAGAACCCTTTTTTTGACTGCATGTCTGTACATCCTCTGCACATCACATCAGCTTGTTGAGTGCTGTTTCTTAAAGTGAGATGGAATTGCTTTGCTAATTAAAAAGAGCCAAACAAATCTCCTTTCCTCACTAGCAAAAATCACCCTGTAAAAGCAAGGTACTGTCTGTGTTTACACAATGGGAATTAATCCACTGAATGCTGATGACAAAAAAGACATGTTTATTCCAACTCATTCTTAAAATAACTCTGTTCTCTTCTTCACTTTGACTGTGTTGACTTTCACCCTGTGCCAGCCAGCACCACTTCCCCCAGGGTACGTGCAGATCTGTAATGAGGACCAGAGTCAGTCCCCAAGAGGTAATAAACACACATATGCCAAAACTAATTTTTTTAGAACAGAAGAAGTTAAAGGGGTATCAGTAGACGAGTAGTCAGTGGTTTATAACAAGAGTATGACTGTATAATAACCATTTTATAGCATTGCAGCCTGCACTACAACGTGCCTTCACCCCATGGGGACAGAATTTTKCTTGGAGTCACTGTTGTGTAGTGACTGTGACCCCTTGGGTGCTGTGTATTTGGCAGCTCCACAGGTTCAAAGCAGGTAAGATTTATCAATTATTTTATAATTCAGATAAATGGGGTAAATTATTCTACCCCATTTGAACTCTGGGTTCTTTTTCCTTTCCTTAAATGTTTAAACATGACTGCTGACAAACATTATCACATCCATGTTTCATGCTTCTGAGGAGGAAATATTTTTCTTCTTACAACAATGTTTAAAGAAGTATCCCAAACTTTGTGTGCTGCTGTAAAACAGAAGAGGCTGACAAGCTATTTCTGGAGTGTTTTCATTGGAACATGTGTACACTGCTCATGACTCTTTTGATATAACTTTGAGAAAYGTCTTGACATTTTCTCACCCTTTTGATAGAAATTTGATTTGTTTTTCAAAAGAGATAAACAAACCTCTAACTAGTCTAGTAAATTGTATCTTAAAAAGGAAATATTTACTTTGCAGATGCTTCTATGTTTACATCCATATAGCACCTGTTCATGTTTCCATTGCAACTTGCATTGTGGAAATMTTTATTGAAAGCATACCAGAGACTTGCATTTTCTATATCTGAAAATCAGGTCATTGTACAATATTGTAAAACATTTCTGTGTGCAAACTTRGAGCAGAAAGCTCCTCAGTGTTTCCTCAGCAAAATACTCACTGCATTGAAGTGACACAAAACTATGCACGGACCTATATTTAAAATTCTTTGAAAGAATCAAGTAATCCTGGCTGCTTGTCCAGTAGAGAGTCAGACATGATTTAAGACCAAGAAGCCTGAAGAAAAGTTTATATGAGGATTCATTAGGTTACATTTACTTCAAGAGATTTATCAGATGTTTGTATATTCCCAAGCCCAAGAAAGGACACAAAAGTAAACAGTGATTWTTTAACATCACTGTTAAATTATTAGTGTCAGTAATAATCTCCCTTCAGTAATAATCTCCCTTTGCTAATATCAGTATATGCTCAGACCTTTGTTTGACCTGATGGAGCCAAACGCAGAGGAGATGGGAGTTAAGTCTCAGTGCAGCACAGGGATCCCTCTGCTTGTGCCTAACCCAGCTGCAGGCAAACAGCTGCTAAGGAGGGCATTTAAACTGCAGCTACTTCAGGGGTGGAAAATACCTCCAYGCCCATCTGGGGCATTGCTTGCTGTGCATAGTGGTAGAGTTTCTTCTTTATTCAGACTTCAATCGCAAGTATTAGCATCAACAGTTCCCACCATGCTGATTAAAACTCCCTCAGCAGTTCATGGTGACCAGGTAATATGTAAGGATCTAATAATTTTATTTTAGAAATATATACAGCCAACAATCAGTGGCATTCTTGACATGATTMATGTCTGCAAAACTTAAAAGACAAAGACAAAGAAGATGTTTTCTRAATCTTAAAATAAAATTTGAAGAACCCCATGATTTTAAGCCTGTTACCACATGTGTAATAGGTGTGACTGCATAAGTCAGCTCAGGAATTTGYATTTGTGAAAGACAGATTTCTCTCTGAAACAAAAAAAAGCCTCATGAGACCTTGAACAGTAGGCCAAGACAAGTTAGCAGGCAGCTCTAAATAGAGGCACAGTTTTGCCTGGCATTAACAGGTTCTGCAAGTGTCACGCTGTTACAGAGGAACTCTTTTGGGGAATGCAGAGGTAAGGCTGATGCCCTTTGCTGTCACCTGGCCTTTGCTGCATGGGCTTCATRGCAGCTCTGTCTGCACCTCCAGGGGTAAATGTGAACTTTCTACCCCACAGCTGCCTGCTTTTCTGCTGTTTCCAAAGGAGTGTCAGCCCAGTCTTCCTTTTCACCTTTCTCTTTCCTTGCCCTCCTTTGCAGACCATGACCAGCCTCACCCCAGCTGGCTGCAGAGGCAGCTCCAGCACTGCTCCCACCTGAGGTTGTCCCAGACTCTGCTCCTCAGCAGGCAACCCAGGGTCCAGCATTTGCAGGGCATCCCTGCAGCCTCCCTGCTTTTGGGATCCTTGGTGCCAGATGAGGTCCTGCCTGGCCTGGCTGCTTGGGGCTTGTGCTCACCAGCCAGGCAGAGGCTTGGAGCTGTGCTGCAGCTTCCCCAGTGTCCTGGGGGCTCCCAGGCTCCCAGTCCAGAGCAGGTGGGTGGCTGAGCCCCGGGGTCACTCCTGTGCCACATGAGCCACCCTGAGCTCCTGGCTGGTGGGACAGTGCTGCTGGGCAGGGAGCAACAACGGCGTGATCGGACACGCGGCTCCCATGGATCCAGAGCTTCTCCACAGCTGCCCAGGGCTGCACAAATCTGGGCCACACAAATCCCAGTTGCTGGAGGAGATTTCCTTTCCTTCCTGTAAGATTTCCAATGGAGAGACAATGTGTTTTGAAAAGCTGGTGGCTGGGACAGACATTACCTAGCTACACTTAGATGTTATTCCACTGTCATCAGAGACATCTGGCTGCAGTGGAGCTGAGACAGCCTGAAACACAATTGCTAAATAGCAATAACATGAGCAAAGGCTGAGCAAAGAGTGCCAAGAATAGACTTACCCCTGCCACGTGGCACAGCCCTTATAGTTTGCAATAATCTTCCASTTATATGAATCCCATTAAAGAGTAAGAAGTTAAGCAATCTCTTCAGTTCAGTGAGAACATTAGAAATATACAATGGCACGTGTTCCTGGCAGTGCTGTTTACTTTTGAATGTTCTGGCTTTACTCTGTTTGTCAGTTTGTCTCAAAACACAGGCATTAAAATGTCAGATCAAATGGCAGTCCTCAAATCCAGTTTTCTGCATTATTTGAAACCATACACCCAGTGCATAGGTGTGCAGTTTCCACTGTGACCCTTGTTGGAAAGAATTCCACCTCCATCCTTCACTTAGGGACCTGGTGAGATTGACTGTGAGCAAACCTTGCTATGTGGAGGTCCCCCAGCTCTTGGATCCTTCTTTCCAAGACTGATGTCCACCCACCCCTTCCCTGTTGCAATTTCTGCAGCAGAATGCCCCTTTAGCCATTCAAGATTTTCCAGTCTCTTTGAAAAAAAAACCTTAAAAWTTTCAGAGCTTGCTCTGAAATATCATCATACACAGGAAATACCATAATACATTCAGAAATTTCTAAGATCTGCAACTTCTCTGCTATTGCTTAGACTGTGCCTTTTTGTTGCCTGAAGCTGTGGCCAGTTCAATGACTATTTCAAAGAAAACCCACTATTTCTGCCCAAAGACAGAATGAAAATCATCACCTGTCCTGAAGCGGGTATAGAAGCTATGGCTGAGTTTGGGGCATGGGGTTYCTGTTTTATCCTATAATGCCTGTCTTAAATCATAGCATCCCTATCTGATTCTTGGATGTGTGACTATCCACGTCCTTATTATTGTGCCAGGCCCTTCAGCACTAGGAATCTGTGGCTTTGTTTTGCCTTCTTGGTCCTGTGAATTCCTGCAGAAGTAATTTGGGTGTTTCATGGACTTGGTTTTGAGCTTTTGTTAGACTGGAGGGCCATGCTCCTGCTCATTCAGCATCTGCACACAATTGYTCCCACCTATATTGTTTTGGGAATGCAAATTCATGTTTGGAAACTTTGATCTCACATTCATATCATTGGTTTTAGGGCTAAGTGACTGAGTATATGGGTGAGATTATGTGTCATATATATATTTTTAGCTGAGGCTTCAAAAATATCATGTTTCTTTCTTTCCTTCATCAAATTAAATAGATATATGATTTTACATACCCATTGATGAATATATATAAATATATATACATATATATACACATACATATATATATATATAGACATGACTTGATTCTTTATTTGCACAGCACTACAGAACCCTTGGAAGCTCTGTGCTTCTGTCTCCACAGAGGCATCTCTGGGGATGGAGCCTGTCTGTGCTCAGAGGAGTGGGTGGGATCTCTTTGTCCTCTAGGTCAGTRCAAGCCAGGCAGCATGGGCAGCTGGCACCATTTCTGGGAGCATCTCCACTTTGGGAGATCCCTGACCTTTCCTGCTGCTGAGATCCGCTCAGCAGGGTCAGATCTGCAAGCAGTGCCATGGCTCTTCTCGCTTGGTGAGGCTGTATTTTTCACCCACCTCCAAGGAATAATACATCTGGGGAAGACATTACAGGTTTTGATAATCTGTGGCCTGTTTCTAGCCAGTCTGGCCATTGTTTGAATTCCCCTGTTTGAAGATCACAGTGATTTGAAAATCTGATTCAGGTCTCAGTGACCAGTGTTGCCGTGTCTGGATTTGCCCTGTGTTTGAGGACACCATCCACCTCAGCACCCTGTGGGACAATGCCTGCCTTCAGCTCCTGCTGCCACTGGCACTGGTCTTGGATGAGTCAAATTTCCTACACCTGGAATAGCACTGTCCTGGTTGACTCCCATTTCAGTCCCCTCTGCCACAGCATGGCATCTGTGCACTGCCCTGTGCTGGGAGGCTGCCAGCTCACCGAGCTGCAGGATCTCCAGGGCTGGAAAAATCCCCAGCTCCTTTTTCCCAGGCCAACAGCCTGCAATGTGGCCAGTATGGCACACAAATACATCTTCATGTGTCAGCTGGGCTTTTGTCAAATGATGTGACACATTTGGTCAGAYGGATGTCAAAATATCTGCAGTGTACCCAGGAAAATATTCTTGGTGAGGGCTGCTAGGTAGATGGAAAGTTCAGGTCTTCCATGTTATTTTCCTTGTGACAGGATGGGCAGCACATCCAACAGAGGGTGATAGATTGGATGAGTTCATGACTGGTTGCAATATTTGGGCAAAATGTTTCAGAGAAATTGGCTTAAATAAAATAATCATGGCTGGGATTTCAGCGCTGGAAACAAACCATTATGATGATTCTGTCATTTATTTTGGTCACTTCTCTAGTGTTCTGCATTTGATTTGCTGTGAATTGCCTTAAAGAATAGATTTTAATAGCTATAGTTGTTAAAAATACATGAGGTACAAATGTTTGGACAGACATAATTAATTTGAAATCATAACAAACATTACTGAAATTACAAACCCTCAATTTTACTCTGTTTTCCTGAGGAAAGTTTATACTGCCCATCTGTCTGTTGTTCCACTTTCTTGGCACCTTCTTTAACTTGCTGGCCAATTTCAACTAAATTTACTAGGTGGTTACACATCTTAAAGGTCTCAAAATCTTATGAGTTTTGCACATTTCACTAGTTGGGTACAGAAGACCAACTCTATAATTATCTCAAAGAGGAAAAGGAAAGGAGRCTTATGCCACCAGTGAGGAGGTTGAGGCCAGGCAATCCAGTCCAGTCACTAAGTTGCATAAGCTACCCATGACATTTGTCTCCTCTCCACCAGCTAACAAAATGGAGATGTATGTTTTATGTCCTGAAAATATAAAGATGGATCTAAGAGGTGAGAGGGGCTGAGACATGATGGAGCATGAAGAGCATGGGATCACAGTGCTAAAGGTGTTGAGGAGGCTGAAGAAAGGGCAGTCAGGAGCTGGGAGTATGGAGGAGGTGATCCAGTTTATTGCCAGGAAGAGAGAGCATGGCGTACAGTGTAGACAACTTTTGTAACCCAATTACTTTTGTTCCAACAATGCTGAAAAAATTTCCACTTGCTTATAGTTCATTGCTTTTCTACATTATCTCATGGCTATTTTCTTTCACAAATCATGACAAAGGGTCTGGTTTTATTTTTGTGGTTTGTTCTGCTTGGGTCTTTTTTGTTTGCTTTGGTTTTATTTTGTTTTGTTTTGTTTTAATCTRGAGTGATCCTAATGACACTAAAATATTTGGAATAATTTGAGATTTGCATCAGTGGGAAAATTTTATTTCAGATGGACTCTTCTTTCTAAGTCTGAAACCAAGGAGTATAAGCATGTAAACCAGCTCAAACCACTTTCAGATCAAGGCTTGAATAACTAGGAAAAAAAAAAAATAAAGCTTGTCTGAATGCATGTGTGTTCATAGCAACTTACTCTTGGCTTTCACCCCTCAGAGGGACAGCAGGATCATCACAAAGGTATTCAAATCCATGGGTCTAGAAAGAATTCGTTCAAGACCTGGCTGATGCCCCTGTGGGCTCCTGTCACCTACTGTGGTGATGAAGAGAAGCCACAGAGAACTGCAAGAAGGTTCATATTGTGCTCACCCTTAAGAAAGGCAAGAAGGAGATCTGGGGAACCCTAAGCCAGTCAGGCTTACCTCAGGTGCTAAATACATTTTGGAACATATCCTCTTGGASTCTATTCCCATGCATATGAGAGACCAGAAGATCATCAGGAACAGCATGGATTTACATGTAGGACCAATCTGACTGTCTGCCATATGAAATAACTGCATGTAGACAACAGAAGAGTAACAAGACGTAACACACATTGATTTATAGATGCCCTCAACACCATGTCCCTCAGTGTTCTTGTTTGGTAGGTGAAGACATGTTGGGTGAATGAACAACTTGCTGGGCTGAAAATTAACTCAACAGGCAAGCCCAAAGGGTAGGCATCAGTGGCTTGATCAGGATGCTGTAAAAGCAGAGCCACTGGTCAATAGTTGGGCAGAACCGTTCAGTGCCTTCACCCACAGCCTGGGCCATGGCACATGACAAGAGGACTTGCTGGTCCTCTCACAAGAGCACCCACAGCACTGAACCTGGGGTGGGGCAGAGGCATTGCTGACACAGTGAAGGCAGAGCTCCAGTGCAGAAGAACTTGAGAAAGCTGAAGAYCATTCCAAGAGAAACCTCAGAGTGTCCAACAGGAATAAGTGCCGATCTCCGTGCCAGGGACGTTGGTACAGAGCAGGAACTCGCTGSCCGAGGGGCAGGCATGCTGGAAACTCCCTGGGAATTACAGCAGATGCCAAGTTCAGTATGAGCCAGCAGTGTGTGGTTCTCTGCAAACAAGGTGGAAGAGCAGCTGTGTTATGCGGAGGGAGGTGGTTGRTGGACACTTTTACCCTGCCCTTCCTGGTCCTGCTGAGGCACCACTGGGAAATACAAACTTAGTTTTGCCACCTGCAAGCCATGTTAACCAGACTTAGGGAAGCTGGAGAGGGTTCAGCAGGATGCAGTGAGGTCAGTGAGGAGCTTTGGACAGGTGGCCTGCAGGAAGCACAGGAAAGAGCTGGACTTGTTCACTGTGCTGAGGAGACTGAGGGCAGAGCTAGCAGCAGYCTACAGCTGAGAGGGAGGTGCAAAGACCATCAAACCCAAACCCTCAGCAACACCAGAGGGTAAAGCAAGACACWGAGTCATAAACTGCAGTTTGAGATGCTGAGATTGAGCATGAAGAGAAATGCTTGGATTTAGAAAGGTATCATGTCACTGCAGCACATCTCCTAGTGAGGTTGTGGAGCCTCTTATTGGCCTAGATGCCCTCCAGAGGTTCCTTCCACCAGATTTTGAGACACCTTGTCCTGCTAACCTGGCAAGCAAGGCTCAGGGATGGTGCTGTAAGGCAGACCTCATCTTTGCAGCATCATGCATCCTTGTTTTTTGGTAATAATTTGTGTAGAAGGAAAGTGTCATTGTATAGCGGGAGACTGAGACCCTGTAGAAAACAGGATCCACAGAAAGTTAAGTAACTTGACATGAAAGCCCATGCCAGAACTCAAACAACACTCCAGGTTTCCTAAGACCCCTCAGGACCCTGACCWTAAATATGCTTTGAGTCAGTCCTGCTAATGGGACATAGTCAGCTGAAATGTGGTCTGAATTAGCAAAAGTTAGCAGAACCAGGATGTTGCAAGTCTTAAGATGAAGCAAAAATTTTCTGCCTGTGTGCTGCAATGTTTTTTCCAAGTGTTTGCAGCTTTGTGAGGTAAATTTGTGTTAAGTTATAGCAGTAAGGTACATGAGAATGTAGCAGGCTGCTCTTTTGGATCTGGCCAGGGTATATTGGGCTCACCATGCTGCAAATGCCAAATCCAACCCATCATGGTTTAGAGTCACCAAAGGACCGCTCCCCATTAACTGTTCAAAAGTGTGTAGTTTTGTCCCCTGCTGTATTCTTTGGCATTAGGTTACCAAGTCTGATTTCTGCCTGGGTATTAGATACCAAAGATGAGACTTTATATTATTTTACAGATTTTCTAGGACTAAAACAGTGGAAACAGAAGAGATGGCAAAAAGTATGGGCTTTTAAGACTTCACTCACTTCAAAAATATCACTTGTGGCAGCTTAGAAGCTTGGGTTTAGATAACACTTACCTAACTGCTTTTATTTCATTTAAGGCAAATGATTCAATGAGCTTCTCTTGTCTCAGTACTATTTCAGTTTTGAAGACTGATCCTTACGTTAAAAATATTTCCTCTGGAGATATATTATTTTTTTTCTTTCTGTGCAGTTAATTTCTGTGACTGCAGTACTGAGACAGTGAACATTTTTGAAAGCAATATAAAAACTTTACTTTTGAACAGATTATAGTGGGTGAATATGGCCACACCTAAAAGGAATATGCACCTGATACTGTGAATGGTGTGCTTCTTTCCTTTTGCTCCCATTTCCCAAAAGCAGATGTAAGGTTTGTGAATAATGTCGGATTATTAGACCAGATGAGAGGTCTGTGCTTRAAGCCAGAACTCTGTAGCTCAGGCAGCAGGAGCACAAACTTTTCTGCAAAGCTTTCTACCCCAAATGCAGAGAATTTCAGGTACACTTGCTGAGATGGATCTGGGGCTGGGAGGAGAGACAGGGTCCTGAAGAGCCTTTTAATAGTAAAACAATCTGTTTATATCCTAATATTTAGGATTAGGATTCAGGATGCTTTCCGTGAACTGTGGTTCAATGAACTTCCCCAGCTTTCAGAAACTTTGTAGAGGAGCAAGTGCTGCATGGCTGCTCCACATGTCCTTTGCATCTCTTTCATGACATATAAACTCTGTTTTTCAGGACATGTAAAAAGTCTTTCTGACAGCTCAGAGCTGATGCCAGTGCTGCAGCTCTAACATAACTAAAGCCTGTTCTGATTTGGACATAAAGAATGTCAGCCCCTCTGACAGGACTGTGTACATGAATGTAAACCACATGTTCTGAAAAGAACAATAAATAGTTAAATAATTGATAGTCACTCGTAGCACTGAAAGACAAAATTTTACAAGCAAACAGAAAATAGCCCTGGATAGTGTGTCACAGCCACAGATCAGTTCTAACTCCCAGTGAGGTCATGTGAATGTGTGAGAACTTCTATACTAAATGCATATCTTTCTGCTTTTAGAAAATTACAGAAAATTTCTGCWTCAATAGAAATCTGGATATGCTCCAGAGAAAGGAAAATTCCTACTTTCAAGCCTCCCCAAATTGTGAATTGGAATGAAAATCTGGACTCCTTAGCATCATAGCTAATCTTAAATTACTACTTAAACAGTTTCTGAGATTCTGCATTGACCTGGGGAAAAAAACCAGGGAATAGGAATAGAAAATTGGGGCAGGAAATATATCTCATGTTCCTCCAAACTTTGCAGAAAGCAAAATAAATTACCAAAGCCTTTTTCCAGTGGCATTCTTGGCATKTGTCTGCTTTGCAGATGGCCTGAATTTCCAATGGTGATCATTTTATTTTGCTTGGGTTTGCCTGAACACAGCATCCTATTTCACATTTGTTAACTGGCCTGCAAGTTCCTCAGCCAGGTTCCTAGTTCACAGCAAATGCCTCTGAGCAGAGGCGATGCTGACCCAGGGTACCAAACCAGTGAAAAGAAGACTGGCATGAGGGTGACACTGACACCAACACGTTCAGAAGGATTAAAAGTGAAGCCTTTCCATTCTGTCAACGTTTCTGTCCATCAAGAATCCAAATTCAAACTCTCTTTCATGAGTGCCATCTATAAAATCCATGAAATCCGTAACTCCCTAAGACTAGCTCTAAGGCTTAGCCCTGCTGTATCTGTAAAACATGGAGAGCTGAACATGACTAAGCACATTACAGTGACTGCTTCCCTTCTGCTGCTTCTGCGTTTCACTTCCTTATCACTCGTCCCAACTAAAAAATACTTTAAAAGAAAAAAAAAGAAAAAAAAATACACCAGGTTAAATGAGAGAAGTCCTTTCCTCGTGCATTTTTGCCTGACTACTGTACCCTCAACCCAATGCTTCACCTGCTTGGATCCTTTCCTGAGAAACCCTTGAGCTCAACATTGCATTTTTCCAGTACATAACCTTCACTAAACGGTTCAAAGCAATATATAATATTATAAGTAGCTATTTCTAGTGCCAGTAAGGTGTGACACAGGTTTTTTCTGCTGCCATCAGTAATGTGTGGGTTTCTTGGGAGCTGTGATGTCGGGCTGCCATCTAGTGAGCTGAGGGCAGCTTGGGGAGCTGGGGAATGGGAGCAGGAGGTGTGCATGCTAGTGATCCAGAGCCCAGGTTTAAAAGGATTTGATTACTTTTAAATAGAACTACTTATTTTGAATCCAAGGTCATGCTAGAAGATGGAAGCAAGAAAAATGTGTCACTGTCATATTTTCTGGAAAAATCCCTTCGCCAGGATTTCTTCTCCTGGGAAGCTGAGAAGCCTCAGAGAAGACTGAAAACGATAATTGYCTGATTGCTTCTCCTGGTTTTGCTGCTTTGGAATGTGGTTGGAGATTGTTTATCAAACAGGTTGTTTGATTGGTTTCATATGAATTGTTTTTACTTAATGACCAATCTGTGCCAAGCKGCGTAGGGACTCWGAGGAGTCAGTCACGAGTTTTTGATCAGTATCTTGTTAAACCTTCTGTTTGTATCCCTTCTTTATTGTTTAGTATAGTTTTAGTATAGCATTCTATAATAAATATACTATACTATAATATACTATAATAGAATAGAATAGAATAGAATAGAATAGAATAGAATAGAATAGAATAGAATAGAATAGAATAAAATAGAATAATAAATTAGCCTAAGAACATGGAGTCAGATTCATCATTCCTCCTTCATCCTGGGGACCCAACAAATACCACAAACAGTGAACACAGGCATTCATGTGTACTGTTGGTCCATCGTGCAAATGCAAATGTTTTCAAGTCAAATAATATTATCTCCAGTAATTATAAATACAAATTTCCTTCCTCCCTATGCAAGACATGCACTTTTCTTACCTACCTACCCACCAAATTTTATCAATGCTTCAAAGCTGCATGATAGAATTAATCTTGATTTTGGTAGCTTCCCAACATAAATAATTTGAGAACAATTCAGTTATTGAAGCAATTCAGTAGATTTATTCATGGGATTGAAAACCAGATGACTTGACCTGATGACTGGCAGATTTTCTGTCTCTTATTGTTATCTAGCTATACCTTCACCTATTATATGAAGGTACAGCTGGATGCCTCAGCTTGGTTTTGTTTTTAGACTTTAAAGATGCTACAGAGATTTAATCTCTATTCATTCAGTGCTAACTAACTCAAACTGGATCCAACCAGTGCTTACAGCAATTCTTATTGGTACCTCCAGCAGAAGAATATTTTATTGGTTTAGTTTCTTTTTTTTAACATTTATTCCAAGCTGACACTCTGTATRACGTACTGAAGTGAGGATAATGTCCTCAGTACAGGTTATAAGCCTTGTGTTGAGAGGCATAATTGCTCCAGAGGACATTTCTCAAGTTCCTTTGATGGCTTTTCAAACAATCCTGCTGAGGTTATTTAAGGGACAATGAAAGGTGCAGAGAAGTTTGTAGACTCAGAACTCAGTGACCTCAAGACTAAGGAGAGGTCCTGCTGCTACTTCATGGCAAGGTGGGGAGAACAATGGGGCCAGGCTGTTCTTCAAGGTGTGCAGTTTTAGGATGAGTGCCCACAGAGTTAAGTGGCAATATAGGAAATTCCATTTAAATAAGATAATRTTTTTCTCCTTAATACTGTTCAAACAAGAGCAGTTTTCTGAGGGAGGTTGTGGATATTCAAAGTGATTCCTTGAGCAGCCTGATTTCAGCCCCTGTTGGGCATGGGGACCTCCAGGGCTCCCTTCCAACCCAAGATACTCCAAGAATTAATGAAAACAATCTCTAGGGAGAATTTGCAAACACCATATATTTGACATTAACATAAATATTTTAGATGGCCAATTACTTGTATATTTTTATTTTTATTTTGTGTGAGAATGCTATGAAGTGGTGACTCTTTTGCCTTTTCTCTTTTGGTTTCTGTTAAATAACATTTTCCTCACAGGTTGAAACTGTGGGCTCCAGGAAGGTTTCAGTTATTACAAGTAACACTCAAATCTTTAGCTCCATGACAGACCARCTGACCAGACAAAACATCACTGCTGCAGATTATGAAAAAGCCAGATGTTTCAGTAGACTTTCAGGTGAGTCTTATTAGGACTAAAATAAGRCTTGTGGGGCTTAATATTTGTGATATCAATTTGTCCCCACCCCCTCCACCAGCAGAAAAGACACTGTTCTTTCTCTTAACTGTACATAACACTACAAATTTTGTCATTTAGCAGAGTTATTTAAGCATCCTCGAGCAGGTACTTGTGGAATCACCCTTGGGTTTGTTCTCAGAGCTGAGTGTAAACTTATCAGCTGTTTAGATGTACATCTGCAATTTTTCAGCATCATTTAATGTTTAAGTTAATAATTAAATCTTTACTAACTAAATTAATAAAAGTGTGGCTTTATGAACCTATTGGCACAAAGTTTGTGCTCCCTTGAATGGCTTCTTTTACTTTTTTGCTCTGTCGTGTACTTTCAAGCAATGCTTGTTAAGTGTTCTTTGGCCATTCAGTGTGTAGCACACGGGGTGATTTACTCAACTCCATTTGAATATTGCCTTTTTTTCTGTTTGATTCAGGCATTTGTGGCAGTAATGGCTGCAGTGAGTCAACTCTTGGATGCCAACACCAACAAACAGAATTCATCCACAATAGTCTTGTCAATGCTTCAACCAGGTAACTTTGCCATTTTCTTTAGATGTAAGTCAACAGCATTTCCCCTTCTGGTTCAGGATGAAAGCAGTTCATGAACAGATTAAAATATGTTTGCCATTCAACTCCAATGTGTAATTTCCAATTTACACCAATATAAACATTGCTGGATTCTTCTGCTTTAGAGAAAAGATAGGGACAGGAAATGAGGAGCACTACCCACTGGAGAACCAAATCAGACAGGAAGCTCAGAACCTGAACCTGTAGCTGTAGAATAACAAATAATGATAACTTTTATCCCACTTATCATTTTGATGCAGCCTCATGAAAACATGGAGGAATTTTCTTTCACTGGTAACATCTCACAGCCCAATGATGCAATCCAGTCTGCTCCACTAAAATTAAGCTCCTCTATGATTCTGTTTTTGGCACAGAGAAGTAAGTMGTGTGTGTAGTTGGATTTAGCTAGACAGAATGAACACCAGTATGAATCATAAATCCTAACTCATACACTGCTAATTGTTGCAGATACAGCTGGGAAAGTATCAGTCAACAAAACCAGAAATACAGGAAAATGCTCCTGGGCTTATTGGTGACCTCTGTACTGAAGTTCAGATACTGTTCAACATTTGAAGTAAGCCTTTTCTTCTTTTGAAAACTGCAGCTGGGAAAATTTTTAACGAATATTCACTGAAAATCTCCTTTGGGGAAAAACCCCTCAGCTGGTTGGTTTTTATGTATGCTGATGCCTGGTACAAGAAATGCAAACATCAAATGAGCTGGAGAATCTTATTTATAGAAGAATGCAAACATGCATGTAATGGCCAGAATACCTTTGGTGTCTGTGACTTTCTCCATTGTTTTATTTTCTAAAATTGAGGGTGTGTTGAATCTTTGACCATAACTCTACAAACATTGAGATCAAGAACAAGTACATACTTACTTTGCCTGAAATCTGAAGACATGAACCATTTCAACCAAAATTCCTATTGCTGTCAGATGTCAGCCAGGACATCTGCATCCTAACACCTGCAAATTGGATTACTCACTTGGGATTTTTCCAGATGTCCATTACTTACATTCTGCAGTGCTTGGAGGATAAATTGGTATTGACCAGGAGAAAAAGAAAAAAAAATAAAAATATTCTAGTTCTTCAAATATGTGCATTTCTCTGACATCACAAGAGTTTCACACCGAGCACCTGAAACCAGCAGACTTGTCTTCAATCTCTCAGGGTAGTGTCAGGAACACTGAGACATCACAACAGCATAACAAAGGTGAGGTTAGTAGAGCACTTAGACATCATAATGATGAACATAATTTGAATACAAGCCCACAGAGAAATGAATAATTCAGTTCTCTCACCAGGGTTGGAAAAAGATGTGAAGAGATAAACCAAGTAACCTCAAACAGCCAGCACTGACAACAAAAATCAATGAATAACTCATTAACTGGTCACTGCCATTTCTGTTCACTGTTTCAGAAAACAATACTGTGGAAAAACARTATGATCATGTAATAAAAGCCTTTATCATAATGCCAATATAACATAACACTCCCCTCAAGACAGATAGATGTCAAATTCACAGTTTGTCTTAAAAGAAGTCCCAAAAGATTTCTTCAATATTAAGTGCACATTTGTGATATTTTGTACAAATACAGTTACATTAGTCTCACCTGATGATCASATTAGAGAGAGATCAAATCAATCTCTCTTGATCTTAAGTCAAAAGCATAAGACCAATAACAAAGCCTCTTATATAATCTAGGATTCTGCTCCCTCACTTAAACTACAGTTGAGATGAGCAATTTAAATCACTTAGATGAACTCTAATTTGGTAGAAGTGCRGRAAAAAACCCCAACCAGTCAAAAAGTGAGATCTGAAAGCAAAAAGCCAGGCAGTCTCTTATCTTCTGACTTTGCACTAACAGTAAATGTCCCTGGTGTGACTATTTCTTATTTAGTGTTATTAAAAGTCTGGCCATTTGGACTGTGTGCATATATTAGGATTTAGGATATTATTTTTCTCATTTACCAGTATTTCCCCTCAGAAATGATATTGAGAGAAGGGTAATAATTATTTTCACACTCCACCTCAGCAAAAATTGAAGATCTCTCTTAACATTCATRGGAATAGCAGGTGTTCTCAACTACTTATATGGATTCTGAAAAAAATCTAAACAAAAATCTGTAAATGCTGAATGTGTGCATGGGCATAGCGCAGGCTTCTTGTGTTTAGATCAAGCRGCATAGAAAATGTTCTTCAACTTCTGTATGTAACAGCTGATACTGCTGACTCTGTGCTGCTAAACTAGGACATTWGTGAGCAAAAATGTATTCCATAAAATGTCATAGGAATAGCAGAGGGGATTTGCCTTAGGTGCATTAGTCCTATATCAAGAATAAAAACAACCAGGTCTATGGAGGACAGTCATTCTCTCCAGAAGACATCCAAAATTTTGGAAAACAAGAAAAAARTCAACATGACTGGCACAGCCCAATACACATATTAATGTGAGGAATGTTCATTTTTCATGCTATCTTTTAACTCCTRCTTCCAGATAAAACCATTTTGTCCTTTGACTTCCTCCACCAGGAACTGATGCCACATGTTACTGCTTTCTTACCGACAATTCTCCTATGTGAGTGTCCATTTGCCAAACCCCCTGAATTTTTAGATTATRTGTATTCAAATTTGGCATGGTTTCTCCAGAAAACAGTAAATGGCTTCTTCTTACAATATTTAACAAAGTTTTTGAGCTCAAACACATACATATGACAGATCAGTAATCATCACCGTAGAACCATACAGCTAAGTGATCCAGGAAATGTGTCATTTCCAAAGAAATTACTGAAWCTTTTTTACTCCTTTATTTTTTCATAATTTTTAATTGAACTATTGAATACCATGAATGGTTGTGTTCACTTCTTGTTTGCACTCCAAGCTGCTTGTTGCTCATTAAAAGTAGTTCTAATTGCTGTACCCTGCAGAAGTATGTTTGAAAATGTCTGCATGTCATTTGATGTGTGAGTGCAGCACCACTGTGCTGCAGGAGGGGAGGGAAGGGCCACTCCATTTATCATTGTTTGCTTCCTGTTCCAGTGTGGATTCAGCTCTGGTTGGCAGTAACAGTGCTACAAAACCTGAAAGCTGTTGTTTGGCTYACACATAATTCAACTGGCAGTGCTTTAATGCTTACTCAGTGGAAGCCTGAATCCTGATCACTTGGATAATTCACAGGAATTGGTAATTTCATTGGCAATCTTGACTGAGAAAGGCACATAAAGTAAGATTTAAATGCCAAATTATGCTGTTRTTGATATAATTCACAAGGTTTATGAAACCCACATATTGCTTAGTAGCTGACAGCTCCCGTTTCAAAATCAAATCACTGTCAATTCACACAGTTTGCTGGTGCCTGTCTCTATGTCTCTGCAGCCACTTTTTCTCCTTGCAATCCCAATCCCTGGTATATCACATCTGGACTGCAGCTGTGTGGTCATGCCTGTGTCTTTTGGGATTACCCTGTAAACGATGCAGGTGTAATCACACCACTGATTTTGCTGTTCTGATGGTAGGGCATTGTCCTTTCTTCAATGGGAAGAGTCTGAGGTTGTTTAATTTTTTTTTTTTGTTTGGTTGATTGTTTCTAACTCTAAGATCAGCATGGCAATWCAAGGGCATAGGTGCACTCAAGCTAGAATGCACAGGAGTTTTAAAGTGTCCCCATGTACTTGTTTCTGCCCTGTGGCACATCTGGCAAATTGGGCAAGCTGTGCCCAAGCTGCTGAATAGCCAAATGTGTTGGCAAGTGCTGGCTCCCTCTGACAGGACCTGTGCCTGTGCCCAGCTGCTTGGGCAGCTCCTTAGCAGGGAAGGGCTGGCCTAATTCATTCCCCCTGCTCAGCCTTTGTAGCCTCCAGCTCTGCACCTCTGTGGCAGCAGCTGGTGGTCAGATGAGGGGTTGTCTAAAGGCTGAAGTGCCCCCAGATGAAGAGTAGAGCTTCCTGGTGTCTGGGCTAGCTATGGCACTGCCTTGTGCTGGGTAAATAACTCAGAGGATTTAGCATTAACTACTCCCTCTGCTTATATGTTTATAAAAGCACTTGYTCTGTAAATATTAAGCTTTCAACCATTAAGTTTTATACATTGCCCTCCTTTACTAACAAGGCTATTTAGGAATGACKGCCTGGTTCTGATGTTTGTTATTCCTTCTGTATTTATTTCAGCTTCTCTAAACAAAACACACCCTGGATAAAATCACATATCTGTGGTCACCAACTTCAGTGTGCCAGCATTTCAGAGTTCATTTCTACTGTCTTCACAGAGCAGCATTTCCATATTTGTACTATTTACTTGTTTCTGTATTTCCCTTYACGTTATGCATGTCCTTTTTGCACAAACTGACTATATGTTAAATAAGATTCCCATCTGTTTATGCAAAGGCAACAACATTTTCGGTTTCATTGAATACACTTACATTTACTTGCTGMTTTATTGTCACTATACAAACATAGACTGGTTTCAATTTATAATTATTTGTAATAACTTACCTTAGGCCAAGAAGTCAAAATTCAGAATGCTCACCAGTATGAAAAGCTAAAAGCTGCTTTGTAAAGTCTGTGTCACCTTGCATTTTACTATGAATAATTTAATCTGCTATTTTGATGGAAATTTGATTGGTATTGTTAAATCTCTTGTTGGTGTTTGTCACAWGCTTCTCTAGTTTTGGGGTCTAGAATAATTCTGTGGGACCTAAAAATTCTGGCAGTGGCTAGCAATGATCATAACTTTACTGAAACATTCTTGTTCCTATGTGCAACCAGAAACAGAAACTTTAAAAAGAAACGTATCTCTTCTCATCTCATATAACTGATACAATTGGTTTTCTGGGCATTACATATAAAATATAAATATGAAAAGCTACTGGATTGTATTTCTTATATCGGTGTTGGATTGTCCATGGCTGGTCTGGTTATTGTAATTTTGTTTCAAATACTCACTAGGTMAGAGGAAAGATGTTAAACTGCAAGTATTTTACACTAAGTTACAATATTTTGTTCTGTAKGTATTTTGAGGAAAACAATTAAAAGCAGCCAGTTTAGAACATATTGCAATATTATTGATTAGCAAATCCTATTTTCAAAAATAGCTAAACCACACAGCATGGCTTGGGACTCACTGGCACCTCTGATACTACCCTGGTCAGTCGCAGACAACAGAGACCCAGACCACACAGGTCTGTGATACAAACTGAACTTTTCAGTTCATTATCTCAATTCTAGGCTGTAAAAATGTGTCACAGTGCTCCACCAGCAGCGTGACCTGCCCCCATACCCTGGTATTACAATGTGTAAACAGCTATCTCTTTTCCTCGGCAGTAGCTAGCTCATGCTACTGTTCTACTGTGAATGACTTAATACAAACACAATTGCAGCAAATTTTCTTGATGGACATGCCTGTGATTAATGGTGTCCTGTGAATCCCCTCTAAACAATGAGGGAAGTCATGCCAGCAGAGCTGAAGTTGTAATAGATTAATGCCTGTTTCTCATCCTGCTTGCACTAATGCAGATTTGGAGCAATTCCATCAAGGTTCATGTTTTTAAGACTGTAGGATCTTCCAGCCTCTGCCTTTTAAATGTATTTATTTATGATAATGTTATATATATATAAAATATAAAAATACACATTTATATATATGTGTATATATACTATGTATAATGCCAAGGGAGGTGGTGGAATCACTGTTCCCAGAGGGGTTTAAGGAAAGAGAGGACATGGCACTCAGTGCCAGGGTCCAGTTGACATGGTGATGTTTGGTCATAGGTTGGACTCAATGATCTTGGAAGCCTTTTCCAACCTAATTGATTCTGTGATTCAGAGATAGGACAAAGTTTGGAAGTGGAGGTTTGTTATTCTCTTGAACTCTGGAGAACAGTTAGAAATACTTGTTTTGTGCTAACTCGCTTCTTAACCTGATGAAAAAGATCCCAAAAAGAGCAGAAAGGGAAAAAATACATCCCAAACTGTTGTCAGTCAAGGCCTAGTCCTAAAAAGTGCTGGATATTCTCTGTTCTAGTCAAAGTCAGACAAAACTGATGGATTTGTTMAGCTGTCTGAGAGTAATGTTGGTGTGATTCTGCAAATAAGTTATTGTTTTAGTTTCTATCTGTATTAAAGTCTTTCCTCTCTAGCTTGCTTTTAGTATAAATGAAAATGAGAAAATATTTGAGAATTTTTCTCATTTTTCCCTTCTTTTTTTTCTCCTAAACATATTTCTACCAATAGAAAAACTCAAAACTGATTTGTAAAGTGGATGTTAGTGAGTCTCTGCTTTTCTATGCTCGTTTTTAACATCATCTTCATCTCTGGAATTGAAAACCAAACCTCCAGAAAGTGCAGCAACAATACCACCAGATGCTACCAGCAATACCTTCCTTATGATGCCACCAGCACCACCTTACCTCCAACAGGGTGGAGACTCCCACAGACTCCTGGTGCACAGCTGTGGCTGTCCTGCTGCACTGCTTCTTGTTGGCAGCATTCCTGTGGTCAGCACTCAGTTCTGCACTGCTGTACTTGTTGCTGCTCAGAGGCACGAACCACTGCCTGGATGTTTCCTTGTAACCATGTCAGTAATCAGATGGGGTAAGATTTAAAGTTGTCCATGTGGCAACTTTYATAGTACAGAGTACATTCAGGGAGAGTTGTAAAGATAGGAGATCAGCAGAGAGCAAGKAGAATCAGTGTCTCTGTCTCTGGGTTAGTGCCATGTGATTTAATAATCTCCTGTTGCTGCTCACATTACTGGTATAACCTGAGCTTGTTCTCATTGACCTGATAAAACACTGAAACTGATAGYCTGGTCACTGGCACAGCAGCACAGGCCTGTTGGGTGTAGGAGAAATTTTCACAGTAATCAAGCATTCAACAATCTGTTTCTACCAGCTAAGTAAAAAATCTTTCAGTCATGGTGACCGCATATGTGGGCTTAAATTCCTCACTTAGTGACTCCCAGCCAGAGCTTTGAATACATCCAAAAGCAATGACTGCCTGATATTATTTTTATATATTATTTATTATTAAGCAAAGAACACATTCTGAAGTCAGTACAGCAGTTAGAAGCAACACTGCATACTGAAAGGAAACTTTCAGAGAATGTTTCATTTTCTCTTTCAGAGAACTTACCCAGACAATGGGAAAATTCAGACAGATGCTGACAAGGTAAAGTGAAAATCTCAGCCTGTTTCAAGAAACTCTTCTAAYACAGTGTACAGGGGCACCAGTATTTTCCATGTTGTGCATTCAGCTTTTGTGTTGTATTACTTCTGATGGCACCCACCAAGCAGTTTTCAACCCTTATTGTTCCATTATTATGTCTTGCATTTGTAGAGGCAATTCCTCGGAAACATTTAGAATTTGGACTGCACATGCAAACCAGAAAAAGTTCAGCAAATGCTGCCTGGCTACATGGCACTGTGCTCCCTCCATAGGTATTTGAATGACAGCACAGCATTATGTCCTTTTGTGTGTCTGTGACAAGTTACACACGTCCAAACCAGCAGGATTCTGACTCACTGCTTTTGGATCTCTTTTGAGACCACAGGCAGTGCAWGGCAATCTGCAAGGTCTCTATTAGGGGTGAAGAAGGAATAGACTTTAAGAAGCATGTTTATTACCAGGATAAAAAGTTTTGCATGAGGTTCCTCCACATGAGATGTGCTGCCTAGTGTGAACTGGTAGGCAGGAGRTGCGGAAGACAAGAAATGAAGCAAAGGAATTGAGGAGGCAAACCTGACAGCCAAGCCTCTTGCAGGGCAAAAGTTACACTCTGCATCAATCTGGTATGAAATGCAAAGGTGTTTGATACAATATGCTCCTAAATTAGTTTCTCTCTGCTGACCAGAAGGTAGGGTTGCACAGTTGTAATAAGGGAGCCCACTACAGCCCAGGAGGGGCTTGCTCTGTCACCACAGGTGTTGGCTCAGGAAGCTCTGCTGAAGCTCTTTGCTGGCAAAAATCAGCAAGTCATGGATATTAGCTGTCCTYAGAAAAATATTGCTCACAACCCCCAGTCCTGCCTTTTGTCCAGGCTACAGAAAACCCCTTTAACTTATCACAAGGCAGGTGGAACATAGATCTTAAAATCTRTGGAACTCAGGAGGCAATAAGGTATTTGTGCGGAAGGGAGGTATGCCTATGCAACCAAACAATAAATTGCTAATGTCTCATTTATTAATTAGGAATCCCTGCCATAGTAGTTGCAATAACACTTGCAGCTACTCACAGGGAAGGAAAAGCTCTAAACTAACGACAGGAACAATTTTAAGTCCATGTATTATTACAACACTGGCTATCCCACACCTTTTGTGATGGCTCATTATTAATACAATTCTAGATGTGTTGTTGTGTCCTGGATTGCCAAGCAAATTGTATTCTATTTGCCATCTGTGTGGCAGTTGTCTTCTGCTAAGTGGGAAGTTTTTCCTTATCTCTTCCACAACCAGTCCTCCCCTGGGGAGACATCTGCTGACAACAGACTATTGAATGTCACTRCATGWCTGATAAGAACTACAGCATCCCACTGGGAGATGCTCCACCCAGAAGGAAGAGCCAAGAATTCCTACCCAGATATAATCTGTAGATTCTGGAACACCAGCACAGCTTCTCCACTGGATTCCCAGRGGAACAGCTGCCTCTTCCACTGGATCTTCAGAGGRAGACTMCASCTTTCTACAGGATCACTGCTACAACAGAACCACACCTGACACTCCAGGAGGACTGTAGCCACAATTCCAACTGGACTGCTACCAACACCCTGACCCACAGGGTRTCAGGTTGTGTTCTGACTCTGTCAGTGTTGTTTTAGTTCACTGCAGTGTTTATTTTATCTTTTTATTTTCTTCCCTAGTAAAGAACTGCTATTCCTGTTCCCATATTTTTTGCCAGAGAGCAYCTTAATTTAAAATTTATAGCAATTCAGAGKGAGGGGGTTTACATTTTCCATTTCAGGGGAGGCTCCTGCCTTCCTTAGCAGACACCTGTCTTTCCAAACCAAGACACATTAGTATACTACTTTGTACTTCTAAGTACCCAAAAGAAATAAACCTCTTTACTCAACCTAGATATTCGCTAGAAAGAAACACATTTTCTCCTCACTAAGGATCTAGGGTACTGGATCTACATCTGCCTTGAATCCTCCTGCAAGACTSTGCAGTCCTGTGTGAATTGAAATGCAAACTGCTGACACCCTCAGCCTAACTGATACTCCAYCCCTTCACTTAAGTTCATAACTACATTTCAGTACCTACATTAAACATATTAAATTAATTAAACTAATGTACTGAAATATACATACCTCACATGCATTTAAAATCTGGCTATAATAATTATATTCCTATTTGTCCTGTGTTTCTGGAATAGGTATTCATTGGAGTGCCCACATACCAAAGCAGGYTATCAGGCTTAGAATGCACCTTGGCAATAGTGGAGGATATGAAAGAAAAGCAGACTTGTTCAGGAAATGTAAACACAAACCCACTTCCAGATGGTGGTCATGTTTTTGCAAATTTATTCCTCAGTCTCTTGTCACCAGCTTAGACCCTCTTGTCACAAACTCAGATTTTTGACAAAATCTTTTATTTTAAAGAAATGTATACTTTCAGCAGACMGAAAATGAATTCCATTTGTTACAATGGGTCAGACTTTGTTCAAATGCATATCAATGAATGTATTTTGTCCCCCTTTTTGGATTGCAGTGTCACTCAACTTCAATGACAGTTATTCCAAATTTAAACCCCTAAAAGTGAGAGAAGAGCAGGTCCAACCGAGAATGATGAATTTCTCAGCACTGCCAAACATCACTCCAGCTCTTGAGCAGCTTGAAGCAGATTTACTTGCTCAGTTTTACATCAACACTCCATGTATTGTCACAGAGTGTATGTCACAAGCCCTCAGTTTATAGATAGTTATAGATTATTTAAAGATATAAAAAGATTATTTAAAGATATAAAAAGATATAAAAAGATTATAGTTATAGATTATTTAAAAAAGGATTGCTTTCATTTTATTAATTCCATGGGACTGATCCATTCAACAAAACTTTGTACTGTTTATTCATTTCTTTAAGTACAATTTTCATGTTTGGAGCAAACAAAATACCTTACCTCTGACTCTGTCCAGGCTTGAGAGAAACTTCATGGGCAGCTACTTCTTTTGTTGAAAATTAAGTGCACTTGGATGAACTTATAAGCATTCTAAAAAACTTACAATAGCTAACATACTAATTTTCAAGTGCCTTGGTAAACCTCACTTTTTAAATTGAAAACAGATACATACAAGTCGCATACTCCAAACACAGATTAGTCTGATAAATTTGGTTACATCTGTTTTTCTGGATTTCTTCTCTGAATGATACATCAAACAAATGTAAGGAAGTGTATCTTCTCATCTCACTTTAATGATATCTTTTTGCAATATAGCCCTGAATACATAGAAAGTTTGAAACTCAGATATTAAATGGTATAGAGAAAAATTTAATAAATTTTTGTGTGTGTGCTCCTAGGAATAAAAAGGATTCATTAATGAAAAATATAATTAGTACTATCTCTATAGTGGTAGCACTCGGGATCACCTGGATGACTGGCTACCTCATGTTAATAAGCACTGAAAAAATAAGTCTTGCTTTCAGCTTTCAGTTCTGCATTTTGAATGCTACCCAGGTCAGCATATTTAGCAATTCTGAGACTAATAATTCAGATTTAAAAACAAAAAATTGACTTATTTTTTCAACAGCTTGATATAGGGTGGGAACTTGTTAGAGAGCAGTTATAGGGATTCAGATTTTTTTTTCAGAAATGAATGCTGGTTTGTCGCACATAAAACTCTTACCCTTGTACAAACCAGGGTGGGATTTTATTTCAAGGTCATCACTGAAAAGACTGCTCTGTCTGGGTGGCTTCTTTTACACCAAATCATATATAAAATTATTTTCAGAAAGAATAGCAGGAAAAAATTCCTCTGTAATAGATGTTGGAAAGAGTCCCAGGGTAGTAACAAGAGCTTCATGGCTTGAGGCCTTTCACAGTGATACTGAAAAAAAAGCCTTCAGGGAAGCTTCTGCCTCTTCTTTCTCCCCACAGCCCTGCTGGATTCTTGGCCTCGCATTCCTATAAATGCATCCCTTCAAATAAGGCATTTGAAGTACTTGGAGTAATGGATTCTTCATTATTATGCCCTTGGCTATTTTCTATAAATCAGCTAATTAGAAATATGTGAAAATCCACCCATCCTCAGACATTAAGCTGTTTATTGTTAGTTTGATCTACCGAAAAYGGAGTGCCTGTACACCAGTGACAATCAGATCTGCAAACTCTGTGTAAAAAGTCCTGAGGTGATCATACCACACTGATGGACAGATTATGAGATTATGCCCAGGATTTAAAACTGAAGTCATTAGCAGGAAACAGAGGTCCACTTATTTAAAAACATGAGCCTTCTTTTTTTTTTTTTTTTTTTGACTCCAGATTCTCCTGTTTAATCCTTGAAATGTGAATTTAGAAAACCAGTATAGAAATGTTAAAGTCTTTATTCCCTTTGTCTGAATCTGACTGAAGTGCTGACATGGCACACCATATTTAATGCTTGTGGCATCCTCAGCCAGGTCTTATCTTCATCCTATCCAGATGAGAATAATAATATGATCCTGAGACAGGCTCCTGACACATGCTAATTAATCCATTACAATGTGCAAATGAGGCATCTATAGTTGGGAATCACCTACATGGATTCATTTTCCTCTTGAAAGTACTTCATTTATTTCAAGTTGTTGATGTAATTGTTAGTAGTTAACAAAAATAATTTTATTATTTGTTGTTTTTTTATTTATGGTTGTTTTTTGAATCAAGTCACATTGACTAATCTTTTCTGGTTTTAACAGCAAAATAACTCCACACTTTCATTTCCCCTACAGGAACTCCAGATTTGTATTCTGTTCACTTTCAGAACATCACTCTTCAAGACAAAAGTTTTCAAAGTGTTCCCATTTTCCAGGTACCACTGTATTAAAAAACATAAAATGTTTCAAAATCACAGCCTGAAAAACATTCAGAGGAAACCTTCAGATCAACCCAGACTTTTTCAGACAACATTTCCTTGTCTACCTTCCCTAACTGGAACTGGAAACCTGCAAATCCATGAAATACAATCCCACATGGCTCATGGTTTGATTCATACAGCTCCCACAGGTACCTGGAATGATGGACACACTTCTCCAGCTGCAGGTAGCTGGAAATAGATCATAAGCTGAGACCACGAGGAGAGAGGAGCAGGACCATGTGCWGGCAGGACAATGTGGCTGCAAAGCAGCCAGGCAGCACCCAAGCCTCTTGGGGCTGCTTGTATTGCAAGGTCTTGGCAAGGACTGAGCTAATGACAGCTTTACACTCCAGTACAGACACACAGAAGTTGCTCAGTAYGGACACACAGACGTTGCTCCCTTTATGCCCATTGGACATGGCCAATGCACTGCAGCTCTCCTCTCCCTTTCATAAGTAAAAATTCAATTTAGTTATAAACCAAACAGTATATCAACAAGCAGCAATTATAAATGCACTGTGCATTACACATGAGACTTTCTGAGTGTCTTCATAGAGGTGTTTCACCAGTCCTGAAAAGTTCTCCACATCTTAGAAATCCATGCTGACTTATGAGGCAGAAAATAAGTGTACTGGAGAATTGATACACCTCTAAAAAGAGCAGTCACACCAGAAGCAAGGCTGAAGTTCATCACTACTGCTCCAGAAAAAGCAGAGGAAGTCATTTAAAGTTATTTAGGACAGGTAGTTCATACTTTTTTTTTTGATAGGAAGTTTACGTACCCATGGGCATCCATTTTTTATTTGTAAATCCAATGTATAATGTTTGCTTTTGTCAATTCCTCCAATTTCCTTCAGAAATTTGTGTGGTTTAGGAAGTATGATACTTGATTGTGTTGTAGAACACTGCTAGGCACTCTGAGTATGACTCCTTAAATGAGTGATAATATTTTCTAATAATTGATATTTTTTCTCAAAAAGTATTCTCTAAAGAGCATCCCACTTAATTTTGAATGGCTCTTTTAAAAAACTAATAAAAATATTGTTTCCATATTATCCCAAAAAATGAGGCAAAAACTTACAAAGAATTTGAAGCATGGAATTGGAAGTGCTGTCTTTTACTAATTAAGCATCCTGTCTCTAAGTATTTCAGATGATAATAAAATGCTGTTATTGCCAACACTGAACATCTCTTGCTTAATGTATAACACTTTCAGCATAAAGCSCCCCTGCCCCTCCCAATTATACATTTCATGGCTTTTTTTTCTTTCATCTAGGGAATTCTAATTTCAGAAATGGAACAAATTAAAAAGATCTTTTTCAGGTAATATGCTAAATTATTACAGGAAGCTCTTATCTACACGTGGAATTTATTTATCTTCATAGCGTAGTGAACTTTGGCATYGTTTGTGATATGTGGGCTTTAGGGATCACAAAGTTTCTTGTTAACACTTTGGAAACCCTGCTTTGATAAAGAAATGGATTGGAGAAGGACTGAATCATCAGTACAAAGGTATGCAATACAAGTGGCAGAAAGTATAATGGATGGAAACATCCACTTTTCCAGATCCTTCCCATATCTTCTAAAGCAAAGATTTTTTCATTGAAAATACCCAAATATTTTCTAAATACTTTGTAAAGTTTAGGAAAGAAGCCTCCTGAACCATGCCCCTCCTCCTCCCTGAAGTGTTTAGAATTGAAATTTGTATGGTGTTCATCTTCTCTCATTTCCCCTTAAAATTCTCACCTCCATTTCCAATCTCCTTACTGCTAGTTGGACCCTCCTCTAGGCAGGGACAGAGCTCTCAGCAAGGACAAATACTACAAAAGCGAAACAACTCTTACATTTTTCTTGTCCCGGCAAAAACCAGATCTTAAAGCTGTCTTTTCAGAGGCATCTTTAATGTCAGGAAATAACTAAGCACAGTTGTGCTTTCGGTAGCTCTGCATAGGCACTCTCTGGAAGCACCAGCACAGCGTGCCCTCAGTGCTGAACAAAAACGGGCAGCAGAAATCCCAACTATCCCCGAGCAACACCAGCTCCAGCTCCAGCAGCTCTGGGAGAGGCACCCTCAGGAATCCATTCCCGCACTTTCCATTGACAAAACTCAGGAAATTAGCTGCAGATTCATGTTTTTTGTCTCTTAGGGRTGTTATGAATTGTTATAAATGATAAATCGAAAGCCAAATTATAAAAAATGCGAAAGGATTTATTTTTCTTTTTCTGCGACCAAAATACRGTCCTCAAAACCACCACAGCCAAAGAGACAGCATSGAGCCCGGGTTCGCCGCTGAGTGAACACAGATCCGACCTCTATCGCATCGAATCCCCTCCACCTCCCCTTCACAAGGGTCGCTTCTAGYGGAGATGTTTTATACAGTCTACTGTGCCCGAGGCGAAGGAGTCCCAGTTTCTTTTGTAACTCTTCACATTCATAGTTGGTTCTTTCACTGTGCAGAGCTGGACAATCGCCGTTTCCTGGTCAATAGCCGGCGTTGATCRAATCCCATGAAGTCATGTATTCACATGTATCCTTCTGGCGACTTCGRCTATCTTGCTCGACGTTATCAACAGGGCGATGATCGCTCTTCGGCCATTTCCGATGACCCGATGACCGCTCTTAGGCAGTTTCCGATGACTCGGGATRCCGGCGATCATCGCGCTGGGTACATCTATTCTTGGGCTAAATGCCAATTGTTATCTAGCCATCTCCAGCAATTTCRGAGTTTGAATAGACATCCGTCCCTCAGGCTGCTTGTGGTCAGAGACTCGTTTGGATTTCACAATCTTTATAAAATACATTTTTTGATAGGATGAGTTATTTCTAACATATATTACAAAAATRATCAGCCAGAAATCCAAATTAATAAATGCAAAAGATTTTATTTTCATGACCAAAATACGGTCCTCAAAACCCACAGCYAAAGAGACAGCGTCGAGCGTGGGATCGGCGCTGGGTGAACACAGATCCGACCGCTATCGCAWYRGATATCCCTCTGTTCACGAATGCCGTTTCCAGCGGGGCTGTTTTATACAGTTTTTTATGCCTGAGGCAGAAGTGCCCCGATTTCTTTTGTAACCCCGCATATGTATGAAGGTTTCTTTCACTGTGCAGGGCTGGACAATTGCTGTTTCCTGAGTAGTGGCAGGCGCTGATCATGTCAGGGGAAGTCGTATATTCAGATATATGTTCCTTGGCGACTTYGGTTATCTTGATTGATGGCATCTACCAAGCCATGAGCACCCTTGGTGTTCCCTTATGGCTCCTGAGGAAGCCCATTTCCGCACCGGCCATGTTCTTTTATTAGTAAACGAGTTTCCTAATTCCAGTGGACTAATCTGTCTCCACGTTGCTCAYGGTCGGAGGCTCGTTGGATGCTAGATTCTTTTTACAATTTTTATTTTATACATTCTCCCCTTAAGYATAAATTACTGTATAACATATAATACAGGGGACAAGCTCTGAATGCGAGACAGGGGAGTGTGAGAGGGTGTGAGGGAGTGTGCGGCTACTAGGGTAATGTGACCATTCAAGGATGAATGACTCCTGTGTGTGGGTGTCTAGCAAGTCTAACAAGTACAGGGGAATTTTACGACGCGTTTTTTTATCTGAACACCGACAACCTACGAAGGCCGAGGCTGGTATTTCGAAAGGAGCCCTCTGTGAGAGCGCGGCCTCACTGCAGCAGCGCTGAGGTGGCGCCGCGGGCAATGACGAGCCGCCATATCGGCCGGCTGAGGGCGGGGCCCCCGCGCGGCTCAGCGCGCACGCGCGCGGCTCGCGCARGCCCGGCCTCGCTCCGGCCCCTTCTCTCTGCCCTGCCACGTACGGGCGGTGGCGGCGGCGGCGGCCGTGCCCGGGGCTGGACGGGGGGGCTGCACCGGCGGGACGGCGGAGAAGTCAGAGTAAGAGAGCCGGGGTTGCTCCCGGGAGCAGCCGCGTGTGGAAGCGGCGGGAAGGAGGGAGAGGGGGCAGCTTTGGATTTGGGGTGAGCCGGCCGCCCCCTCCTCCCGGCCCCATCGTTCCCCGGGGCCAGGGGCGACGCGGCCCCTGGCGGAGGGGCCGGGAAACCCCTCGCGTCCCCCCGGGCGCGGCTGAGGGAGGCGGAAAGCGGCCGCGGCCTCCTGGGCCCGGRCAGCGGGAGATCCCGGGGTCCCTGCCCCTGCACGGCCCGCTGTTTCCTGGGTCACCCAGCCACAAGAGCTGCCGGCTCCTCACTGTCCGGCAGGGGTCGGCTGTGATTTCTGTTCCCCTTTGGGCCGGGCCTGCCCGAATGGGAACTGGAGAAAACCGAAAAGAGCTCTTCTCCGTTCTCCTCCCTCGCGTCACCCCCCCGCCTGCCTTGGGAAAACTCATGGCTCTCTCTCGGGTGGCGTTTGGGAGACACTCCTGCTTGCTCGTGTTTCTGCCGGCGTCACTCGAATTCTGAACCCTGTTTTTGATCAGAAAAAATTAAAGCAGGAGTGTCTGTCCCTCCCTTGTTTCCTCTGTTTTTCTCTGCTGCTGCGCAGAAAGGGTAGTGAAAGGCAACGTGGTCATGGGATGCTGGTTTTAGAGAGGATCCTGAAGTGACTGGCCTAGATTGGGCAATCGCTGTCCACATGCACCACCTAGATTAGTGCATGATGTGAATGGAAAGTGAGCCGGGAGGGGAGGAAAGGTCTGTACCTGCAAAATGCAAGTGGTACACCAGGAAGGTTAGAAAGATGTCAGTGTGATTCTTATGGAAAACAGCCTGYAGTCTGAAAAATGGAGAGTAAATGGTTGGTTGATTCCTCCCTGCCCCGGGAAAGTAGACACTGATTTTGTTAAAAAGCTCATTAGTGTGCATTCTGGATGTGTTCTCTGTAGAACTCTCTCCGTGGAGTCATCCATTCAGCTGTGTCACAGTGAGGGGAAAAAGCTTTAGTGCTGTGTAATTCAGCAATTTGAGTATTTCACATAGTTTTCTGTAACAGTATCAAGCAACTGCAGTGTTTAGAATCTGTATTTTTAAATCTGGACACCTTCAAGCAGAATGGAGAACAGCTAGACCAAAAAAAGTGCATTTATTCTCCTGCTACCTTTTCATAGTCAGAGATGGACAGCAGGTTTCTATGGGTAATGTGGGTAAATAAGGCATTACATAGCTCCTTTCCTTGCACAAAGAAATRAACGATACATTCGATCTCTTGAAAGGCCACAGGAGTTCAGTTGTGTCCACCAAAATGTTTGTATGTTTAGGACTTAGAAATGAGGTTCAGTTCTTACTGTTAACAGTTCCTGAGTAGCAAATATTGTAATGCTGRAGAAGCAAAACCAGTGCCCAGATCTAACGCTTAAACAAGGTGAGGGAGTAGCTAAATGAACTCTTTGGTTCAAGCACTCTTAGATGCATTATCTGTATTTGTCTAGTGCAGTAAACTTACCTGGAGCTTTAAACTTACCTGTAAACTTACCTTTAAACTAAACTTACCGTAGCAGGTCTGGGGTGAAAGGGGTGCTATCTTCATGCCTTACTTATTTCATAACATGTGAGYGAGGCATCAGAAAAGTACTCTCTTCCTGTTCCCCTGCTTACTGTGTCACAGCAGTCTCTCAGTGTCAGGAGCAGGCACAACCCTTTTTAAAGGGGAGCATTTTCTACCCAGGATGGGGGGAGCAGCTGCCAGCCTCTGAGAACCAGAGAGTGGYTTTGTGTCTTTTCTGGGGTTTGCTTGTTCTCTCCCTTCATCCTGTATATTCCAGTTTACTTCCAGTTGAATTGAAAGAGAAGAGCTGGGAAGCCCACCTTTATGTGAATAAAGAGGAACCGACTTTTTTTCTCTGGTTAGCAGTGAATAATCTAAAAATCAGATTATGGATTGTTGAAATTGGCTGTGCATGTGAAAGAGAGGAGTTGCCAGGAGGGTACACCCATGGGGTCAAAAGGGAGGAGCCAGGGGTGTTCCCTATTGGACTGTTCCGTGTGCTAAATCAYCTCTTGATCTTAGTCCTGGAAAGGAATACATTACTGTCAGGAATTCCTACATGCCATTAGAAAATTAAAAAAAAAATAAAATATTTTATTACAAAATTAGAAATCTTGTTTGAGATCTCTTTTAGATGAATGCAAATTCTACAATACTCCGAAGTGTAAATCTGATTGTTACATTATGGATAAAGCAAGGGCTTTTTGTATTGGGTGTATTCTCTAAGATGTTTTAAAGTGAAAGATTGATGTGAATTGTGTCATTCTAGGGAAGTGTGACTGTAAATATGTTTATTTTCTGATGCAGCTTCCTGTTCCCTACATTGATAGTGCATGGCGGCTTATCCTAACTCTGCCCTGAAGTGAGGTGGGAAAACTGTCCAATAATCCAGCAGCACTAAACAGACAAGGTAATGATAAATGTATATTTTTGGAAAGCAGATTGAAGGAAACCTGTGGGTCGATGCTGTTTTATTTTTTAATGCTTAAATTAAGAAAAAAAGCCGAACAACCTACCAACTTGTGCAAAACCCTATGCTTTTAAATCTAATTTAGAGTTAATTAGGTTTTGTTGATGTGCCTGCAGTCAAGACTCCTATGTTGCAAAAGCTGAATAATGCATTAGTGAGCATTAACAATACTATAAACCTCACAGTTTGATCACAGTGCCTCAGCAGCAAGGTGGCTTTGTTAATGACTGGTCCCTGTTCCCTGCAGTTAGGCTGTATCCACGTCCCTCGTCTTACATGTGATGAGGAGAGTGAGTTTTGTTCAATAATTGCTTGTATCTTTTTGGGCTAAACAAAGGGCTTTGCCTGAAATCTTTGCTTTGTATTAAGTTAATTACCAACACCCCCAGAAATACAATTGCTATCTAAAGATAGTATTATACTCCATCTTTTTAGTGCAAAATATTGTCACTGAAACAGTAGAGTTAAMTATATGGAGGTGCATCAGGTATTAAAGGCTTTAGCTGAGTGTCTTGTTTCTGGTAGGAGAGAATTTTCAGTGCAGTACTTCAAAAATAGACTGATTATAGCAAAATACATTTTTCTCATAAGGCACTGTGTTATAACATCCTTAAAGGTAAAAGAAAAATAGCTGCATGTCTCTGGCAGTTCTTCTTGTGCAAGAGAATGTACAATGTACTTGCCTGCATGTGGCTTCAGAAATCTTGACTTGGATATGGGCTGCCTGTGTTTTAAGATGTCCAGTAATTGTATTTCAGATGTTAAGATAACTGCTTCTTTAGTTGCTCCTCATTCCAGATCTATTGTTTTGCCCCTGTCCAAAACTTGAAAACAGGAGGGGACATTTGACTAACTACCTGGATCTCTTTTTGTGGTTTTTTTCCYCTCTTATTCCTTTTTTTGAGTAACTTCACTGTAGTGTCAGATTTTTAAATGTAAAGCTTTTGTGTTTTTAAATGAGAGATGCTTAATACAAAGTGGTAATGTTTAAATTTTCTTAACTAAAATGTTAAAGATATAATAGAAGTATATGCTGTGTGCTGCTAGGACACAAGATGGATACCCAGTTSGAGCAGTTGTTCACCTCTTAAAACACTGAGAGTAACAGACTGTTGTGACCATGTGTTGAGCTCAATGAGTAGCTAATGTATGGTCTATTGAGCTGCTTTTAAAAGTCTAAAATCTTGGTTAAAATATCCAAATCAAAGTTTTCAGAAATTAAAAAATTGTATATCTTCCTTTCTGGAGAGGAACCCTCAGTAAGTTCTGATCATCCGTGTCATAAAACCAATGTTTAGCTCTGCACTTCTTTGTTTAGAAAATCATGCATGATTCAGCTTGATCCYCTTAGTAAAGCTACCTTAAAGCCTGAAATCTTTGACATATTTGTTCTGGCAGTCTTTTAAATGAAAAAAACAAAAGCCATTTGTTCTTTTTTATAAGGGAGGGGCATGTAAAAGTAATCGAATTAGGTGATAATGTAAAGCTTCAGAACTGTCATCAGATAGATTAAAATAACGAACACTTCAGTTTTCTGAAATGTTCTTAATGTTTTGCTGCTAGCAGGTCTGCAAGTGATAAGGAATCCACCATGAATGGGCAGCTGGACTTAAGTGGGAAGCTGATCATCAAAGCTCAGCTTGGGGAAGATATTAGGAGAATCCCTATTCATAATGAAGATATCACCTATGATGAATTGGTGCTAATGATGCAAAGAGTTTTTAGAGGAAAACTTCTGAGCAATGATGAAGTCACAATAAAATATAAAGATGAAGGTAAGGCTTAATTACTACTGTTGAGGTTTAATTGGCTGTTGTTGCTCTGATATGGTTTATCAATGGATAGAAACTTTGACATTCACCTTTTGGAATTGTCCAATGTCATGGGCAAATGCAAGTGATCTCTTGTGAAATCTTCTTGATCAGACAATAGAAGCTGTATTTCATTATCTCCTGTTATGCTCTCTTAACAGCRTTTCCTCCATTTCTTTCCTGAAATATTTTCTCAGTTTTTCACTTTGGAACATGCACTTTTTGCTGTTGCAAGAAGTTGATTGCAGGTTTCTCTTCTGTTCATTCATTTAATCTTTTTTTTTTTTTGAGTTTTCAGTGGTTTTCAAGGTGTAAAGAGAATAAGCATGTATGACCTAACACAAGTTCTTTTAAGACTGAAAACTTGATCTAGGTGGTAGTAATTCTTGATTGTTTTTGTCCATCAGTAAAGATCAGAAAAATAATTTTAACTTGAAATAATGCATTAAAAGTTATCTTTCCTCTCTGGGACCATTGAATCTGTTGTACATTGGTTGTTCCAAAGAAAATATTGATCATTAGTGTTAAAACAAACAGCTTTAAGGACTTCCACAGAATGAGGAGTGAATGAGCCTTTGAGATGCATAGAGACAGAAAGTTATGATTGGAGGGCTTTTCCTCTTTGAATGTCAATGGGGCATGGATAACTTACTTAATTTGGGACAGAGGCATGGTGTTCATAA
The DNA here is from genome assembly GCA_014549065.1 of Cardinalis cardinalis. NCBI lineage: Eukaryota > Metazoa > Chordata > Aves > Passeriformes > Cardinalidae > Cardinalis > Cardinalis cardinalis. The sequence continues at coordinate 2,652,174 of JACDOX010000082.1, read as the reverse complement.
AATGAAACTTGGAATGAAGTGCTAAAATCCAAACTCTCTTAAAGATTATACTGTTGCACAGTAAAAAGTGCCATATTACTGAAGCATTCAGGTTCATTTATCTTTATRGCCCTAGGAAACTTTACTGCTGCCTGTGCTGCCTAAAATGTCAACTTCTGTTCATATATCTAAGCAATAAAATTTTAGTTTGAATAACCCTGAGACATTTTGTTGAGGTTCATGAAGTTTTTGAGATGCTGCTTATCAAAGTTGTAAGTAGTGTACATCTTGGGTCTTGACCAGTATTTTGGGTCTTGATCTTTAGGTAGAGGGAGCTCAGTGGATTTGTGGTTGTTTTGTTTTTCCACTTACCACATTTTTTTTCTTTCTGAAAGGAGGTGGGATGCTTTTTCACTAGCTTAAATCAAGTTAGTTACTTTGTTTTTCTTGCATTCTTACCCATGCTTTAAATATGGTCATTTGGGGGTTCTGGTGTATACTACTCTGTTTTATTCAAAATAAGATAATGATGTATGATGGAGACAGTAATTACAGTTTCATTCTTTGGTTGTCTTTCACTAGTCTAGACACTTCCTGCTTTCACTTCTAGTTTTCTTTGTCTCAGAATAGTATTTGGTTTGCATGGCCAGGTTTTGGTAGTGGGACGGCGACAGGGGAGGCCAAAGTCAGCAGCTCCAGGACAGACATGCTGCTGGCCAGGGCTAAATCAGTCAGACATAGTGGTAATGTCTCTGTGGTAACATAYTTAAAAGGGAAAAAAAAAGTTATGGCACAGATGTAGTTTTGGCCAGAGAAGAGAGGAGCAAAAATATGTGAGAGGAATAGGTCTGCAGACACCAAGGTCAGTGGAGAAGSAGGGGCAGGAAGTGCTCCAGGTAGCAGCGCAGGGATTCCCCTGCAGCCCATGTGCTGACCATAGAGAAGCAGAATGTGCTCATGAAGGTCCATGGAAGTGCAGCCTGTGGAGGAGCCTTACACCAGAGCAGCTGGATGCCTGAGAAGAGGCTGTGACCCTGTGGGAGGCCTGTGCTGAAACAGGTTCGTGGCAGGACCCATGGAGAGAGGAGCCCATGCTCCAGCAGGTTTCCTGGTAGGGCKTGTGACCCTTGGAGGACCCATGCTGGAGCAGGCTGTTCTTGAAGGGCTGCACCCAACAGAAAAGTGACCCACGCTGGAGCAGTTCCTGGAGAACTTTTGTCAATAGAATGCACTCACATTGGAGGAGTTTGTGGAGGACTTTCCCATGGGAGGGACCCCAGGCTGGAGCAGAGGGAGGACTCCTCTGCCTGAGCAGTGGTAGAAACCATAACCTTCGTTACCTGTGCCTCTCCATCACTAGAGGAGGAAGAGATAGAGCTGGAAAGGAAGGGGCGTTGAAAGGTGAATTATCCTGCTTTGATTTTGACCACTAATTAATTGAGTTAATCTCCCCARGTTGAGTCTGTTTTGCTCATGAGGGTAATTGATTTGTGATCTCTCCCTGTTCTTATCTCATATCTTGTCCTTTGTTCTCTGTCCTAGCCACTTGTGGAGGGGAGTGATGGAATGGCTTTGGTGGGATGCCCCTGGCATCCAGCCAGGGTTAACCCACCACACAGAATGTACTACTATTCCACTGTGATTTCAGTGTGTGTTATGSTAGCTGATCATCACTGCTGTAAACTGTGTGGTAGCTGATCGTCACTACTGTAGACAAATAAATGTTCTTGCTATCAGTTAGTTGCAAGTGATCAAGGAAAATGTTAACAATGCTTCAGTTTGCTTGTGGTATGAGAGCTGTTACATCCTTGACTTCATTTCAGCTTAGCTAAGATTCTTCTTTAAATCTATTTCAGTCATTAGATGCATTGGATAATGTATATAGTAGATATAATAATATATACATTTTAGCAATTTCTGTTTTATTATTTATCCCTGCAGACCTGCAGGAACACTTGTCTGGATCTGTTATGAGGAGATACYTTAAACTGATCAAAGGTTGTCCACTACTTCCATAACCTCCATCTGTGTCTTCTCTGAATTCATATGCACAGTCTTTCAGTGTTCAAAGAATGTTTCATCTACCCCTCCATATTCCTACATTATATTTAGGTTATGTGGTGCTTTTATTCATTACCAGAGAAAAGAAGCCTCAGGTTGAACGCTGCTTTATGAAGTCAAGTTTTAGATTCAAGCTTTCAAACTCCTGAGCTAAGAAAATTGCTCTGCTAGATGTGAAAATTTTCATGTGCTATTTAAAGTTCTTGAACACACATAACCCAATGTCAGCTAAAAAACCTCAACCCCAAACTGAAGAGGACTGTCAGCAGTGAATTTGTATGAATCAAAGAGTAAAATTGCATCTTAAACACACCATGTAACTGAGTTACACTTGCTAAAAGGCCCTATGGAGCCAATAACAGGAACTTTACTTTTTTAAAATTATGCTTGAATTTAAAACAGGGTGTAATGTGAGATTGGCCTTTTTGCTCTTGTTTTTCATTACTTTGTAGTAGAAGATTGTTTACTCATGCTGCATGTATTCAAGCTGCTGTGCTAGTCAGTAATCTCAGCCTTTGGTAAATTTACTAGAGTGAAAGAAAACTACATTTTGATGTTGTGGTTTTTTTTGATTGTGTAGGGTTTTGTGGTTTGTTTTTATTTTTTGAAAAATGGACTAAATGGGAAATAAAAGGGTGATAAGCCTAATAGATAATGAAGCTTAGTAGATGAGGAAACAGCTGGCAGGGCGAAGGAATGAGTCAGATTTCTAATGTCATGAATACATCATGGTGATGCAGCATTAATGCTGAAATACCTTGCAGCCCAGTGGTTAGTTTAAGGGAGTCACTAGTTTATAGAAAGAAAAAAAATAGAATTGGCATAACAGAAAATGTGGTACATGGGAAATTGTAGAGAGGGAAAACAGTGTCCCTTGTAAAAAATGAGAAAGATAAATTCCTAAAATAACAAGATTAGAAGGAAAAATAAAGGAAAGTCTGTTTTATTTTTCAACAGAAAATAATTAACATTGTGTAATCCTATCTGTGTCATGGTAACAGGAATTAAGCTTCATTGGCATTTCTTAAGATGAAGGGTTTTTTTACTATATCTAAWATACTTAAATTGTCAGACACTTCTGTGGCTTGACATATACCCTATGAATCCTAGCTTATACTCTACTTGGATAATAATTTGATGCCTGTCAATAGGAACCATAGAACTGACTTTATGCATCTAACAAGATTCTGTACTTGGTACTTCACAGCCKTTTTTTTTCTGCCAACAATTTAAAATAGAAAATTTGTTCATTATTCTTAATGCCTTCRACCTAAAGGTTAAAATATGTGAGGGAGAATTAGGATGGAATGATCCCAGTTCTTTTGGGTGACATTAATCCATGTAAGCCATGTGTATTGATGTGTATTTTGATTTCACTGTGCAGGATAGACTGCTAAGAACATGCATCTTTGTTCAGGCAGTGAATCTGAATGTTGACTGGTATGACAGAAGAACATCAAAGGATGGTTTGTCAATGTTGTGGCTTGCTAACAGAAGTAATTATAATTTATTGTGTTACCATGATGATAAGGAATAGAAGGGTTTTGTGTTAAGACGCAGGTGGGTTTTGGTATTAGCATTTAGGAAAGGTTACTGAAAAGCTGGAGAAAGTGTTGAGTTGGAGGGAGCACACACCTCATCATACCCCTCTTTACTGCCAAAGTAAAAAAAAATCTGTTTAACTTTGATGAAGTCTGATTGTCCAAGTCCTGTTATGGATCATAATGGCAAACAGGGACATTGAGCCTCCTCTTCCTGGCATTGGTGAGGTGGCACCAGGGAGGCTRCGTGTCTGTGCTCACTTTTAATATGTGCACTCCAGGACAAAAAGAACTTSGAAAAGCTGCAGAGGGGTCTAGCAGGGTGTGGTGAGGACAGGGAGGGGCTTAGTGCAGGTGGGAGCATTGGAGGGAGCTGGGCTTATTCACTGTGCTGCAGGGGCTGAGGGCAGAACCAGTGGAAGGGGAGTTGCATTGTGAAYATTGAGTGCAGTGTGACCATTGAATGTGAGCAATTTGCAGTTGCAGCAGATGGCARCAGCCAGAAATTGCAGTTTGAGAGGCTGAGCATGAGCTTTGGCCAGGAGGGGCAGTGTGTCACTGGAACAGGCTGCCTAGTGGGGTTTGGAGCCCTTGCTTCTGGAGACTTTCCAGTCTCAGAGAATCCCTGACTGATACTGCTATCAACAGATGTCTTTTGAGATTGTGAAAGTGAAAACAGGACATGAAAAAAACTTGGGAGGCAACRCTGTTTCTTTCAGAAAAACTTAAAAATTATTTTATATGCCATCACTTYATTAGTGTTTGTAACTTCATTTTGTTAGAAAGCACCTTCTTTGAAGACTGACAGGCAYTGTGAGGTGTTACTAATAGTACTTAAGAAAACCTTCCTTTGCAGAGGTGTTACTTGTAGTCAGGGATGACAAAATTAGAATATGTAGTTCTTCAAATTCTGAGCTGTTTCTACTGATATCATGTGTTTTATTACTATTCATACTGAAGCATTATCTTCTTTGAAAATTTTAACCGTAGCTTAGTTACAGTTTGCCCTTGTCACCAATGTGTAAGGAATTTATATACATACACTCAGAATTTTTTGGCAGTAATCTGTAATGAAAAACATGTTCCTGTGTCTGTCCACAGAGCCTCCTTGCTACAGTGTTTTGTGGRGGAGCCTGGGCAGCCTGAAGGTGGCTTTGTTCCAAGCTGTGTGGCATTTATCTAAACACTGTTGCTTTTCAAGGTGAAACTTCACTCGGTGGTGTTTCACCTCAGTTATGAAACTGCTCAGGCAGGAAGTGTTCCTGCTATCCCTTGTGCCAGTACACATTTTCCTGATAATGTGCTCTCACTCTTTCCTTTGCACTGCTTAGCTTGGGTTCATTTAAGCTATGAATAACCTGTTGAACATGTTAAACACCAGAAAATCTGTCCTGCCAAAGACAATAGTCTTGTTTTAGTTGTGGTTTTGTTGAGTAAGCAAAGATAGCTTTCCTTGACTCAACTTAAAAATCGTGAGAGATCAGACTTAATGGGAATTTGTTATCTCTTTTGAGGATTAATATGATTAAAGGTGATCAGTGCCTTGTGCATAGCCCTTGGTATCTCAAGAATAAATGATCCCATCCAGTTCTAATATAGTTCCTGGGACAGATGGCAATGTGCAAATTTATTAGGATCCTCTGACATGTGACATAGAAGAAATCCMTGCCTAAGAGTTGTGACTTTGTGTAAAATTCCTGTTTGAGAGAAGTTTTCTTCTGACTATTTTGGCGTCTTCATGTCTTCATACTTATTTGTGAGTTAAAGCTGAGAGAGATCTTTACCATTTACTTCTACATATGAACTTGGTTTTTCAGCAAGGAAATGATAATAGTCTTGCAAGTCATGTTCTGAATATATACCTGAGGAAGTGTTCTAGACATTTGAAATTTTTATTTTGGTTTTTAAAAATCGAATTGGGTTTGGCTTGTGCCATTTATCTCACTCTTGTCTGTTCATGAACAGCACGGTTCTGGAGCCACTTGGTTTAGGCATTTCACTTATAACTGGTGGCATCATTCTTCCTGGTGTTGGACTTGATGAACTCTTAGCTCTAATATTTCATCCTGTATGTAAACATAAAAGAATGATGAACTATGTGGAACTCAAAGGTCTAATGTCAGAAGATTTCCTTTTGGAGCCATTCGTGTTTCTGTCTTAACTTCTGTGCACAATTTCTCTGCACACTGATTCTTGCACTAAAATAATAAACATTTTTTTCTAGTGAATTCACAATCAAATAGGAAGGTTATTTTTGAGTAATGAAGGAACACTTCTGTCCTGATATGAAGCTCAGTAGTCATAGGCTGTGATTTTAATGTAACTTTTTCTTGTTCTTTTCAGATGGAGATCTTATAACAATTTTTGATAGCTCAGATCTCTCCTTTGCAATTCAATGCAGTAGGATACTTAAGCTGACATTGTTTGGTAAGTATAGRATACTGTGTTTTTCTGTTTCTTTTAAATAATATTTATTAAAATTCAGGCAGTGGAYTTCACTGAGAGGTACAAAATACTTTAATTGTCACCTCAGAAGGTGAAGAAGATGCAATCAGTAAGTTGGTACTGCTGAGTTAATRCATAATACCTGCTTTCTCTAGATGTTTTTCATGAGACTTCCAAACTTAGTGTACATGGAAACTACTGCTTTTTTACACTTGCTCAAAGTGTAAAAAGCATTAAAGTATTTGGCATGTGTGCATATACATGTGATCAGTGGTTCTTTCTTCCTTAGTGCCCTTTTCCATGTTCTCTTCCACTCTAACATTTGTGGGGTTTTCTTCACAGATGCATGAGAATTTGAAGCTGACACTTATCATGCAGTGGTACACAGCTCCAAACCAGCGCTTGGAGTTGAATAGATGTTAACGTTTATCCTTTAGCCTTTGTGCAAAATTTCTTTATTTTCAAACTACCATAGGTAACTTAGCACGTAGTTCCAAGCCTTTAACTTGGACRCTAACTTTATTTATGAATTATAGCAGTGTTGTGTGGGCTGCGTTAGTTCTAAAGGGACACTTTCCAGAACCACTGCATCAGTCAGAGTATATTTAGGGAAATGAGTAAACAATGCAGACACTTACTGTGGACTTTGATACTTTTTAGCTTTTCCTGAACTGAGATTATATTAAAGGAACAGTAAGCTCTAGAATGAGTTTTCTGTGTGGASTAAACTTTGTCACTTTAAACTCAGCAAAGGATGATGATGCTACAAGCAAGTAAAAGTTGGAATTTTTTTGGTCATCTTAAACTGGATGTTACTACAGTCTTAAGTTTATCTAATTGCTGTTTTGCAGTGAATGGCCAACCAAGACCTCTAGAATCCAACCAGGTGAAGTACCTGCGCCGAGAGCTGATAGAACTTCGCAATAAAGTCAATCGTTTACTGGACTGTTTAGAACCGCCAGCGGAACCAGGGCTTTCCACTAACCTGCCTGAGAGTGGTAGGCAGCCTGGCAAAGAGCTGTTTGCTTTGATTTGCAGAGTGGTGTGCTGTTTAACAAAGTGAAACATGGATCATTTTTAATTGTTGCTTGATGGCCCAGAACCTAATTTTTAATGCTTTAGTTATTTCAGAGACAGCATTTTTGTTCAATGTATCTGGAGTAAAGCCCTGAACTAACTTAGGAATGAAACTTCAGAATCYGAGGTTTTGTTGCAATGTATGAAAACACTGTAACTAACACCTGTGAACTTCAGCAATGTCTTTTGAGGGCTTTTAGCCAAATTAATAGTTTGTYGTTGCTGAAGAGTTCTTGCTCGCAGTTGAGTAGTCCCTCTGCTTACTTTGGGCTAGCTCTGGTGCTTATCTTGTGTTGCTAAGCAAGTTTGATTCACTAAAACAGTAAGAAGTGAATTCAGCAAAAATTATATCCACTTTTTTTGCCAGGTTAGGAAATTGAATCCACACATTTTGCGCTCAGACCAGCATCAGAGCTGTCTCAGGGTAAGCAGCACGAGGGTGCAGGTAGGGGTGGGAAAGGATTTTTGGGGGAGGGCAGAATGGGAAAGAAAGTCTTATTCTCACAGTTTTGAGGTATTGATCTCCTAGCTTAGGGCAGTTGTACTGCCAATATTGTATCTCTGTGTGCTTAACTACAGAGTTTAGGTAAGCCGGACACAGAAAATAATGACACAAAGCCATGAAGTACTGTGCTCTGAGTAAAGAGGTGAACTGAGAGCATCAGCCTGCCTTTTAGGAAATGTTGCTTTTGTATTTGCACTTTGAAATTTCACTGCTTTTGTTGCTTAAAAAAAATMCCAGCCCTGTTCCTGCAGTACATGCAATTAGTAATTTCAGTGGAATACCATGGATTCTGGTTGCAAACTACTTGGACGGAGGTTAGAGTGATGATCTAAGAATGTRAACAAAAGTAGCCAGTCTGTATCTATCTGTAGTTGTTTACTTTTAACAGAAAATGCATCACTATTAGGTAAGGCATTTCTGAGCAATTCASCTACGTGTATAGTTGCAAAGATCTCAACTTCACCTGTCAGCTTAGGAAAGATTAGTGGAGAAAGGTAGAGTACAAACCAGAAACTGCAGATGATAAAACACCATAATAAGTTGCAACTATGCTGTATGTTTTCCTAATTTGGGATTCTTTGTGACCAGTTCATTTGTTTGAAGCAGGAGTTTTGTGCCTATGGTGTAGGATATTGATAGTCCACAGTGTTAGTGTATCTTTAAGTAACTGTGAAAGAAACCTAAGCTTTGTGATCTATCCCAGTTTGAGATACGTCAGTGATTCTTCACGGCTGTCCTAACATGCACATTCCAACAGTTACATTTATAGAGCCCCCCCAGCTGTGCGGTGTTGCGATTGCTGCAGTGCAGTGTGTGTGTGTGCTGGTGTTTCAGTTCTGGAGAGCTGGTAACTGGGCGTTTTGCTTTGTAGATGCTGTAGATGGTAGGGACGAAAAGCCTGCTGCTGCTGACGCTAATGTTAAGCCATCCACTCAAGTTATAGCAGCGAGCATGTCTGCATTCGATCCGCTAAAGAACCAGGATGAAATCAGCAAGAATGTCATGTCAGCCTTTGGCTTGACAGATGATCAGGTGTCAGGTAAGGACGTGGCTGGTGAAAAGGAAAGCTAAACCTGTTCATAATCAATTGCTCCAGTTTTGATTTGTCACGAAGCATTTGTATGTTGGATGTATTAAGCTGTGTTCCGTGTTCACTRTGTCTTTTCAGAATTCTAAAACTTGCTATGGTAAGGTGTTGTGTCTGTGTGCCAACTTTTGTATACAAAATATTGAAATGCTCCTGTTGATTTTAGCATTGTGTTTTAGCTTGGAGTACAAAATGGCTTCATTTTTTTAAAATTTGAACTATTTAAAGCTATTGTGTGGACTAACTTAATTGGTATCTGCCAGTGACAGTAGAACTCACTGCTCTCTGCTTTAAGGTTTGATCTTGCAGTTCATGTTTTTGGCTTGTGCTTCTGCTGTTTGGGTCATTCAGAATGTGTTGTATGATCCCACCTTTTCTCTGTTTCATTTTAGAAGTAAATACAATCAACGTTTTCACTGTTAAGAGAAAGGAATAGCATACTTGTCTGAATTATATTTATTTTTGAAGAGCTGARGGACTGCTGGCCCTAGTAATAGAATGCTAAGCAAATGAAAACTGACTATACTAAATAAATGCTGTCAACTTGAGACAGGGTAACTGAAGCTAGAAAAGTAGTGTAGAATGTGATAAGGAGTATGATGCAGAACTTAGGGAAGTGATTTTGCACAGAACCTGTGCAGGCCTGGCAAGGTTTAGTGGTTCATTGAAACATGAGAATGGAACTGCTGTTAGCTAACAGGATTTGCTGTGTACTCTCATCTTCGGAGCAAGTGAGTTTATATGATGTGTGAAGTAATGATACAGATGAGCAAACCAGTAGGAACTGGAGGTCGTTCCTCCAGTATGCCTGCCGTGGCAAAAGTGGGGAGTAAAAGTAATAGATCTGCACACAATCTGTGTGATTGTGACTGTGCAGTATCTAAAGTTGTACCCACAGACAGTGGTCGAATTYAATATGAAGTACAGGTCTGTGGACCAGGCCTATTGTGTGATCTCTTCCTCCTTGGCACATTTTGGGTATTGTCATAGCATGGTTCTTTCACAAACCAGATGAAAACTTGCAGTGGGCTATCTGAACAAGTAAGCAATAACAAGTGAAGCACAACTGGCAGAAAATTTGAGTTAATTTTTGAATGAGTGGTTTTGATCAGTGATATTTCAATATTTGTRTCTCCATAATTCTTCTGAGAGAGGGAAATTACTTGACCAGTCTTTGAATGTGCCAAGAACTCCACAGAGGACTATTTAAGCAGAGTATAAGAAATCCCATTTCTAAAGCTGCAATCCTGCAGTTACGTATATKAATGCAAATCAAGTAGTAGGCAGATTTAATTAGCTTTCCCCTAATAAGGTTAACATGAGAACACAATCAGGGACTTGTTGGATGCATATTTATATTGTGTAAATATAACTATCTTAAAATCACAGCAGTTCTTGTACTTGTGCTTAACTTAAAGCATGTATTTGAAAGTAGTGTCTCTTAGCATTCATACAGCTGGAAAGATCCAGATTTAAGCTCCCTTGTTTTTAACAAAATATTTTGCATTAAATTGTATATTATATTTGTTCATGTGTGTGTTTCAGAACTTTATACTAATGTAGAGAAAATTTGAATTCCCAGTTTCCATGCTGTCTTTGGGTGTCAGTGGGAATATTTTTAGAATTAGCCGAGAAGACAATTGCTTTTAGACTAAAGCCTGCCATGCCCTGTCTGGGGGTCTGATTTTAACACCTCTTTGGAGGTTTTCTGTTCAGGTGCTATTTGACTATCAGTAAAACACTTYGTAGCCTGGTCCATATGTTTCACAGCAAGACGCTAATCCATTTGGATAGGTCCATGCAACCTTTTGCCTTTCCTCCAGATAAGAAAAAATAGGTAAGTGCATGTTGTGTCCAAATGTGGCAGCTCCTCAGTGTGCGTGCGTGCAAGATTAACACTTGAAGCTGTTGAAAAAATATGCTGTCATGAAGGGTTTTACCTCACAAATGAGTCAGGTTCCTCAGAAGAATGAAATCTGAGTGACCTAGAGATAGGTGGAAAATTCTGCCCCCTCTGCCTGCCCCTCCCAGTATTTTCAAATGAAAGTTTAGGTGTGTAAATACACACTTAGTTTTAGCTTGGATATGACACACATATAAATCTGAAGTAGAAAAAATGTTAAAAACATTACAAGGGAGGGATTTGTACTAGAATTTTTTAATTCCAACTTGATGTTCGTTTCACATACTGTATTTTGTTCTTGCTCCTCTAGGACCTCCCAGTGCCCCTGCAGAGGAGCGATCAGGAACACCGGACAGCATCGCTTCTTCTTCTTCTGCAGCCCATCCCCCTGGGGTCCAGGCACAGCAGCCACCCTACCCCAGCACACAGCCACAGACGGGGCAGGTGGAAGGTAAGCAGGGTGCTTTTCTACTGTCCAGGATGTGAAGGATGTTGTCTGATTCTGCCTTGAGTTAGCAGACCCAAAGTGGACACCAAACTGCCAATCTATGTGTGTGCCCCTAGGCAGAGCAGCTTTTGTCCTTGCTGCCGGTGCTGGTCCCTACAGAAACAGCAGGTGGAGCAGTGGCTCTGTTTGAAAGGGTGGGTGGTGTAACACGAGAGAATTTTCATGATACTGTTTTCTGCTTGCATCTGTGCTCTTGTCATATACTGTGTGTTGTGTCAAGCTTTCACCAACTCACAGTTTGTGGACTTGTCTACTATGTATTAAAACTGTCGTTTACTCACCATTTCTATATAACAGACTGGAGCTAGTATTTCATTGCTTCCTTTTTGTGTATGGCTCTGTGCTAGTCAAGTTAAACCATCTTAATACATGGTAGTTCCTTACAACTCCCAAGAGCTCAGCTGACTCTCCTTTAAAGTTAAGGTCTTAAGTCTGGTGTTCAGATTTGTGTGCACTATGCCCTTAAAAAGTTATTTAGCTTCTCAAAATTTACATATTCTGAGGTTTCCTACATTTGGGCATCATTTCTTCTGGTGCTTTTTTGTAAGTGCACTGAGCCTTCAGACCTTCACACTTTTGGATTAAACTATCTGTGAAATAACCTGCTTTGTTACTTCTTCCTCCATGTGAAGAATATAATATAAAATTGTTTCTGTACTGGTGTAGGCACAAGTGAGAGCCCCCTGATGCTTGCTTTACTGATGCTCAGACAAGTGTGAGATAGTGATCACAGTATTCACAGTCACTTGGATTGTCTTGCCTGAAGGGAAAAAGTAACATTTTGATCGAGCACAGCATTTGAACAGCTGGTACTTATGTATAATATTTAAAGAGGTATGAATACTGCTGGTTGAAGTGGAGCTTATGAAACACTTTTTTTGCTGCTTTCAGCCTTTTCTTGCTCATTAGTCAAGTGTTATAGCAAGAGACATCTCTGTAGCTTAAAGATAGAGCAGTTTGGTGTTTATGTGTAAAAGTTACTTTTGCAAAAAAGGGTTCCAGGTTCTTTTGTTGGCAGCCAGAAAACTTAATGTTCAGAAACCATATTCTCAGCTACTGAACTTGCATTTTATGAGTTTAATTTTTTACTTAAGTTTAATGCAGTAAGGTAAGAAGTTTTAAGTGTTGCTGTTAAACTGGAACTGAAACAAAGAAGTGAAGCACTTAAAAGCATTAGCAACACTAGCTTGGAATCCTGTATGGCTGCTAACACCAGGGAAGGGGAAAGGTATTTGTTTCRGTAAAACTCATCTTACTTGGGGAGATGTTATCTAGGCTCATGTGTCAGAGTAGATGTAGTGATTTTTCTAAACTTGGGTCAAGGAAAGTATAGTAGCAACAAATACTAATTATAAAGGGTTGATCTGTAGCTTTATGTAGTTTTTATTATTGCTACTGCAATCTTTTAAGTATTGATTATATTTTCTTCACTCTGTGGTTCAGTCTTTGGGAGGAGATCAGAAATCAGAAATTGTTCATTAGCAATTAGAAGCACATTGCTTATGCTGTGTGTGGTATGTATGTGGTAAACAGCAGTCTCTCACCAAAGCTGGGTAATGTAAGTGCAATTATCAATTTTATTCCAAAGCGTTCAAAGACTTTTCTTTGAAACATGGAGTAGTTTTCTGTACTTCACGGAGGTTTGATAGCACCTCAGTCCAGCGGTAACTTGGGGGCTTGTGCTGTCMCCACAGAGCCATAACCCAGGCAGAACTTTGGACAGGTTTTAATTGTTGGGTTTTCAACAGGATGGACTCACATAAATGGCCCTGCTGGTGAACAGCAGGTCCTGTTAGAAACTAGTTTTGAAACTAGTTGGAAATTATTAGTTYACTTCATAAAAAACCCCAAAATTCCCCAAGCTCTGCTTCCCCCACACACTTTCCCAATACTTTGAAGATTAAAGTAAACTGGTGATGCCAATCATGTGTCAGTCATTCTGGTGTATCAGGGTTTATTTATTAATGGCTTTCTCTGCCAGTAAATGCTGTGATGATTATGATTTGATATTCACATGTAACAACCTAAGAACCAGTCACCTCACTTCTGTGTGCTGATACTACTGAAGGACTGCCTCCCTTGAGAAGTTTTCAGCATTCATTAATTTGAATTAAATTAATCCAGCAAAGATGTTCTAGTACAGTGCTTTGTCTTGTGGCCTCTGCTTTTCTATCACTAAATTCAGTCCTAAACACACACAAGAAGCAATTATATAGAGATGTGGATGCTTTTTTAGTCTTTGCTGAAATACATGTGAAATCTCAGTCCCATAAGCACTTCATGATCTTCTAGGGAAAAGAATGTTGTGTGAATATATGTAAATGGTCTGTATTTTGAATCAGACTAAAAGTCTTTCAGTGCACGGGAACAATGGTAAATCCTGGCAGACCTTTCACTGCAATAAGCACTGCTAAGTACAAAACCAGACATCAATGCTGTAGCTCATCTAGTTTTCAGAATAAAGACCCAGGGAAAGAAAAGACTCTGTGTCTGGGGACCCAGAGTATCCCTGCCTGTATTCATGGCTGTAAATTAAGAATGTTTTCTTAAATGGCTCTGGAGCACCTCTCTGTTCCTCACTAACACCTCAGCCCTGGAGAAGACAGCAAACCTTCTCAGAAACCTTTGGTAAAACTCCATGCTGTTTCTTTGCTAGCCCTTTACCTGGGATTTCCAGCAGGTGCCAGTGTGGTCTCTCTGTTAGCCTGTAGGAAACTATCCCAAGATAGGCAGCCTGCTGGTTATTCTCCCAGAACTTCCCCATGTCAAAAGAGCTTCCAAAAGAGAACTTTCTGAGTTTCTAATTCTTAATTATCAAGCTAACAGGCTTAAATTCTCTTCAAGCCTTGTGTTTTGCACTCATCATCCCATAATAATTGCACACCAAATAATATTTTAAGTGACTGCATCTGTATAAAGTAGTCTAAACACCTTAGTGTAAATATAAAATACTGTTACTTTCAGCTGCAAGAAATACAGATAAAAGAAGAAATAAGGAGTTACTTTAAATCASTGTGGACAGGGGTCTGTCTGGGAGAACTTGGAGCAGAGTCGAGTTSCTTTTGTCTCTGTGCAGCTCCGAACATAGAGTTTACAGTCTGTTTATACAGTCTGCTGATCTTTGCWGAATGAATAATAGTACAGTAACACTTCATAATAGTAAAGTTTCCATGTCTGCTTCAGTTCAGCTAAGCTTTAGTTTTGGCATRTAATTGATTTTGTTCTTTGACTGACTTTCTAGATTGAAAAACAGCAGAAGCATAAAGCCTCAACAGGACCCATAGGTTGTGTAAACAAATATTCTKACTCTTCTGGCCAAGAAATTGAAAACAGTGAATGTAGGAAAAATAAGCATTGAATTGGACTACCCAGCTTCAGAATATATGGTGTTATTTTTGCTTCTGGTGTATACTGCTGGGTCTCTTAAGAAAACTTGGCAATGCTAAGAGATGGATGTCTTATCTGGAAAATGTGGTCAGCATAAATAATGTACCACTTGCTTACAGTACTTGGTTGTAGAAATGGTCTTAAAAAGCTCATCTAAACAGACAATCTGAGGACATGTTTAACTTTTGAAGTACTTAATTTACAGTGTAAGTTCTGGAGCAGTTATGAAGATGTTTAAAGATTCCTGGTCTGTTACCCACCAGAGTAGTGCTAACTAAGGTGCATAGATTCTGGCAGCCTCTGAAAATGTGCAATAGTAAGCCTCACATTAYTCTTTAGATAAACTTCATTTAGTCAGAACAGCATGTTTCAGAAACTAAAATCTGTACTTTGATGTCACTGGGTTTGTTTCTGTGATGTTGAACTGTCAGGGTATCGTTCACTGTAATGTACCAGGGTACTGGGCTTCAACGAAATGCGTTTTTAATCCCTAGGTCAGATGTATCAGCAGTACCAGCAGCCTGGTTACCCTGCTCAGCAGCCGCAGGCTCAGCCCCAGCAGCAGTACGGCGTGCAGTACCCAGGTAAGCAGCTCTGCAGCAGCAGCTCCTGCAGTGCCTGACCCTGTCAGGCTTCAGTTCCTGACCCTGTGGGGCAGGTCAGGGTGCTGAGCTGCTCAGGTGCCTGTGTTCCTTGTGGGAACTGGCACAATKCAGAAATTGCCAGGAAGAGAGCGCTGTAGCTGTTTAAGTTGTTAATATGTAGTCAAAGTTCAGTCCTGCTTGATTGTGCCCAAAGGCAGACCTCGTTACTGGTCAGCAGAATGCCTTGTTAGAAAGGCAGGCAAAATGAATCACCTGAAGGGTGAGCAGCCTTCAGGATTATATTCTGCTGTCATGGGATTCTAAGTGACTAAACATCCCAATTTAGCTTCCTTAAATATCAAAGATGTCTAAAGATGGCCCCTATTTCTTGCATCTAGAATGATCTCTGTGTCCAAAATTTACTGGTGCAAACACTGTAGTTGTCATTCAGTAAATCCTTGGCTAATTGATATACTGTAAATCCCAGAGAAACTTTCAAGTGATAGTTTTTCTTTTTTAGGTTTTGGTTTTGCTGATACGTTAAGTAAAGGTGCCCGTAGACTTTCAGCAGAAGAATATTTTAGTGCACTAGAGGTTTATGTGCAGTGAAATACGAAAAGCTGGCTTTGGTGTATACCCAAAATAAACTTGAACTCAGAACTTTCAGTTCCTTCAGGAGCAGCTGGCATCTAGGAATGCATAGTATATGCTAGGAATGACAATCCAGATGAGGTGCAGGGATGAACCTGTAAGAGTAGATTCTGTAACAAATTGCATTTTGCTTAACAATTTTGGAAAATTACAAAAAGCATTTATCATTCCTTGTTTTAAAAAATCCTCCTTAAAYTAAACAAAAGACTCCCATTAAGTGACTCAGAGCCAGTGTGACCTTTTCTTGGTGCACAGTGGGAGTGCATCACTTTTTTACATAGATGAGATTTGCAGAGCTCACGAAGAAATTCCATGCTTAGCTTGGATAAGAACTCTAGAATACTTGRACTAAAGGTTTGTGCCTCAGACCTTTTTCCTGTGCACTGTGTGAGAGCTTGTTGGTTTGAGTATTTAAATGGTATCTTGTTCTCTGCAGATTTCTCCCCACCACATTGGTAATTAGAACACAGAGACAGATGTACTGAGGTATAATTTCAGAAGTAGCAAGCCTGTTGGAAGTAGAAGAGTCTGTCTAACACTCTAGGCTTAAAAACTGAGTGGGGAAACAAAGGAATTCCAATCTGCTTTCTAGACATATCCTACCATTGTCAAATCCATTATTTTACTGATGTTCMTGTGAAAACTGTAGTGCAATGTGARTTTTGTTTTCCAACATCATTGTCAAGTGTGAATGAAATGCCACCAGAAACTTCCYGGGCACCTCTGGTTGTCATAACCAAGTTCACAATTAATCTTCAGAAATAGAGTTTGCTTTGAGGACTTCTTGACAGCAGCCTTTGGAGATGTTGAGTCATAGGATCTTTTTGTTTGTGTTGCTTTAGTTCTCATGAGTATTGTCTCCTTTCAAACCCATGTCTCCCCAAGAGCAGGATACCTTCCCACTCTTGTAGATCTACTAGGCAACAGTGGCTATTTATACATGGGTGTAAAAATGGACCCTTCAGAGGTTTGTCTCATGAGTAAATTTTGATCCCAGTTTCAAGGTGAGTTTACTGCAGTGCATTCTTACCCTTACTCTTTCCATTTAGGGCTGTGCACTTTTAATAATTTGTGTGTCTGGTGTTTAATGCTGACAGGATCCCAGTCACTGGAGAGGTTTCATTGCAAGTAGCTGCAGGTGTGTTGGATAAAAGTAGCTATTTCTTCATGAAAGGACTTTGTTCCGTTTTAAAATTTCTGAGAAGAGAAATTCCCTTTGGAAGCTAGTGTTATACAGAAAAATCAAATTTGAGACGTGTAAATGGAAGTTTTGTGCTAAAGTGTTCTGTTCTACATAACCTTTTCATATTTAACACTAAGGAACTGAAAACACCTATGATTTCACCAATTATTTTTTAGTATAAAACCCTGAAAGTATTGTCAAGACAGTTTAATTTGGAGGTTTTGTTTGGGAAAAGGATTGAATTTTGCCTCATTTGCCAATGAAGACTTTAATTTTTTTTGTGTGATATTTAGGAAAAGACTATTTGCCTTTTTTTTCTTTGTCAGTCACAGGAAAATGTTTTATAGTAACTGTTGTCAGTGTGCTGTGCTGCCGCGGTGTGCACCAAAACCCCGGCCGTGCGCTTATGTGAAAGGCAGGAAGACTCGCAGTTCACGCTTGGTTTGCCTTTTCTGTGCTTCCTGCATCGTTTTGCGTTTGTCGCTGTGAACGTTAGGAACAACAGGTCTTTCTGCCGKCACCCAGGGCACCTTAGTGTCTCTCACCCCACTTTGCTCTCTGCCTTTCCAGCAGGCTACAGCCAGCAGCAGCCCCCGTCGCAGCAAGCCCAGCAGTTCCCGGCCTACAGCCAGGCGGCTGCCCCGGCCCCGGCCGCCGCCTTCCCGGGGCAGGCGCAGCAGCTGCCGGCGCAGCAGCCGCCGCAGTACCCGGCGGGCAGCTTCCCCCCGCAGCCCTACACCACGCAGGCCTCCCAGCCCGCCGCCTACAGCGGCTCCCAGGCGGCCCCGGGCACCTTCCAGCCGCGGCCCGGCTTCACCCCCCCGCCCGGCAGCACCATGACTCCCCCGCCCAGCGGGCCCAACCCCTACGCCCGCAGCCGTCCCCCTTTCGGGCCGCAGGGGTACACCCAGCCCGGGCCCGGCTACCGCTAAGGAGGTGCCCCGAAGACACCGACTGACACGTGCGATTCCATCCCGACAGACTCCAGAATTTTTAATTGAGATTCCAAAACTGTAATGAGGCAAAACTATAGCTGTTAATTAAATTCTGCTGGGGGGAGGGAAATTACCAAATCTTTCCTGCTTTAAATTGTATTCGCTTCCTAGTTTAATTTGGGGCTGGGTGGTTTTTGGAAAACACTACTTAAATGTCTGTAAAGTGATTGACATTTTAGCTTGCCTTGTCTGAAGGATATCAAGATACTAGTTGGAAGTTTAGCCCACTTATCAGGCTTGTTTATACTAATACCATGATGTACTAAATTAGATTCATTCTGGAGGTCAAACTAGATATGATGTATTATAAATTGTAATGTTCACATGGAAAAACTAATAAAAACCCTGAATCTATTAAATGCCTGATCTTGATTTTAGAAGTTGGGTAATACTGAGCAAGACAACTGTGCTAAAACCAGTGTGCATGCTGGATGCAAAGACTTTGTGGTGAAGAGCAGCTGTGCTGGGGTCTGTAGGAGGAGAGGCAGATTTCTGGGTGTGTAAATGGAGAGGTGCTGGGATTGCAGATGGCTTTCACAGAGGTTTCACAGCAGGGGSTGATTTTGTGCTGTCTGCTGTCATTTATTGTCAAGTGACTCTTTTACCAAATGGTTAGAAACSAATCCATAAAGTCTTAAAGCCTCTTATCAATTTTGCTTTAACAAGGTGTGGGAGAGAATTCATTTATTACTTGAAAATTTAAACCAAATGGGTAATTTAAAAGAAAGCTCTTAAAAAAACTCTCAACTTTCCACAGGTTCTTTGCCACCCAGAAGAACTTGGGAGTGCAATCCTAGTGACTCAATTTTGAGCCAAGAAAAAGCAAATCAAGGGCTGTAATGAAGTCAATAGACCACATTACAGCAGAGGGCAAAACATTCTCCCAGTTAATATTTTCCATTTTGCAGATTCTAGGAATATGTAAAACTAAGCGGGGAATAAAAATATGAGCTGGAGCAAGCTGCCTGAGCTCTCCTAAAGACAAACTAGGAAGTTGAGTGAAAATATTCCTACCTTCAGCATCCTTAAATAGTGCTGTGCCCACAGCTACTCAGTAAGCTGTGGCTGTACGTCCTCCCATTTGTGCTCTTGGACCTAACACACCCCATGTTCATCAGACCATTTAACAGGGGCTCGGTTCCAGCAAGCAGTTTGTTCTGAGTAACAGCATTTACCACAGAAACTAAGCCTTGTTTTCATGTAAAACACTTGAAAAAAACCACTTGATTAAAAAATATTTTATTAGGAGTACAGTGTACCTGCAATGTACTTTATAAGATATTTTCTATAAATGACTACTATATAGATCTGGTAGTTCCTGTTCATATTTCTTCAATACATTAGTAAGGTAATGAATAACACCTTTAAAAAAACCTACATCTCTTTATTTAGTTCATAAATGTTCAAGCAGTACAACAAGTAGCTTTGGGAGAGGTTTTAATCAAAATAACTGTAAAGCAGTTTTAAAGTTCAGTTATCAGTATTTCCCCTTTGTCCCCAATGAAAACTSTTTTAAACTAGAATTTTTCTTTTTAAATAAAATAAACCTGATCATGATGTTATAACTAGTTTWTTCTTTTTCCTCTTTCATGTGTCTTTCCAAGTCCCCTTGCACGGTACATACGTTTGGCTTTTGAATCAGTAAATATCAGACTCTGAAAACGACATTTTCCTGAAAAACCCCAGCTGTGGAGGCCAGCTTTGTTTTTTCATTCCATGTACATATGTACCTGTCCACTTCAATTAGAGAACACCAGCCCTCCCTGCCAGCCACTGCCAGGCTCTGACTCCATAGTGACAGGCTGAACATGGCTTTGACTAGGGCTGAAACATTTGAAAACAAACATGGAAGAAAACTCCACTGAACTTGATCATTTAAAGCTGCACATACAGCAACCTACCTCAGCATTTTGGCAGGAGCATAAACTGTTTGAACGTRTAAGGAGAAAGTGCTTCAAGTTTACTGGCTGCAGGATATTAAAAATTATAGGATCTTTTCTATAATTTATGACTGGGAGATGTTACAGATGGATTAGGATGGGTAGCTTATGGCACTTGCATTACAGGACCAGTGAATATTTAAAACTAACGCACATTGCATTCCATGACCAACTCTGGCATATCTGTGCCTTAAACATTTATTACAACATTGTGATAAATAATATACACACTGTATCTTTTAAAATACCATATAAACCATACCTCAAGAATAGGGAGCCAGCTTCCCTATGCATTATCCTACAACATGTCCCTAGCCTGTGTTTTTTTTTTTWAATTCTAAAAACAAATTTGTAACACTGGATAACTACAGTAAGCAGCCTACACTATTACACAATTAACGCAGTATTGGCATTAGACTGGTACAAGCCTTGCACGTTGGCCAACCCTGTAAGCGTTGCCTTCCTGCAGCCTGCGCTGGGCAGCGGGGCCTTGGCACCCTCTTCGTGTGGCATCACCATTTGCCAGGTATCGATGTGCCACACTCGTACCAGCGCACGTAGTTRATCTGAGTCTCCCCGCCTATCTTCCCAAATTTGACAGGTTCCTGACGAACTGCCCTGAAAAACCCTGGAACAGAGAAGAAAGTTTTGTTGGCACGATGCTCTCAGGACAGTACCATGCTTTGGTTCCCTGAGAAGTCTGTTAACAGTTCAGTAAGTGGCTGAAATAGTCACAAAGCCGTTAACCCTCCTGCCACAAGCAGAGCTGTTTGCTGCCCCTAAATCCACTAGCACTCTGCAATTTGCCCACCCAACTCAAAGCAAAAGTACTTGGGATGGCGGTGCAGAGGGGAAGCATGCCCCCCTGGAGATCCCAGCACCCTGCCGTGGGTTGGGCTGGCTGGGCACAGCCTGTGCCCCCTCTGTCCCTCCTCTGGCTGTGCTGGGCTCTCGGAACAGGAGGCTGCTCTGCGTTGCAAAGTGACAGTGACAAATAGTCCCACTGTGCAGCCTTGACACTGCAGTGAACCTCAATAAAACCCGGCCGCTGGGGAAAGTTTACAGCATCTCCCCATCCAAATCATCCTCCTGCTTTCACTCTGTTGCTTTTGACAACACACTTGCTTCCCATTCAAACAATTAACGTTAGGCAAAAAATTAAATTGAGGAACTGGGGCTCCATCCAACCTGACCATAAGGAATGTATGTGTGGCTGGAGCCACACACAAAAAATACTGTTCTGCAGCTGAGATGCACAGCACTTCAGGTGAAATATATACACTGCATATTTTAAAACACCATGCCTCAAGAATAGGAAGCCGGCTTCCCTGTACATTATCCTACAACACGTCCCTAGCCTGTGGTTTTTTTCATTCTGATTCTCTCACAGCACTTCAGGTCAAATACGTGACGTTATTTCAGAAATCAATCTGCTGTAGGTAGAACAATTGGTCTGTTGGTCTCTTCAGTTCATTTGCTAGAAATACAAGCTACTGAAAAGGTGCAGTCTTTTGTTTGCTTGTTTTGTTGTTTATTTTGGCCTAAAAATGATTGGAGCTCATGAATTCACTCAAATCCAGTTGCCAAAATCAAATTGGTTATAAGTGTCTTTTAAACTGAGGTAGCAAGGTTGTTAGGTAAAAGAGTTTTAAAATATTTTTAAAAGTGTGAATCTGGTACAACTGAGAAGTTTACTGTCCTGGCAATGCAAATTGGATTCTGACCATCTCTTACGCAAAATATCATTTTGGATGGGCAGCACTGACTGGGAAGGGAAAAGCAAAAACCTCTTTAGAAGAAACACACAAAACATGTAAACAAACACCCTTCAGACCGTTCAATTACTTTGTTTTTTGGAAAATCTTGTGAAAGACTTCAGAACTTCACATTCATCTCCCACACCTACCTTGACGCGTACCTGGACTCGTGGGGTGTTTTGTAAATGAAGCACAGGAAGGTTTGGTCAACATKCTGATATTGTACTGAAAACTGTTTTGCTGTTTTCCTCAGTGAAATGTTCCATGACACGCTCAGTACGTGTGCATGGACCAGTACAGCCTGAGCTCTTACCCCACAAGGAACAGAACACCTCACCCTGGCACTGCTGCCAGCAGCAAGGCAGGACTTCAGCTGACAGAAGTACAAATTTCTTATACCTCAGCAATGGATAAAAAATAGCCAGGCAGGTCAYGACTGTGTTTAGCACATCCAATCCCATGTCCACTTAGACCAGACTGGAATTTTGGGCATCCTTTTGCAATCAGCACACACAGAATTACTGCAGCATGAATTATATTTTCCAGCCATAAATTTTCAGTTTCTCATTAGTACCAAACAAGGTATTTAATGCCCAACTGATTATGTACTGTGCTTTAAATCAACCTTGATAGTTTGAACACACCACTTAATGCCTCTTGGCAAACTCAAATTTGTGGTTGGGTTTAAATATGTAATACCAACTGTGAATAATTTGTAGGGCTGTTTTAAACAGGAGAGAGGCTGTTTGCTACCTAACAGAACCCAAGTCATAACTGTCTTAATAAGTCATCATTCACTGTCAAAGAATTTCTTGGCCCTCTTCTGCCTGCAAAGCTGGCAGCTCCTTTCATTGCCCACCAGCAGCGGGCATTGAATCCACCGGCAGGAAATAGAAACAAAGAAAGGAATTGCCCACGTTTGCTACAGATACAGGTGTTGGGGGAATTACCATCTTTGACGGGCAGATCTTCTTGCTGTCCTGTCCTTCCATCTAAGAATGAGTCTACAAACTGGCAGTGATCTTCTCCATGGCCCCTCTGGTCTCCTATGTTATAAAATTTTCCTGAAAGCAAAGAAGCAGCAGAGTTAGTGAAGGTTATTTCCAAAAACCACCAGAGGCAATGGGCTGTGCTCTTTCCTCTGTGGAGAAGCCAAGGTGAACGCTATGATTCTTTTCCTCTCAGGACCTGTAGCTGTAATTTGAACATGACATGCAGGCTCCAAGTGCTCAAGGCTAAGGCCCCACTCCTGGCCAAAATCTATGCCTGGACATAATTTTTCCCTCTCCTTACATTTCATTCAGTAAGGGAAATTCTGTTACTACCAAAAACATAATCAAAAAGCAAGTTTTGGTAGTGATTTGAATGGAAGGTAGGTCTGGTTCCCTTTCAGGAAGCCCCCAGTACCTTCAGAGATGTTTTTACAGACCACCTCCTAACATAGCCAAGGCCTGTTTTATAAATCATYATATTTTTACAACATGTATGTGCAAGTGATAGCCCTTAACATATAGATGACCTTGGATACTAAGTACTTATCCAGAGCAAGGAGTGTGCCCATTTATTTGCTTGCAGGATTGCTTAACAGGACACTTGACTGCAACTGAGTAGAAATCAAGGACTCGAGTGTCCCATGTAGCGTGTGCTGACCTTACAGACTGTGCTTATCCTGTTAACAGGCACAGTGAAGGAGCTTTGACAGATGTTTTTACTTGCTGATTTGATTTGCAAGACATTAGTAAAACTCAGYTCAGAAGATGGAGGAGAGCATGTTACGTTCTCTTCCCAAACCTGGGATGGACACCTCTGTAGATAAATTTACCATTCTTTCTAATCTTCTTTCACAGCACTTAGTTCTCARTATGTTCAACCTTTGGTTGGGATGTTGAAAGGAAAGATGAGAGAATTTAGAAAAAGGCTCAGGATGGAGATATAAGTCAGGTAGAAAGTCCAGTTACTCGTTAGATACTGGGTGTCCTGGAGCCTTGAATCCATGCCAGTCTGGCCATTTGAGAGGTGCTGGGGTGGGTTATAATACTGCTCCCAAAGAGCAATTAATAAAAAAAGCAGCCTACCAATAAACTCCAACGTTTTTGTGAGCTGAGCAATACTTTGCCAAAATTTCTCRCCTCCAGTTGATGGCCTCTGTGCATGTGGTTCTTCTCTAGCTTTACAAAATTATTTATTGCTATCTAGCTTTGGCTGCAAACATGTTTTTTTCCGTAGGAGAACTGGTCAGAGGGAGTTCCTCTCAGCAAATTTTTGCTCTGAAATTAAGAACATTCAGGCTGCCCAAAAAAGCCTTTTTTTTTTTTTTTCCACAGCTGTTGAAGGTCACACATAGAATTTATTTTTTTCCTTCCCTCAATAAATACTTATTTTTAGGTGGCCTGCTTTTCTGGAATGCCTACAGTGACTGCTCTGGAGGACTGTTAAATGAGGTCAGCAGTAGAKGCTGGTTTATGGAACTGTCCTGGCATGTCTAAAGGAGATCAGTTTTTCTCCATAAGAGAGAGAATAAGCCAGATATTTTAATGGCTAACACCAGAACAGTAACTTGCAGATACACACATATTCTTCTGGCCCACAGCTTAACCTATGCAGAACTCAAACAATGGSTCTTCATAAATTAGCAGCATTCTCAATGACTATTACATTCTTACTGCCCAATTATTTCCGTAATAAAAGAACACACTTAAAACCATTCAGCTAACAAATAACTGGTTTTCTGCTTTGGGCATAGCAATTCTAGCACAAAGTCGATTTTTTTCCCCAGTGTTCCCTTGTGTGTGGCCTTACAATCTTACATACAAACTTTGTTTTATACATTATAAATTCCACAGCACTAGAAGAATAAATTCATGCTAAAAACCAGCATTCAAAGATACAGTTGCTGCCTGCCTAATACAATGGCATTTAGCCAGAGCATCCCAGCTTCCAGGCAATTTCACTGCTTCCACAGCAAAGCTTTGGAAGGTTTTTCAGTGTCCAGTGGAACTCRGAGCTCAGTGCACACCTGGTGCAGCTGGCAGGTGCTTGCGGKGACACTTCCTGGCCTTGGGGACACGGCCAGGTGAGGTGACCGTGAGACACATCAGAGCAGAGCTTGGCTTCAAACAGGGAAACTTCTCACTCACACACAGAGGCCTCACTTAGCAAACGGGGCAAAAGCAGCTTTCCTTCTACATAARTATTTCACTTCTTTTAAATATTGTGACAACTGGTCAGCACTGGTTGTAACAATTCAAGTGCAAGAACCAGGCTTAGCAAGTATAATGAATACAGTGTGTCTATCTCATCTTTTTCCAGCGAGGTTAAACCACCACGCTCCCAGCAAGAACAAAAACAATCTAATGAAAATAGGAAAATGGGCTCCTGATATTAAACTTTTCAGATTGGAGTTGCTTTCACTGCTGTGTTAATTCACTTGATTTAGGGCTGAAGTCTAGTCCTGCTAGATTAGCACTGCTATTTCCTCTGCTGGCTGGTTTTGGGACACATCATGCCTCATTGCCAGTGCTTGTCATTTGATCACAGCTGGTTAGTACAGCAACAGTTGAATGAATGATACATCTGTTCAAAACACTCTTTTATTCACATAATATCTAAGATATTATTTACATATGGAATATTGTACTGACTATTAATGACAAGGCTTTCCTTCCTTTTCTGCTCATCAGAGAACAGTGCTGGATGCAAAAAAGGGAAGCTTAAAATTATGGCACYATGGGCTGCCCTACACTCCCTTGCTCTTTTCCTTCCACATTCTTTCCATGAAGCCCAGAGCCTTGCCCCTGTGAAGTGCTGAGCTCAGAGATGGGGCAACTTTAGGTTATGAAAGTGGATTCTTCCAGCCACAGTCTCACCCCAGCTAATTCAATGGGATGTGTTGAACACACTTGCCTGACTTGCACTCAAAAGGCATTTCCCACACATCTTTGTGCTCAGATGCCATGCTAGTGCCATTGTCAGAGAGCTGTCTGTGGTAAGRGACTTCACACAGAAGACAGCCAGGAGCTCGGGATGCATTATAAGAAGTTAACATATTTTTCAATGTAACAGATACAGCTTGGACAAGCTGCATGAGAGACAAAGATCTCCTATCAACTAACTGAAAAACACTTCTCACAGGCTGTTTCCCCAGCATCTGTCACCTGATTCAGATCTTAAACACATCACACTCAACTGGCCTTAAAACACTAATCAAAACTTGAGAATGTAAGGCCAGAAAGTTTCCCTTAGTAATGAAATATAATGTGAGGAAAACAAAAAGGTGGGGAGAAAAGATCATAAGCAAAAATGGGGAATGTGAAAACAAAACAAAAATATCAAAGCAGGTRAGCAAAACCTGTTGACTAAAGTCATGTATTTATAAGCCTCCCAGTAATGAAGTAACCAGATGTTTACCGAAAGGAATKGGAATGACAGGTGTAATCCAGGTATAAAATGAGGCCCTGATCCTCTAATTAATAATTCTTCTCTAATTAATAATTAAAGGCCAGATTGGCTGTTTTACAATATATGCTATTCACTCTGATCTTTATCTGTTTTCTGTATGATCCCCAGTATATGAACAGGTACTTAAAATCAGATGATCACCACAGAGAGGTTCCTCTGGAGTCTGAAAACTCAGTATCAAACATATCAAWGGTTACTGAGCACAAGCAGATTACTGTTTATGATTAATCTGTGGACTAAATCAAACAAATCTGATCCCACTTCAGCAGAGCTCATCTTATTACACCTCTTATTTCAGAAACCATAATTAACATCTTTCAGGAATGCATAATATGGACAGCACTGATTTGRATGTTTCTTACCTGTAAGTGAATCACTGAGGTATATCTTGTATCTCAAAGAATTGCACAGCTGCACACCCACAAACTTCTTATACCAAGTTCTCTTTACATATTGTTTGCCTTTGCATTCTGAGTATGTGTCTGAATTGAATGGGATTTCAGTCCAGATTGCATCTTTCCCCACTGCAGGAGARGAAAAAAGAGGCTCAAGTATGATGCTGCATACAAAATTACACACAACAAACGCATTTGAAGAACTAAAATTAGAAACTTTCATGAAGCAGAATGTACCATGACAYCTGCATTTTGAACATGAGAAATATTTCAGGGAAACACCAAAGTATGCAGATACAATTGGTGCTGTGAACTCCTGCTGTTCTCTGGTGCAGGTTTGGAATAGGTTCATTCAGGACCTTGGTAGGGGGACAATGTTTGTATTGGAAATACTCTCATTTACGAAGTGTGTGATACAGTCACCATTCTTCAGTGTGTTCAAGCCAAGACAATCAACTTGTAGCAAACTGTGATCTAACAAAAGTACGTGTAAAAATGAAGTGCCATTAATTATGTGGAGAAAAATGGTGCCACAGTRTTTGTCAAAGTGAAAGTGATGACTATTACAAATACAAAAAACAGCCCAGTTTGCTCGAATGATCTCAGCTCTTCTTCAAAAGCTCAGTCCACCTTCCATCAAGGACAGGAAGATTCTTGTTAAGTGGCCTAAAGCAGAGCTAGATCAAACCTTCTGAAGCAGAAAATTTTCCTAAAACACAAAGACAGACAAATAGAATCCTCTGAGTTGTGCTCTGTTAACTCACTTAAAAAGTGTGGAGTAGCTTATTCATTTTGCAGAGCTTTCTTTGCTTYAATGACAAGGCTGAGAAAATATGAGGCTGTCCTTGGCTCATTTGTGTRCATTGGTTTGAAGCCATCCCAGCTGCCATGGGAGCTCCACATCACGTTGATTGCCTTATGCTCAGGTAAACAAACAGCCTTGCATGAATTCCTTGGCAGGGGCATGGGTGAAAGGAGTGAAATTGTGTGTGAATGCTGTTTGATTCTGTAACTCATCCAGCTGGTGCAGCAGAGCCACCCTCCTTGTAAAATTCTGCTATCTCATTTCTGAAAAAACTGCTGATCAGATTTATATATAAAGCACTTACTTGAAATTGGCTCACTCACTCTTGGGTCCGCTGGGGGAAGAAAACAAACATTCAATCAGACACTGTAAAATGAACGTTTCCAATAATTCTATGGAAAAGCATTGGTAAGTGATTTTTTACAGCTGACGTAAGCTGTAATTTGTGAAACAGAAAGAGTTTTGGAAGAGAAGTTAACTTTTGCATTAAATTAAATTAGAAGAAATATATTTTGTGCAAAACTCCAATATCAATGAGCTTTTAATAATTTTACTTATGGGACAACACCAGCCAAGCAGAGCTCTAGTAAAAACAAGAGTCTAAACCTGTAACCAGCAAAACCCAATTGTACTGTGTCTTATTAAAATGTCAAATTCAAAACCTAAATAATAAAAATGGCACATCTGTAATACTTGCCACAAAAAACTTGGCTTTGAAATCCCAAATGTGAGAAATGGATGTGTGCAATTAAGAAAAAACAAAACTACATGCTTTATTTGTCTAAACTAAATAGGAGACAGAACATAAGCCTTGTCATTCATGAAAATTGCACTTGKTGCAAATGTTTTTTTCACTTTTAACAATCTAGAATTACAAAGAGTGTATTCAGAGGTTTTAAATATGTGTGGCATAGTCTGCACTCCTCCCTGAGTAATCCTTTGCTCAGCCAAAACTCTCATCCATCAGCGACAGCACTAGTTGAGGACCAMTAAATTATTACACCTGGCTCAAAACACAGATTGAGAAAGTCCTTTTAAAAAGGCTAAATCCATTTTGTGTTTTATGTGGTCTTTCAGTACTACCACGCAATAAACACTTCTGCACRAAAGATGGTATCTTGCTTGCCTAAAGTCAACAAGTCAGCAAGAATAGGCAAAGCAAAAGCTCTCTGATTCTCACCTCTGAGTCAGAGAGAACTTCACCTGGGAACCAATCAGTGGCCAAAACAGGCTTGTATATGCCTCTTTAAGAGCTTCACTGGAGAGTAAACAGGATGGAAGGGGACCTACTGGGACACTGACTTTTCACAACAGCTCTTTCTCAATCCTTATTTCAGCCARACAACGTCACTATTTGCAGCAGCCTTATTGAACAGGTAGCAAAAACACCTATGAACACACCAGCCTCAAAAAACCCCAAATGTTCCCCATCCAGAAGCTGTTAATGAGTTGGACAGATGCAAAAAGGTCAGGAATATAAATCTTAACTGACTGAGCCCTCTCTAAGGATGAAGTCATTTTCTTTGCAATGAGTACCAGACAACGTTGCTCTGTTTTTTKCTCTTGCAGTCTGTCGATCTTAAACCCTCACACTACACAGTTCTGATCCCAGGCTGTCTTTCCAGACATGGTGATAAAAAGCCAATCAGGAGACAGTAAAGAGCAGGACTGAATGCACAAAATGAAGTGAGAGAGCCTTTCATGCATCCCACAAACATGGCTACTAAAGGTGCTGTAAATGGTGGTCTGATCTTTGGAAGTTCTTACCTGATTCAGTACTGAATGACACAACATTGCTACTTGGACCTTCACCAAGGGGGTTCCTGGGTTTCACGTGGAATTCATAACTGGGGAATAAAATAGAAGAGATGAAAATTTTGCAAACTAAGCATTCTTGAATAGTCACACACTTTGGGTCTACTTCCCTTCCAGAGAACAAAAAAGCCMAATTTCTTGCCACAAAACCAGAGACATTTTTTGTCCTAACTGTGTAAGACCTGAACTGAACACAAAATTAACCTGTCCTTTTGATAATTCATTGCATACATATTATCAATATTTGACTTAATTCAACACTGACTTGTCTGTCTCCTCTCACAGAGCAGCTTCAGTTCTGGCAAAGGGAGCAAGTTYGGATGAGGTCTGAGGCAACCTGATAAGCAGAGACTGAGTAAAGGACATTGCTATTTATTTGTACTTTTTCCTTTTTTAAGAACACAAACCTCCAATTCAATGCCTGTCAGGCCCACCCACAGTGACAGACAGGACCAGTAGCGAAACACAGGGCAAGTCTTCCAGGACAGGAGCTCAGCCAAGGCAAGGATCCAATTGCTTGAATGTATGTTAATAATAAGTACATGAAGCAATGGCAAGACACTGTGCAGAGTCTCTTTTGCATGTGTTTTTACTGATGTGGCACAACACTGGCCTGTGCTGTAGTGATCTCATGATCCCTTTTCATCACTGTGTTGGGAACCAAACACAGTGCTGTGGAAACAACATGACTGAAGAGAAAAATCCAGACCAGCCTCCTCTTCTTAAGCCTCCCCCAGCTCTGAGTGCTTGACTAGCAGTGGAAGTGCCATGTGCAGAGGGACATCTCCCTTACTCTGAGCACACACATGGTGAAGCTCTCCTAACRGAGAGGGTCCCTTCATCAGTGACAGGACACGAGTTAAAGGGACTGTAGGCCTGGAAAACAGGCCCCAAATTAGAGGCTTTTTGCTGTAAACACATAAAAAAATGGGMGTCCCAGAAGCGGGCAACTAAACCTTCAGCTCTTGACTCGAGAAGGATCCTTTACCCATGATAATTTTGGTAGCTTGTGACTGTAACATAGCATTGTAACGTATTGCTGGAACCATTTCCAAACAGCAATTTTCTAAAGAAAGAAAACCCCCATACCACACTCTGCACAGTTGGAAACTTGTAAACTCCATTTGCAGTTCCCCAGAAGAATAATTCAATCCAAACTTTGGATTACCTTTCATTCCTCCTTGGCTCCTGCAAAACCTGAGCTAATTAACCTCAGCGGAGTATTCATGCAGTACCCAGCAACTGTTTTCCATCCACTGTACTTCTAAGACAATATTTAACTTTAAAATTGCTTACTTAAGCAATTGCCTTTATTTCTAGGGTTTTCTTTTCTTTTTGAGGGAAATACTTATAGAGACTGGTATGCTGAACAGATGCATTGTGGAAATTCATGGATATTGCTAACAGAAACATGGGCTTGTTTTGAGCTGAAAAAGTCTATTTGGAGAAATCTTGACATTTATTTAAACAAGTTGAAAGAGAATTTGGAACTACCCATATTACTCCACAGTAGGAGGGARACATTAACTAAATAATCAATTTAAGAAATTTATAAATCTTCATTCTCAACTTCAAATTGCTTAAACAAAGACATACTTTTAAAAATAGGACCTGGGTAGTTAGTATTCACATTGGCCATGTGGTACAGTAACTTTTTTGGTCAAGAAGTATTCTTATCTGGTAGGAAATGTCATAATATAGAGAACTGTAGCAAAGGAGTCAGAGAACTGAACCATAAACAAAAAWTTCCTAATATGTTGGGGGTCTTAAAGTAATAGCCAGATGACACATTTTTCAAAATGTAGAAATTAATCCATACCTAGGGATAAAAGACTGCAGAGAAGCTTTTCTGCTTCCGTCGCAGGAGGAACACCTGATCTAAAGCTATTATTGTAAYAGTGATCATCAAGATCAATGTTCTATTGCTTTATGGGCAGTTTATGATTTGATCTCTTGGGTGATACTAATCTGATTTTGTCCCTTTGTATGTATTTTTGCTGATTTTTGAACAAATTTATTGTTCTCAATAGTTGATATGCTCTACTTTGGGCTGCAGTAGGCAACGCTCTTCATAGGAATCAGTCCTGTTCCCAAAAATCTCTAGTCTATGAACTTGGACTCATCAATTSTCTAATTCCAAAGAGACAAAAACAAGGTTATTTTCCAAGCACTGTTTTTCAAATTGTGGTTTAGAGATCACTAGGTTCTCTGCAAAAGACCAAACCACAGCTTGGAAAATTAGRGCAAAATTTAAATAAAGAACTAAAATCTACAGATAGAGATTTCAGCCTATGTAAACATATAAAGAAAATTGGAGAAAAGAAAAATAATAAAGACATGTCCAAAGTTTAGCTCAGTCAATTAGGGAAGCCTCTTATTAATAATGCTAAAAGGAAATTTTAGAAACTAAAATACATGCAGTTCTACAGTTCTGTGGTATGTGTTTTTACAAGCATCACAGGCTCTTTTCCTCTGCCAATTTCAATCCTAAAACAATACCAGTGGCTTCCACAGTACAAAAATAACAAACAACCACTTTTGGGGATGAAGAGAATTAGTTGGTTGACAGAACACTGAAAAGGAGAGGAAGGAAATGCCAGACTGGGATCACAATATGACATAGTTTACTGTATTTTTAAAGCTATACTGTGGCTGTTTTAATAGAAGACAATCTAAAGTCTTCCTTTTTTTGTGTAAGGTGAAAGATCTGAAAAATATAATTAAAATGATAAAAAAGTCGACTATCTGCTCTGTTATGCACTCCTATAGAAACMACAAAGAAGGAGAAAAATGCTCAGAGTTTCAAGAAGAATGTAGATCAAAATTAATAGAATCCATGTTTACTGCTTAATTAGACTTACCTAATGAGAAACTGGAGTCTATATTGCATCTTTATATCTGCCTGCCTGATATACCAAAACTCTGCTGTCCTATGTAAGCAGCAATCTAATGCCTCACACCTYTAACATCTATAAGATTGCTATCCTACCAACTTTTGGAGACCAGGCCTTCCAAATCCTCCCAAACCGTGTGAGACAGTAAAAGTCCTTGTGCAGATTAAATGGACTTGACTTGCAGTAATTACTACTTGGAGCGTATTTTTCCACCACAGGAAATCGCTATAGCACATGGAACTCTGGCAAATGCAGCTGCTCCTGCATTTTTCAAATCATGCAGAAGGAGAAGATTGAAGATTGCAGAACTGAAAATAGGTGAAGAGAGATTTTTCACTGTAGTAGGAGAACTGGAGCAGCTGAGTACAGTCCTGGGACTTCAGGGCTATTCCTGGGGAGATGCTGGTGTTGGATGGCARTTGTGCAGGGCTCTGTGCACAGAGCTCCTCTGTGTCTGCACAGTGTGCTTGGATGGCAGTGTGACCAGGAAAGGAAGAAAGGAGAGAGAAAGAGAGAGAGAGAACGAACTGCTATGCTTGTTTGAGGAATCTTTCTCCTAAAGAAGTTGGAAGAAGGGCTAAGAGAAATGGGAAATGCTTATCCATGAACCCTGATATCAACAGCAGTTTAGTACAATATCTAGTTATTAGCTTTTTAATAAAACAAATAGAAACCTCCAGCATTTTTCTGCCACTTTTTGAATTTTGCTGCATTGAATCTTTCTTTATAGTTTCTATCTCTTGACCCTTAATGTKAACAAAAGCTAAACTCTGCATTGATAGAGGTTTTCTTGGTTTTTTCCTTGTATATGATCAGAACATTTGGGTGCTAACTACAATAAAAACCAGTATTAGATAAAGGTGATAACAGCCTTAGGACACAATCAAACCCAAAAATCCAACAGGAACCACTCAAAACATTTTTAAAAAGGAGAAGAGTATATTTGAAATCACCAAAATAATTAATGGAGAAGCAGATCAGTACCTAATAGGAAAGCTAGACAAAACCACGGAATGCAAGCATCACAAGGTTTTTGTTTCTTATTAATACTCTTTTTCTACAGRCTGGTGGGACACATCCTCCAATGGCTACTCAAACTTCCCCAGAGCTATTTGTGACAAGTCTTATTATTTTTCTTTACTACCTTCCAATTACTGCCACCACAAACATGCATRAGAACAGTTTTCAGCAGTCTTCAGGCTCTTTTTTGTAGGTTTGTATGGAAATTTGGGCTGTGGAACTTCCTGGGTACTATGGTCTGTGCTATGGGCTACACTGCCCTTAAACAAACCACCAGAATGAAAGAGAAAATGTACACTGACTGAAAAAAAAAAAAGGGTTTCAAGATAGGGCAGGGATACAGAAATAAGAACTACATATTTTGGCAGAGAAACCAGGAGGAATAACAAAAAATCTCATTGGAAAAAAAACCCAAACAACATCTGCATTTAATATTTTAGGCTAGGAAAGTCCATGAAAAAAAACCCAGATCAGTGAATCCAATTTTCTTCCAAGGAGAATATGCAGAGGAACACCATTATTACTACAGAAGAGATGGAATTAAGACAACAAAAACCACAGTAAGCTCATTTCTCTCTCAGGCCTCTCAATGTTTATTACAAACAAGCAGCTCAARGAGGAAAATACTGAAAATTGGGGAATAATAACCTTATCTTGACTCACATATGGAAGATTTTGCTTGACTATTAACATAGAAGAAATTGCTGCAATGCTCTCTTATRAAATTTTAATGTAGAACAAGGAAAGTGCACGGGGTATGCCAGTGGTATTCCCACTGGGAGTTCCAATGTGAGCAGCCTTTTAAGGAAACTCAGAAACAGGAGACCTGTATGACAACTTAGATGGAATACTGCAGGTCTCATTCCTCAAATGGCTCCTTGGAAGTTAGACTGTAACTACTTTGACCAAAATGATCAGTCTTGCAGTTTGACTCTTTTCCAAGTGGAATAAACACTGCATTTCTCACTGTAAGAATCACAGAATTTCCATGTGGAGGATGAAAAATTGTTAGTTCATACTAGTGCATTTGTTTGTCTCTTTTTTTTTTTTTTATTTTTTAAATATAAGGGTTTGTTTTTTTTTTTTTTTTTTTTTTTTTTTTTTTTTTTTTTTTTTTTTTTTTTTTTTTTTTTTTTTTTTTTTTTTTTTTTTTTTGCTAAGATAGAAATGACATTTGCATTAACACACTAAGCCACCTCTGCCTGCATTAAAGAAACTGGAGGAAACGGAGATCTACAAGACCAGAAACTGCCCCTAAGGTCCAGTCTTACAAKAAATAATATGTGTGGTAAGACACCTATGAAGGTGACCTGGTCCAGGCTCCTTTTCAGCTGCTTTGAGCTCAGGGCTCATAGTGGCAGACACTCACTGTTTGAACAGCAGAGTAAAGACTGAGTAGCTCACTACTCTGTTCAGAATAACCAGGAGAAAGAGGAATAAATCTTTTCATTAAAAGAATAAAGATGGCAAAAACTGCAGAAATTTTGGTGTGTGCTTCAGTGTGATAATGAGCAGTGAAATGTGACCTGAACCTACTCTAAAGTCCTTGGGAATAATATAAAGGGTAACAAAAGCTAACTACAGTATAAAGTCATAATCAACACTGTGTATATGTGAATAGTAGATCATAGAAGCACATCTATAAGAGAAATGTTTAAGCAGAAGACATTCATAAAATAAAAGGAAGTTTTCTTCAGGTACCAGTTATATCCAATTAACTATCTGTATAAGGAAGATGTATATTGTTCTCTTGCTCACATAGCATAACAACACTACATGCTTTGAGATATTTCAGGTAAAGGTTACAATCAGAAGCAAATCTGATGAAATTAAACAGAATTCTAGACTGAAGCCAATCAGTAGCTTACTGACAGCAAGAGTACCAGTTTCAAGAACTCTCACCAACCAAATAATGGATATCAAGATTTGAACCTTCCAGGTTATTTAAACTACCAGAAATCTTTTAAAATTTTAAATACTGAAATCACCACATTTGACAATTCTCTAGGTGAAAAAGAGGATAAAATATTTGTCCAAGAAGGAAAAATCCTTTAAATTAATGTGTGCTTGTGAACTGTGAGGCATGCCTTAATGTGGGAAAATGTAATGGATATATGTCTTTCCTTGGGCAGAAACCAAATGGATTTCCAATGAAATCACATTGTACAGGCACCTCTAAAACATTTTGTTTTAAAGAAAAAAAACCCTAAAAAACCCATKGCATTAGAAAGCAGCTGACTGTGCCCCACATTTATTTAAAAGGTCTATGTCCTCACAGTCAGAAGTTTTTCAAATCTCTATTTTACTTTCATCTCAGAGTATCAGACTTGCAGTCAAGTCACCAGGAACACATAAAGCTGGCATATATAAGACAGAAAGGCAACAAACTTCCATAACATATACAACTTGATTTGTTTAAAATTAACCTTCACAAGTTGTGGTACACCTATGAAAGTCCATTTTCATTTCCATCTCCATATTATCATGGTATGGGTCTCCTAAAACCAAGTACTTGATAACTGTACTCAAAGTCAAAACTCTTTTTTAAGCCAGTGCATTTTTTCTGGATCCAGTCACTTTTCAGACAGCTAAATGGACACACAGAATATTACACCATAATCCTCATCCCATTTAACTTCTGTGTTTGCACTTACTGACAGCTGCAGTCGCAGATGCAATTTTTGATGAGCGACTGTAAAAGTCTCTTTGTTGCCTCCCTAACACTGTCCAAATTCCTGAAATATTTAAAGTCTGGCCATCAGCTCCTAATCTTTAAAAGCTGCCTTGGGYAAAGGCCAGCTCAAGGGGAGAAGGGTGTCTGCCTTGCTGCAGAGCTTCCCAGAGATGTAGCAGTATCACCTATTTGAAGAATGTAAAAGAGTGAAGCAAACAAACAGCATGATCTGGCACCCAGGTTTTTCCTGCTGCTTGTCCTCTCCCTTCACACCAAAAAGTCATTTGTCTTGCTTCCCTCCTGTTGGTTGCGGGCAATTAACTCTTTAGCTTCTGGGCCAGGCACTACCAAACCCTACCTGAAGTACCTCAACAGGACGCCTGACCGTGGCCAACACAGCTGCAGACAGTCTCTGCCAGGCACAGCTCCTCAAGAGCCCACACCTGCACAGCTACAGCCCTGAACTGCCTTGTTGCTACAGGGGCTTTCTGGGTTACACTTACCCATGAAAGCTCAGATAACAGTTCACAATTTGCATGCCTTTTTGGGAAGTCTTTGTTTAGGTCTGTCTGCTTTAGATCTGTCCTGAACTGCCTTTAGCTCTGAATGCACTGGACCTTCAGAGCAGCATAGGGGGTTCACACAAGCCTCACTGAGGGCTTCAGGAAAAAATAGGGTCTCTAATTCAGCTTATCAGTTTCTCCAAAGTGTTCCCAGGTCAAGAGGTTCTGCCCAGTTAATCCACCTTCTGCTACTGAGCATCTCTCTTTCCATTGCTGGTACTTTTACAAATGCTGATCATTTGTGGGAYGGATTTCTATTTCTCTGCCAAGTTTCTTTTCCAGCTCTACCTCTTCTACAGCTCTTCCCTTTGAGGTTAGTTATGGAAAAGTTTCCTTCCCAGTCTAATGTATTCCTTGTTGAATTTTTAAACACTCTGTTAAAGAATATTGAGCTGTGTTTAATTTTTGCTCTTCCTCCCATTTGCAGTCAGTTTTATCCACAAGCACATTTCCTTCATCTAAYGAGCAGCTCCTGATAGACAGGAGACTTATATGATGGACATGTGATGTTTCTTGGCAGAACAGATACTGTCTACATGATGACACCTGTSTTAACCACTTTCTTGTTTTCCCTGAATTTACCGTGCCTGGATTTAAGGGGTAACAGTAACTTGTGCTTCTGCCAAAGCTCTCAAGGTGTCCTCACCATTAGGAAACACACATTTTGCTTGAAATGGGAGTTTTATTGAACAGAGCCACTCTGAGGACTTTACATCCTTAAATCTGGCGAGACTTGGGGGACAGGCACCACTGCAATTTATATCAAAACAATTTATATCAAATTTATATATATTTGGGCAGTGGCCCTCAGGATCCAGAAAGGCTTTCACTGTCTTTCCTTTTTGAGGCTGGGGTTGGTGAATGGTAGCTGCTCCCTGCTCAGGAATAGCTATGCCTTTATATCTTAGTTTATCTAAAACAGAAGCACCCATTCACCAAAGCCAAATGGATGGTCTTGCATGAAAAACCACAAGTGTCACTCATTAACTTTCTGATGCAATTAGCAAACAATGTAACAAAAGACAAGCGGTTCTCTTCTCTGCTCTGAATTTTACCATAAAAAGAAGAATACTTTTAAATGAGATCTGATATTTAAAGATAGATCATGCTTATTTGAACTAGTTGCATGAGAGGCACGCTATGAACTGGAATGCACTTGCTCATTTTTAATTTGCCAGCTCCTTTGAGACACTGAAAGAAAATTATATATTCAGAACAAACGTGGTTTTCCTCTCAYGGTAATTTTCTTACTTTTGACAAGTAGTCTTTCTGATACAACAGGTCACTTCTGCAACTTGTCCAGACCACAAATACTCTTGTAAATTTCCTAAAGATTCCTCAAATATGTTTTATCTGTTACCCTACAAGAAAGYTAAACCAAACCATACATTTTTTTTTCTATCAAAACAGGAGTAAAACCAATCATGTCTTATTTCCATAGGTATTTCCATTTGAAGTGGCAGACAGCTGACAGTCTGAATTAGTTGGATTAACTAAAAAAATTAAATTATTTAGCTACCTTGTGTCAGGTTTTAGGTTTTCCACAGTAGAATGGGTTTGATTCGTAGTGATAATTGATTTCTCCTTTTCACCATCACTTCCTCCATTTTCAGTTGACACAACCTCATACTCTGGAAAATTACAGTAAAGAAAAATTAGATCAAGTAACATCTCTTACTCGAGCTTCTTAAATACAACCAGATAGTGAATGAGTATGCAATTTTACCGGAATTCAACCTTTCTGCCTTTTGCCAGCCTGAAGTCAATGCATAACGTGGACATTTTAATTCATTCAAGTTGGAAAAGAAAATGCACCAAGAACTACCAAGTCCATCCAGTGCCTGCTTGTTACKCAGTGCACAAGGCAACAAACTGCCCTTAATTTCTGTGGCAACACAAACAAGCAAAGCATGAGCAGAATGGTCTTGGTTCCTGACACTTGCAGTTTTTATGAAAACAAGGAGGTGAGTGTGATCACTGTTTTGGTTGTTATTTGTCAGACCTTTCCATTATGCTTTGGTTTTGGGCGTACCCAATGAAAGCCCTTGTACACAGTTAAAGTCAAGCRAAGTAAGCATTCAAAAAGCAAAATGATGCAACGAACTATGATTTCTGTTTCCACCTTTCTATCTGAAACAGCACATTTATTTTTAAAAAAGAGATGTGATGCCTAAATAAGATGATTGGAAAAACATGCATAAACTACAAAAATAGAAAGAGATGGCAGCAAAACTGGTTTCAGCCTGTCTAAACAAGTAATGTTGTCCTGGTGCCAATATGAAGCAATCACTGTTTTCAGAAAACAGGATTCAATGGCTTCTCTTGAATTCAGAATTGATTTTGATGAGTCATTAACTCAGTTCTTAGTTAACTTCAATGTTCAATTTTTGTCAGCTTATGTTGAAATACAGAGGATGATAGAAGAATTAAGAATGGCCATCTTGCATGTTTACCTGTCTGTGTGCTGAGCCCTGCATGACTCACAGGCATTTATTCTTAATATAAACCCCTTCCTTTAGAAATGAAAGAAAAACCAGATTCTTTTAAGAGAGTGGGCTTGTAGACCCTCTTGCAGCAGGTCATAATACTGCAAGTATTATGCTGGCAAAGCTCTACTGACTTACTAGATGGGTGTAAGCTTTGATTGTGCCTGGCCCACTGTRAAACAACAGCCTCAGGTCAAGAAGGACGCCTACATTATGTGTGTGCACACAGATATGCTGCTGTATTGTTGGAACTTCTTGACTAGCTCTTACCAGATCCTGTACAGAGAGGAGCCAGAAAATTGGAGGAGATACAGAGTCATATTTCTTAAATATCTTTTCATGTCATCACTGACATCAATGATCCTTGTTGCATAAATCTTGTTATAATCTAGAAGTATTTTCTTATCCACACTGGAGCTGACAGTAGCACAAGAACACCCCAAAGGTATATACCCCAGTGCCCCTTACTGGGCTCCTGGGGATTAAAGTACTTYTAAATGACAAAAAACTACTGTGAAAGTAAATTAAGCTGGAAATACTATATTATCACACAATGGAGGAAAGAAATCAAACCAACCAGTAACAGTGTCATTATCTGGTTTTTCCCAATCCAATATGACAAAGGATGGACAGCCCTCTACAGTCACCACAGTGAGGTTGGTTGGAGGATTCTGCGGAGGACGAGTGGGTTCTTCCTTGCTGCCAACTTCTTCTTGAGGAAAATGCTCAAGAGAGCTTGTGATGGAGCAAGGCACATCATCATCTTTCTTCATGTACTTGACATGGGGGGCTAAGAACAACACAGGAAAGAGCTGTTATTCAATAAGAGTGTTTTTACAAAGTGGCAGTGCCAGTTTCAGMTGGTGCACAACATCCATCTCAGCACACCAAGCAAAAGTCTGCACAAGTGAAACACAAAGCTTTCAGAATAAACCCCATATATTCAATATTAATCTGCTTGTTCTCATTTTTGTTTGTTTGTTTTGGATTTTATGTGTTTGTTGTTGTTTTTTTGKTTTTTGCTTGTTTTAAAAATTTTACTTATTGTTGTTTGACCTGGAATCTGCACTGTTTCACCTCCTTCCCACTGGCAACATTGATGAAATGGTACTCTGCAGATATTAGCAGGTGATACACACTGTTTGAAAGAATTAAAATCTGTCACAAAATAAAAAAATCAAATTTATTTCTTCTATAGTAAAATGAGACTACAACTCTACTTGCAGCTTTTGAGGGGTATGCTAATACAAAGTCATACACTTTTGTTTCACCAGAAGGAGCAACAACTTTAGTCCAGAAATGCTGGTTTGTACTGCAGCTCTTAGATCTGCCACTAAAGTGATACAGAATCAAATAAAATGTTGGCCTTTGAATAACCAAGTAAGATAATTTGATGSAAGATAGCTCAGACTTCATATGCTCCCTGAAATAAAAATATCATGGCTTGATATATGAATATCCTACCTTGGTACCTTGGTTTTCCTGAAGAATCTGTTTCTGATGTAGGACTTGAGCTGAAGACTGTGGCATCAACTGTAGARAACACAGTTATAATTTGCAATCAAYAAATACAAAGTTTCAACTGTTGGAAGTGCAGCATTTCACAGGTTCTTTGGYATTTTGAATAATTATAAGAATAGATAAATGGTAGACCTTTGCTGGCAGATCTGGCTCGTCAKTTTAGGTGTTTTTTTCTGTCATGCTGTGTAAACCCTGTACTTGCCTGCTAGTCAGACAGCCATACTCAAAATGACAGATTTCATGACTGCTGCTGGTTTCAATTCATGCAATACACGTAAAATACTTTTTAGACCATTTTCTTGCATTTGCTTTAATTTAATTTTTTGGTAAGGAAGAAAAAAGGTCAGCCATGGAAAAAGGAGGTTTTTGCACTGTGCTGGCTGTTTAGCTCGGAGCTTTTATGATGTTCCTGGGATATACAGAACTATTACATTGGAACAGTGACTTCTCTAAAAATAACAATAARGAAATAAAAAACAAAACTGCCTTCAGAGTGTACAACTTCCACAAAATTTGAAGAAAACTGAAAGCAAAAACATTGGTGAAGAAAAATGCGCTAAAGCAGTCAGGATTCACAATACAATGTTGTATTAATTACCCACTACACTGAACATGATGCAAATACTACAATGGACCTCAACAGATAAAACACAATACCTTCCCAACAAGCATTTATAAATAAATCTAGCATCCAGCATGCTTTACTGAGCACTGTGGGTCACAGTGAGTTCATGATCATTGTAAGGAGACAAGAATTTAAGCATTACTATAAATCCAGGAAAATTAGAAGCAGCATAATTCATGACAATATACCRAGAACTGTGCATTTGGGCCCAAAAATTCTAAGCACATCCTCCTCCAAACCCATTACTGTTTGTCACCTTGAAAAGACTTAGCTCTGAATTTGTAATCAACTCCCACTTTTATAAAGGGCAAATTACCCACTGAAAACTATGATTACACTACTACAATTTTTTCCATTTAAATGGTGGCAGTTTGATCAAAAAAGGAGCTCTATCACATCTGTGATGAGCACTGTCAGTCACTGATAAAATAACATGTTGAATTTATGTCCTGGGGAAATTGAAACATCCAGGAAAAGAAGTGCCTTATCCAGCCTTTGCACAGCTTTAAATGGCCACAGAGTAGTATTGAAAGCCTGCTAAGCATGTATGGATTTTTAGGAAGATGGAAGCCTTGTCATGTTCTCAATTACCAAGATGAGTAGAGAAGGGAGTAGATCTCAGTCAAATCAGAAAAGTCAAAGGCATAAAAGAAATGAAAATCACTCCAGACAGAATACTTTCTTATCTTAAATATACAATGCATCAATAAAGTTCAGGGGAGAGAAGCTAACGAAAAATGGAAACCTTAATGTTAATTACAAAAAAAAAAAANAAAAGAAAAAAAAAGAAAGAAGAAACCAGAACTGTTTGTAACATGCTTACCATAATACTCTGGAGTTGCAAAAGCTGTTGGAAAAGAAAAAAAAAGAAAGAAGAAACCAGAACTGTTTGTAACATGCTTACCATAATACTCTGGAGTTGCAAAAGCTGTTGGTGTCTTATATAATGTTCCTGYCCTCACAGGTGGTGTTGGTCCAGCAGGCTTAGCTACAGTGACAGATGGAGGGACTTGTAGCAACAAGACATTTAGCATTTGAAGGAGTCAAACAGCTTTCTCATTTTCTAAGAGTACTCGGTTTGTGACAACTGCTTCATGCAACAACTATTTTCATTCAAATCCTATTAATCCCTCAGCTGGATTTAGRAAAGTTCTGAACTGTGCTAGTTGCAAACATAACCTAGTCCTGAAACCCAGTAAGAAATTTCTTTGCTACTTTGAGGTTGTYT
The DNA here is from genome assembly GCA_014549065.1 of Cardinalis cardinalis. Taxonomy (NCBI): domain Eukaryota; kingdom Metazoa; phylum Chordata; class Aves; order Passeriformes; family Cardinalidae; genus Cardinalis; species Cardinalis cardinalis. The sequence continues at coordinate 2,610,087 of JACDOX010000082.1, read as the reverse complement.
TGGAGGACTTTAGTTGGCTAGAATATAACCTGGTTTAATGCACAGAACCATCCTACACAGACTGCTAAAAGGCTGCAAAATGACCAGCACTGACATTGCTGTTCCTTGAAGAAAGAGCACATTTCTTCCTGAGTTGCAAGGCACAGTAGCTGAAGTCAGCAACTGAAACTTGGATTCTTCCCTCAAATATAGGTAAGATTAATTTCTGCTTTGCTGGAACATTTCTAGTGATAAACACCAAGTCCTTAACTGTGGTCTGCATTAAGAGTTTAACCACAGAAMAGTACTGGAGCTTACACTAAATGAAATTGAGATACACTTCAAATGAAAGCAAAGAAAATGCAGCCAAGTCCAGCATTTTCAACATTTATAGCACTATATCGCTCAAGAAGAAAAGTTTTCTTGCTGAACTCATTTCTGTAGTAGGTTCCATAAGTCTGGACAGAAACTAACTGATAGAGGCAATATTATCACCTATAATAAGACAACTATTTAAAAAAAAGTATTTCAGATTATGTGACATTGCTGTTATTCTTCAGCTGTTACCACCTAATAAAGAAAACAGGTTTCTAAGAGGCAAACAATCCATGGTAAAGGTCTTGATATCTTGCATAATGGCTGTAAAAGACAAGAATTAAATTCATAAAACATGCAGACACTCCCAGATAATCATGATATGACAGCGAAATGTCAACCCTGAAGAGTCAAGAACTACATAATGTAGTTACCTCCCCATCATATACAATACAGAACGTGGCAACTGAAGGCAGAACTCTGGAGAGCCAAGTTTAAGGCAACAAAAATCCCTGCTTTCCATTAATTTTCTTAATGAAGTGGAAATCTGAAATATTCTCGCTAGAGTTCAGTTTCACAAAGTTTCTGGAACTCTCATTTCCATTTCTTTTTACCCATTCAGGAGACTTAATGTCTGCATAGAAACCTTTCCATAATATCCACCGGATGAGTTAGAAAGATGCAAGTAAGGAATTAATCACAGTGTTAATGAGAAATAGGACAGAATTCTGACAGGAAAAATCCAAGAAGAACACTGAGGCAAATTTTTCCTGTTGGTACAGTGGAACTGTCTCTCTCTCTAGGGAACCAGAAGAAACAAAATTAAAATGTTTAAAACTAAGCTGCATAAACCGCTAGGAAACACAGAAGAAGGAAAATCTTCTACTGTCCCCACAAGGAAGAACCAGATCACTTAAGCAATTTATTCCATCTTGAAAGCCTAGGAAGGTATGGTAAATACTGACTACCACATAACCTGGCCTCCATTGTCAGGAAAAATTGAAAATTTTGTTGAAATTTCAAAACACTGGTAAATTAATTAGACACTGAGTGGAGAGAATTAGTATAGACCCCAATACAAGCAAAAGAAAATATATCAAGTTTAGGACTGATGATGTCTTCTGTTTTCTGGGAACTATTACTAAGGAAACACCACCAACAAGAACAAGTACAGACACAGTATTTCAATCTTGGCTCTGCTGATGAATAAATATATAGATTGTCTCATCCATCCTGGAGATTCTTGCTATTCATCTGCCACAMAAAATACTAAAGTATTATTTAGGTCTTTAGTACCTTAATAGCAGATAAAGTCCCAAATGAAATAAACAAACAAACAAACAAAAACCACAATAGGAAATCCAGTAGAGTTGTATATTCATATATAGCTGTATATTCTAATATATAAAGACCTTTATATCTCCAWGGAACTACAGAGATCAATATGAAGAGGAAAAAAGCTGTCATGATGTTAAGCTTAAGGAGATGGTAGTTCTGACTATGTGGAATAACGTTAGCCTAAGGATTCTTATGTAGAATCCACTGCCAGAACATCCATGTGGATACTGAATACCTGCTTCAGGATTAACTTAAAATAAAACAGGAAAGGTGAAATTTTCTATGTCCTCTTAAACCAACACTTAGAAGCCAGAATACTTTAGCAMAATAATCAAGCTAAACTCTGCACATGAAACAACTCAGTTGCTCTACTTCCCAGTATATATAATACACTCCCAGTGCAGTCAGTTGTCTGGGTGACTATTAGCTCATTTTTGCAGTGGTTAATGGATGTACCATATATATATATACATATATATATGAGCAATTCCATAACAAATAACCAGTTAATATATATATATATATATATGAGCAATTCCATAACAAATAACCAGTTAACAAATAACTAGGCACTGAAGCACAATAGTCAATATCTCCCATCCAACATGCACATTAAAAAACAAAAAATTATATTAGTAGACAAGAAATATTCTTAAGGTTGATCTTAAAGTATGACTTGGAGTGTGCTATTTTGATATAGCACACTCCTTACTAGGTGTGATTTCGATATAACTAGGTTAGGGGAAAAAAAAAAGAAGCAAGGTTTTTGTAAGAAGACAAAAAAATACAAAGTCTGTATGTTCCAAAAGACTAGTTTCTACAGATATCACAGATCAAAGAAAACTATGCTATAGAATTCTCCTATACCCTGCTAGCCAGTATTATCTCACACACTATAAAATGTTTATGCTGAAAAGGCTGAAATACCTGGACTCCCTGGTTTACCAGTCACGGTGTTAGGAGGCAGAGGTCTTCTTCTCATGGGTGTAGGTCTGGCAGGAGGTATAGGAGGGTGCTGAGGGCCAGGTGGTATAGTCACTGAATGACATTAAAAGATATCATTATTAATTATTTAACATCGAATTCCATAATATCAGAAACCCACTAGAAGTTGTATTCTTACTTCTCAAGCAAYGCTTCATGTCTGATTCAATATCAAAAGTGGAAAGGTGAGATTAGGAGATGATCTGAGTTGTATTTTCGGCCTTAAATCTCTGAGAACAGTGTGTCATGAAGTTTTTAACAAGGTTTACACTGAAAAAATGTAGTTCCTTTGAGATTTTGCACAAGTGTTTCAGTGACTCACTTTCTGTGTAGTTACTCATTTTTGTTGACAGTAATTTTTTGGCATTCAAATGGATTCATCTTCACACAACAAACATCACTTTAATGGGCTAGGAAACATCTTCAGTATCCTACTCACAAAATTTCTGACCTCTTGTACTTTCTGACTAACACAATGGGCCACCCTCAGCCTGAAGTAAAATATGTGAGAAAATGAAATTTTCATTAGGAACACTTTATTCTATGTCATTCAAAACTGAAAAAAGTTACTGTCACCTCATACAATGACATGGCTAAAGACAATTACTGTTGTTGAAATTTCTGAAGCACCCAACTTGATTATTTCAATGTGCAGCTCCAGCCAGTACCCATTACATTTATCTGATAATTTCTTTTGACAGTGAGGTCTAAAAGGAAAACCTAAGCCCCTTAATTCATACTTACAAATTGTTTTACTGTATTTTCCAGACAATTATGAAGGATTTTATTATGCAAAGGAAAGGCAAAGATTTTTGTTCCACTATTCACCTTCGCCCTTCTTTCCTTAAGAAAATCCAGGAGATATGTGCAACACGTTTATGTAACAAAAGCCTTTTTGTACCTAAAAGGAGAAAAATCCTCAAGAGTAGTATAATTCTCATAAGGCTGCCAAGGTCAACAGTTCTSCAAGTTGCCTGATACTGAATTACTGGCTCCATAAGGTACCTCAGGTCCTGTGTATCAGACCTTGGCTCACCCTATAAATAGAGAGACTGTGGGCGAGAAGGGAGCAGATCCAAAGACTCATTTAGGAGAGCTTTTTTGGAMATACTTACAATATACAACCAGGAATATCTCCATCTCTCTCTCTTCCCTCTTCCTTTTTGGACTCTTGTAGTCACTTATAAAACAGTTGATTTATTTTTTTGAAATCACTCAGATCAAGACAGAAAATAATGCTCTATCTAATTTAGGAGGATGTAGTGGTTTTGAAAATAGCCTTTGTAGGTTTCATAGTAATTCTTAATTTCCAGATGGAGATGAAAAAAATATGCTTAAGGCCAGMAAAAATATAATAAATTTTTGTATATATGTCATCATACCCTAKATATTGCTATATGGTAGTATTCATCATTACTTTTCCCCCTGCCCATAATTAKAGAATGGATTGTCCAAGGTATTTAGGAAGTAAAAATATGCAAGTATTGACTTGCCAGTGGTTTCTATCATATTTTCTGAGCAGCACAACTACAACAGTTGCAGGCAAACTAAAACATCACATTCAGAGTACTGGGTCACGATCGAATCTACTGTAGATTGAATCTCTGGAAAAACAAGAATTCCTACTTTTCCTTCTGCTACTTCCAACAATGATTTGGGCACTGGTCAATGATGCTACAAAATCTAATTATCAGCATGTGGAGGCCGAACTTGTAAACTAGGATGCACAACAGAATTTAGGGATTTCGTGAGTGCAGATTCTTGTAAGGACAACAACATGGTGAAATGTTCTTATTTAATTAATCTCTAGGCTTCTTTATGGACTGGGAGTCCTTAACTCAGACACTCTTGATGAAAGAGAAGGATGAGCAGCCTCTCAGGGCAGACATCTTTATTGGGACATAGATAATGGGAATGAGTGCACCCTCAGCAGTTCTGTGGATGATACCAAGCTGGTTGTGCAGTGGACACACTGGAGGGAAGGATYCCAGCCAGACAACCCTAGCAGGTTGAGCAGTGGCCAGTGCAAACCTCCTGAAGTCCATCACRGCCAAGCACAAAATCCATCTCCTGGATTGGGTGCAATCACCAGGCTCAGTGCTGGCTAGATGAGAGATTATAAACAGAGAGATTATAACCTCCTCTGCAGGTATGGACTTGAGGAGACTGGTGGGTGAAAAGCTAGAGACAAACCAGCAAGGTGGGCTCACAGCCCAGAAAGCCATTTGTATCCTGGGCTGCACCAGGAGTGTGGCCAGCAGGGCGAGGGAGGTGATTCTACCCCTCTGCTGGAGTGCTGCATCCAGCCCTGGGGTCTCCAGTAAAACAACAACATGGACCTGTTAGAACAAGTCCATGGAAGGGCCACAGAATCCATCAGAGGGCTGGAGCTCTTCTGCTAAGAAGAAACTCAGAGAGATGGGGTTGTTTAATGAGGAGAAGAGAAGGCTCCAGAGAGACTTTAGTGCAACCTGCAGTCCTTACATAGGGCTTGTGAGAGAAATGGAAGGGCCTTCAGTGGTAGGACAAGGAGAGACAGTTTTAAATGTTTAAAGGGTAGATTTATATAAGATAATAATATATACTGGAAGAGAGTTGGTTTAGATTAGATATTAGGAAGAAATTCGTTTCAGTAAGGGYGGTGAGGCACTGGAATAGACTGCCCAGAGAAATTGTGGATGCCCCATCTCTGGCACCATTCAAGGCCAGGTTGGATGGGGCTTGGAGCAACCTGGTTTGGTGGAAGGTGTCCCTCCCAAGCCAGGTGGGGTGGAACTCTTTGATCTTTAAATGTTCCTTCTTACCAAACCATTCTACAACTCCATGAATTTTGATATACTTGTTAAGGCTGCATGAAGAGAGATGGGACTGCMCTTATACAAGAAAATTATGAAACAGTAGTAGCTAATTTAACAACCATACCCAAATGCCTTTTATGACTACAGTTCAAGGTATTGAGTGATCTCAAAGCTCTAAAAGCTTAACTTTAGATATCAAATGTCATAAAACAAGTAAAAGTTGGTCTTAATGTCCCCTCAAATCTATGTGCATAAAAAACCTTCAAGTCTCTGCAAATCACAAGTTGGATTTACTTGAGGAAACACCACTGCCTGACATTCAGTAACAAAAAGTGCAGAGTACCATCCTTGTTTTCAGTTTACATTTTGCCCTCAGCTGCTACAAATAGTACATCACACTAGATTTAATCTTTGCAAAGTACAGTGGTCAGACTGAATAAACTAAAAAAGGATAAAACATCAGAACCTGGCCATCACGATAGGCTCTTTGTAGAGGTAAATTAGGTGCAAAGGAAATCCAACAGGGATTAGGAACACACAGCAGTTTATAAAATAGCGTTTTAAAATCCAGTAACATGTTCTCAAAGCAGCAGCTACCTAAAAAGATCATCTGCAGCTAGGTAGTAAATCCAAGAGTAAAACAAAAGATTGCATTTTCAGTCAGTTTTTATGTCAGAAAACACCACAGCTAAAGCAGATTTTGTCCTTGATTATGCTTATGAAACAGAGACATTCTTTACACATCAGGGTACTTACCTGTTGTGTGTATCAGTTAAAAYATTTTGATTGTTTTGAAAACATTGCAAGACTTGCCAGAAGAGTAAACCTTACAAGTCTTGTATTATACATGTAAAAAAACCTGTAACCTGATTTACTCCAGATTGTTATTTTCCCTCAAGCCTAACSTTCTAATTTTTCCAACAATCCCAATATTCAATGAAACTTCCTCATACATGGAAGTACAATTGGTTATGTTTTTACCTGATTCTCCTTTGCTATGTGGAAAATATTAGCATGAAAAAACCAGTGCTTACAATATTGTAGCTGTTAGATCATAAGGATACMGCTCTGGCGGTGAAAATTTCTACCATATGTAGTGACTAAGCATATGTGACTAAGTAGTGGCTATAAATTACTCTTATTTTTATCTCTTTTAGTAGCATCCTGAGCCCATAAGAATGTGTATTGATGAGGATGATAATGAATTATTTTTTCTTCTCAGTGGAAGTGCTTTGTGTGCAGAAAAGGCAGTGGTTGTATTTTTAATAACAATTGTTAAAAATTGCTCTATTGTTTACTTTTATTAATCTTACCAGGAATTGGCCTTTGCCAGGTGTCAACATATTCTGGAGGTCTCTTGACATCCATGTCAATTGGCCTGGCAGTAGCTTCAGGTGCATAAAAGTCATCTGTGATAAAAAAGAAATGAAATAATTATCTACAGTGTGGCACCAAGTCATGGTATTCTTGTATATTGAATCTGTTCAAACTCCAGCTGACATCACGCGCAAAACCAACATGTATCTCATCTGTTTTTACTGATAACTTGGTGATATCCATTATCTTCTTATTTAGGTAAGCGGAAAGTGATCTGATTCTACAAAGTCTGCAGTTTAATTTTAAACATTCCTCAAGTAAAATATATTTGGAAAGAGAAAATTAAGATGAAGAGGTAACAGATGAGTTAAACCAAGATTATACGTGGAAAAATGAGTTGAGAGAACATTCTAGTTTTTCAGTATAAAGAGTAAAATGTCCATTGATTCCTGCAAAGTTCTCCTTCTCCCCATTATATGATCTCTGGTCAGCCTCCATATTAAATGGTTACAGCAATTCTGGACCAAATTATTCACCATGTTTGGAGTACAGGAGACAAAGTATACACAACATCCAGTTTGTATATAAGAGAAAGTCCTACTTAAAAGTTATATAAACACACTTTTAAAAAAGTAAGWGGCATTAAAAGATCAACACAAATCCTGGTACCGAACAACTGATTCACATGCTGGTATTTATAGGACAGCCAGAATGTTAAATTAATATYCTGTCTCTACATGAAGTAAGTATATTTGCTTTATAAAGACTGTATATACAGTAAAGCAAGAAGATGCATTGCAGCTCCATCATGTTTGTGGGAAAACCCCCCCGCACCCTTGCTCAAGATGTAAGACAAAAACCCCTAAAATTTGTTATATTTAAAAAAAAAAATCTGAATATTACTTTAATTCTCATATTCCAGCCCTGTTCCAACGTGATCTAATCACTTCAGCTAAAGATTTCATAGATTTATAATCTGTACCTCAATTTGTTTTGATATTTCACTAGTATTTTAATGGTATGAAGCAAATAATTTTTCAATTACTTTACTATTTGACCATTTTTGTTGCATGTTCATTACAAATTCATAGTCCACACATGATAAATAAATGATTGAAGATTAAAGTAAGCTGGGAGTAAGACTTGCAGGAAGCTGAGAAATGGATGCAAGTGACCTGGTCCCGGTGTCTAAAATATCTGAACGCATCATACATATCGTTTTGTATAACTGCAATTTGTCTTCAGGTAATTAAAAAGATTAATCAGATATTTCTGAAAAGATTAATCAGCTATACAAAGCACCAGAGTGATAATCAATGTTTCGTGTGAATAATGTTCAAGGAAGAAAAGGCACGAGAAGACCAGCACCAGCCTTAAAAAAATAAAAATAATCTTGTACGTCATGAGGTATAGTTAGAGCAAGTTTAGTTTCTCAGCTCACCTTTAAGTGAACATATCAACAAAATATGGCTGCACATTGACTAATTCACACTAAATCACACAACTGTGTATTACAAGTCTAAATTATTTGTGCATGTTAAAGTCTCTACAGAAAACCTATCTCTATTCTGCTTCTTRGAATCTAATTTAGATTCATAATCTTTTCTGAGTTATGTCAGCTGAGAATGAATGAAATATTGCACATGTTGGAAGAAGTAATTTTGCTTTCTTTTCAGAAACATGCACTGCTGTTCTGACATCAGTAAAGTAGTAATGAAAAATAAGTCAAAGTTTCAAATCACAATACCTTCAWGTTTACAAAATCTCCTATTTTGAGTATTTCACGTTACATAAAAGTTTGTGTTTTCATACGAGGTACCTGCACAACCAAAGTTTGCTGTATTTGCCATAACATTTGCCTTATTCTACCTAATGTAACTTGCTTATTAAAAGCACTTATCACATTCATCYAAACTTTTAGCCAGAATTTAGAATAGACCTATTACTTGCATATGTCTTTGTGTCTTCTTTTAATTCTATATTTTTCCTGGAAAGACCCAGCGGGTCTGGAACATGTTAAACTAATCTCTCCTGGTTCTGATGTCTTTAATTGTAGGAAYACTATTAGGAGGGTGGATCATTTAAAGGGAAATAATGAAAAAAATCCCCTTGATAAAATAAACTGAAATACCTTTAGATTTGAGTTCCTCTGGAACTTGGCTATATACACAGAGTTTTTAAATAAAAAGAAAATAGAACAAAAAGTTAATGGTCATTTTAATGAAAACCATGTATGCCTCCCTTTCACAAGGGAAATAGAAATGCTGCTCAAAGTTTGTTTGCTGACTTTTGTCAGAAAGCTCAGTAGATCAGGAGCAGTACTTATATGGTTAGGATTAAATCAAAAAACAACCCAGTAAGTTATGTACACCAACATGAAAAGCCATCTGAATAAAATGGCATTCTAGAGAAAATGGCTAAAACATGACAAAAACCTAAAAGGAATGCTAGTCATGAGGAAGCAATCCCTGCCTCTTTTCCACAGTCCAGTTTACCACCTGGCACTGCAGCTGGCCAGGAGGCTGAAAAGCCTGCCAGGAAACCAGCCACAGCCCCATGTGCTGGGGCTGGAAAAAACAAACTCCACTGCTTATCATCTGGGCCCTGCAGCTGCCAAGCCCTCCCTGCATGGGGTGAAACATCTTTACACTGAGGCTAACGAGCCCAGTCAGGAGGGAGAAATGGAGTACAACCAACAGCACTGCCAGTCCAGCAGGGAATTAAAAGATCCAAACTGGTGTCCAAATAACGGAATATCCAAGAATAAGTGACGTAATGTCTAAAGGTAAGTCTGAAAACACATTGTTACACATATAGAGCATATTCTTAACAGCCCACTTAAAAATTCTGATCATCTTAGGTCAAAAGTTCAGGATTTTGGTAAGCCAACCACAGAAAAGAGTGAAAAAGGAACCTTTTTTGTCTTTGCTCAGCTGGTAGGATTTGGGTTCCAGGTTATAGAGTTCTTTCCCAAGTCTCTTTTGCAGACTTAGGAATTCTTTTGCAATAGATAATTAACTGCACATTGCTTGGGAGAGATACAGAAAATTTCTTTAATTGGTTACCTGAATTCCTTTTTTTGTGAGTTTATTTTTGTGGGCACAGTCAGCCCTGTGTCTCACTGGCTGAGACACTGTGACACTGCGAGACTCTGGCTCAATACTGTGATGTACTTGCCTTACAGAAGACTTGGGATTTCACTTACTGATCATCAAGAAAAGTTGTTGGGAAGGATGAAAGTTTGACAAGAAAGTCTCACAGATATGTATGCTTAGCAGAAAGATTTTTAAATGTAGAGTCTGATGAAGGAATAGAGATGGAAGCAAGTTTTGATATAGAAGAAAAGAATTGCTGAGCCAGTCTTACTGGATAACCAAGGAGGCAAAGGGTAGGTTAGTTAGAAAGGGTTTTTATGACTTAGAGCAAAGGATAAACCCACCTCAAACAAGATGTTTTTACCAAGCAGAAARATWSCMCAGGCAAACAAGTCAGCAAATGTTGCAAGTAGAAAAARKGTCTCWGAATTCTGCACTGCAAGAAAACTGAAACACAACTTCTAGCTTAAACCATAATGTACTAACTTTTAGTGACTGGAGAATAGTAACATGAATATGGTAATTATAGTAGTTRTGATAGGCTATAGGTAAAAGTTAAGGTATAGATTGCTTCTTCTGTATTAAGATGCTCAGCAAAGAAAAGTATATAATGCAATGTAACCAAAACCAAAGGGTCTCCAGGCCTGCCTGCAGCTGGAGCTGACAGCTGTGGGCACAGGCTCTGTCACCCACGACCCTGGACTGCTGTAACTCTTGGATACAATAAACTGCATTTTGGAGAGCTGCCTCGAGTCCCGCATCTCTCATTCAGGCTCTTAGAAAAAGTACAGACTGAAAAGTTGTGACAAGCTGCAGTCCCCTCTCAAGATGACATAAATGTATGAAATGAATTGGTGATTTCTCTTACACTTTTCAGAAGAAAGGTGCAGACTCACAGAAATGTGTCAATGAGCGGTTGTGGCAGTGGGGTTGGAGGTACAAAGAAGTGGGCAGGAGATAACAAAGGCCTTTGGTACTTTGGGTACTTTGACTTAAAGGACTTACTTGGCAGCACCAAAATTCAGCTAAGAGACATCTACAGCATGTTTTTTTAACTTAGAGAAAAAAYATTCTTATTTAACTTGACAGTGAAAACCACTACTGGAAGTATCATTTTCAGAAGAATTCTAAAAGAAGGTACTTATTTACCAGTGAGCACACATAGCATGCCCAGTAATTAGTAGTTTTGTGGTGACTTCTGACACCATCTACCACAATGAAACTCTAGTTCTTCCTGGCAACAGGCACCACTATAAAGCCATGGAAATAATAACAAATGATGGGCACACCAAGAGGGCCACTTACAATATGATTACTTAAAACAATACTTTAGCAACTTAAACCAGCATGAAGCACATAAAACTCCATGTAGCAGTTTACTACTATTATGTTTATACTACTGATTTACTAAGCATGTATTAATTTTTGCTGGTGTTCTTAATAACCTACCAATACTTCTGCCAAGGTTATGCCTATAGGGGAGAAGAGAAAAGCTCAGTGTACTGTGTAATGTAATTGTGTGTTTGTGCATAATTTCACAATGTGATCACTCCTGGAGACTTGTGKGCATTCTCCTATTCCAGTAATTCTAGTAATCAGACATTAGAAGGCTCACTTGTATAAGATGGTTTCCAGTGCAAGTTAGCAACAAAACCTTTCRACCCACAACTACTGAAATTGGGCAATTAATGCTTTAACTGGCTCTGATGTCCTRGAATTTGATGGCCTTATTTAATTTACCAGAAGGAATATGAAAGGTCAAAGAACTTGCACCTCTAGTGAAGGCATTCACTCCATATGTAATACAGAAATGAATGCCATACTCTAAACAGGTTAAATKTAATTCAATTTAAATATACAACCAYCTCTGCTGAGTTTTTACSATTTCTAACAACATGATGGGCTTGTGAACATGTACAGGAATGAGTAGCTCAAGACGTTCTATGATCAGCAACAGGTAYTAAATTGCCAAATATAGCAGAAAGAAAAATTAAACAGGCCAAAATGTTTAGAATAGACGGAATATCACTCAAGCTATCCTAATCTAGCTAGCATAGAAATAGTAACAGGAGTCAGCAATAGTATSGGACAATAGAACTTTTAGTGGCTGTCAGCCAAACATTTGCCTTGAATATGTACATTATTTATTAATTTATATTATTTATTATTTTAAACTTGAACTGTTGGTGAAGAATCCCAAAAATATATATTTCATTAACCAATGGCTGTATAATAAATAATCCCCGATACAATTKGTATTGATGTAATAAATCAATGCTCTATGAAATAAAAAAAAATATGGATTCATTATGAATTGTGACTGCAAATATTATGTTGATTGGATGGAAAAATCAAGTACAACTGAAAAAGGATAAATTATTTTTCCCCCAAGAAGACATGTACTTTTAATGAATCGTTGTGGTTACGGATGTTTGCTATCTGTTGGTTAAGGATATGTAAATTGAAGCTCTCACTGCTGTCTGCCATCCACCAACATGGAATTTTTTGGTGCTGAAGTATCCAAGCCTGAATATTTCAAATACAGTCCAAATGCTGCATGGTCTGAGTGTGAGTAGGTCTGATGTGAACACACCACGAGCATAGGCAGTAACTAGAGAGATACTTGGCTTTAAGGCTTCCCTACCAAGTCTCCTGACTTGGGCTCAAACAAATGGGTGATCTTTTCCAATGAAGCATTTTTCAGTACTTATTGTGGATCTGACATCTAGAAAACATTAGTAAAGAGTAGCCACAAGCTAATAAATCTGTRAATTTACACAGACTGAGTGCCAATATAATTTCATAATCACACTCAGGAATTGTATAACAAGATCAGTAGAAACACATGGCACTCTGAGGAATTAGATTCTAGAATAAAACACAGTGAGATATTTTGCAGGGCTCAAGATGACTTGGGGAAGTCACATTTAAGTCTTTTGTTGATAAATTAAAAAAAAAAAACAAACCACCCCAAACCCAGAACTGTACCTGTTGTTGGCATAATCCACTTTGGCAGTCCAGGTAGTCCAGGTGCTTTTGTTCTGACTGGTGGTAGTGTGGTTTTACTAAAAGCTGTGAGAGAGTTTCAAAAGAGAAAAAGGAAAAAGAAGAAAAAAAGAAAGAAGTTCCATGAGAGGAGTACCCAACAGACTTCTATGTGATGCCAAGAAYTCCACACTAGAGAAGAAGTAACACCTGCTGTGATGACACACATAGTTTTGCTTTCATTTCTTTTTCCCTTTTTTCTGATTTGGAAAGGCTTTACCACTAGACTTATTRATTGATTGAAAAATATCACCCTTTTTTCCCTCCCAGCAATACTTAAAATTCCACTAAGAATAGATAAAATTAATTAACTGTTTAATCTCCTCCCCATCCCAGACTGAATAAACAATCATTACCAGGTCTGGTCTGTGATTTATCCGTAGGCTGTGGTCTTGCAGAAGTGAGACGAGTTTTATGAGGTGCTAAAAGAAATAAGGTCCTGTTTCAATGCTGTGTGTAACAGAACAGGGACAGTGCAGTGCAATTTGCCAGACAAAAAGGTCCATGCACCAATGTGATACAGCAAAATGGACACATGAGAGTTCTATGAGTTCTAATCCAAAATGCATGTGGAAAATGCTAGTTTCTTTAGTGGCCAGATGGCTCCATCATGCAGTCTGACCAGTTACATTCATATGTAGGTTTAGGAAAAAGATGTGAAATATTTACAGCCAGTTACCCAACTGTATATGGATACAGAGTTAGCTCTGCAAGGTATCCATGGCCTTAAGACATTTAATTAGGTTCTGTAAAAAACAAACAAACAAAAAACCTCAAAATAAAACACCGAACTGCCAAACTGAACCCCCCCAAACCAAAGACTTAGATAAAACTATGAAACATTAAAATTTTGCTGAGAAAACAACTGGCAGCATTCAATGCAGACACTGTGCAGGGCAGCTGAAGAACAGTGTCATCAGAAAGGTTGAAATCAGAAGCCCTCAACTTTTTTTTATTGTTGCCTTTCACTTGCAAAATAATTTTGATACTCTAGATGTTATGGGATCTGTGGAAGCTGAAATCATAAGCAGTAGTCACTGTTATCTTGTGCCCAATTAGCAACATCTGTAAATTAGATTTTTTAAGTAGAGCCAGCTATTTGATATTCAAGACAAATAAATGTTCGACCCATAACACTTAATTCAGCCTCTCCAAAGCATTAGAGAAAATACAGGCCAGAACATATTACTCATTTTTAACATTTAGAGTGGGGAAGTTTTACAGATTTTGATTTTGTGAGAAAAAGTTGGAACTCAGTTACATCGATGTTTGCAACACTATGTACATATGAGTATCCAATACCCAGCTCTAATACTGTTTAAAAACTTCACATAATCTTCAATATTTGAGGCAATACTGTGCAAATCCCATTTTCAGAGCAATAAACTAAAATATGTGATAAGGGGAAAAATAAATTTTCATATTATGTATTTGAAACAGTTTTAAAGGTAATAATGAACAGACCATTAAATATTAAACTCTACTGATTTTACTTAAGATCTACAGACTCTCAATACAACAACTTAAGAAATCTTAAAAAATTACCTGTATCAAACCAAGGAATTTCAGTTGCTTGACCAATTTTGGGCCTGGGTGAAATGTGGTATGTTTCATTGGGAACTGAAAATGGACATATTACTGCTTAGCAAATGCAAATTATTTCCTTTTAAACATAAGACATCACAGATGGAAAGGAAATTCAAACTGTCTGTGCAAATCATAAACAAAAGAGTCAGTGCTAGAAATCTGGCTGAAAATCATGCTTTTATACATGTAAAAGACTATCCAAGTCTGGTAAKATATATATTATTAGTAAGTCAGACAAAACCAGAAAAGATGATAAGGCAATCCCTTTTTACATGACTCCTCAGCSTCATATATGTAGTACTTATTTCTATAAAGAATCACATGAATAAGAAAAATGGCTGGAAAATTAAAACCAGCAACATTTTGTACATGCACTGGACTGTAACTAACAAACGAACATGACAAAGATATATTAAAGTATTTCTGTTGATTAAAGTGTAGGTTTARCCATATAGCAAAAGCAGAGAAAGTAAAGATTGATGAAAAATAAACTGATGCAATATTCTCATTACCCAAAGTTATTTTGGACCCATCAACAACATGAACTGTTACAAGGTTAATTGATCCCAGGTGTGTTGCCCTTGGAGCTATAAAAAATAAACCATTGTTCTGTGAGAAGGCAAATTAAAGAAGTTGGATTTCATGAAGGATCTGTCTCTCCATTGTTTCCTAAAAACCTATCTGCACATCTGCTAGGACAATTTGAACAGGCATGAGACAGGCACATTCTGATTAGTCTGGATGTATTTTCATGCTGACAACCAGACAGTGCAACTATTCTGCTGGGCCCCCACTAACTTCAGAACACTTGTCCTAAACCTGGAGTTCTGACAGTCTTTGGTCTTTCTCATACTTGTTGATTAATTTATACTTCTCAAAAAAAATTCTAGAAGCTACGAGTAATGTATTTATTTTTCAGATCTCACTCAAGTTTGAATGAATTAATTGAAAGGTCTCTAAATTACTAAATGAAAAGGACAGACTGGCAGGCAGAGGCACACACTACATGACTCTCTGTCTTTCAATAAATAAGAAAATAAGGTAAAAAAAAAAGAAATAAGGTAAAAATATGGAAGCTGAAAAATAAACTACTTACTCACATAAGAAGCAGTTGCTAAAAGGTGCCATTTATATTTCACAGTAAACATTTGTTTACAGTTTTTCCTATCAGTAGCTTGTTTTGCATATACACCTTTATAATGATTTAGACTTTATATGTAAATTTTATAATGATTTTTAAAAGGCAAAAAATAAGTCTCTAAATTCTGTTCTCTAAAATTCTTTCCCTAAAACTAAATTTGTAGTCGTACCAAAAGATGGCACTTGTTAACTATGACATGATTGCAAATTGCTCTTATTCAACTGAGACTTAGATTCTAACTTGGTTATTGAACAGCCTTTCAAAACAAGGTATTTAAAAAAGAAATCTTTTTCCTGGACTGTTCAGTTTGATGTTCACAGTAATATATACATTATATGGTGTATGTATAGATAGAATATAGTTCTTGAATGAATAGGGTCTCTGCTTGAAATCTCTTTGGCCATAAAAAATAGAAAAGGAGAAAGAAGTGGTGGTGGTGGGGGGAAATTACTAAACTATTCATTAAGCTWTTTGTCTAAGAATAAAATTTTAGCAATTCAGAGGTTACATCAGAGAGAAGGAAAGATCCGGAGCTGCTCTTATAGACATGTAGTCTCTCCTCACCTAAYTGCATTTTTCTCCTGTTACCTTCTTCCTTAGCAATTTCTATTGAAATAGAGCACCTCATGTTAAAGCTCAGATATCACCACCCTTCACTATAGATGTGCACCCCTGAATCYACCATGGTTACTGCAAAAATCACTGGTATTGAAAAAACTGGTATTGAAGGCACTTTTACTCTTAGCATGTAAAATGTCTTGGATTGAAACTCTGTAACCCAATTTTCAAAGGTATTGAGAAATTGAATCAAATTTATTCAGAATAACAAAATTCCCCAAAGCAAAAGAATTTTTTGAATGTAAGCATAGAAATACATTTTTATTAAAATTAATTAAATTTCTCACATTTTTTGATGGCTACTAAACCCATCCAACTGCTTTCCATGGAAATTGATCCAATTCTTAGGCATTCACTTTGATATAATTTATGAACAAGTTCTCAGCTGAACAATGATACAAAATTCTGTCTACTTATTATGCATGCCCCATGACCACAAAACTCAGTGACAGCAGAAATATAACTAAGGCAGTGCCACAGTAACACTTCTAAAGTTACAAACTGTAAATTACCAGGTTTAGTTTGTGGTACTTCTGGCCCAACAGATGTTTTGGATTTGGAAGGAATGAGCAGTGTTTCTTTTGGAGCTGAAAGAAAAGGAAAAAGATTATTATTGTATTCTTCAGGAGTCATGATCCAATGCCATACTTAGCCCACAGAAAATGCATGCCTCAAATGCCTGAAAAAAAGACAATAACAATTCCATGGCTTTCTGGAACCTGAAACAAAACGACTAGCCAAAACACAGGAAAGTCCCAGCAGCGTGCTGCAGGATAAGTTGAGTTAGGGGCTAAGATTCTTGCTCTAAAAGAAAAAGGAGGCCACTGACTTCTGGTTGGAGATCTGACAAATACAGACTTCTGATCAGGCATAAGCTGTAGGCTATTTTTGCTTTATTTGACAAATAGAAATGAGAATCCTCTGTGCTAAGATACATGCACATGGCAGCAGATTGAAGGAGAGTGGAATGGTGTTACATAAATACCACATTGGAGCATGTTCTCTAGAAATTTCTCCACTGAAAAACTAGAAATACCTGCATCTTAATGTTAAGGAAACTTATTTACCCATCGTTGCCCTTGAATGACCAGTGGTGGTAGAAGATTTTGTAAAAATTGGTTGCGGAGTTGTCGGATAAATTGCTGTTAAGGAGAAAATGTGAAAAATCTTAGAATATTTATCTGTAATCCAAACAAAGCAGCATTTGCTAAAACCTGCAAAATGTCTCAAACTAAGGAGTAGCAGAATATCTTGAAAAGACATAATTATCTCTCTATTAACTTCTGCTGTACATTTATGCCAAAAATGAGAAACCACACAGCCCTCCACAACTATTTTTAAAGCTATTTTCATTTCAGTACAATGTCTGTGGCTAACTGCACAAGTACATTGTAAAGAAGTTCTGTTGCCTTTCAAGAAAAGATTAACAAAAAAATGTTCAAGTGTGTGTGTGAGTGCCCAAGATTACCAGTAATCACAGAGAACTCAGTCTGCCTAGGCACTGAAATTTGTCAATACCCACATTACTGCATTCCAGTCATCATTTGCCATGTGTAATGGGCAGAGGAATACCATTATATATATTATATATATCTTACTATTATTTGTAGTGCAGTTTTGGCTTATTTTGGATTGATCATCTGAAGTGTAATGCATTTGTTTCACCACAAAACTGGCTAGGGATAATCCCATTAAGAAGCACAAAACCTGATACTTGGGGAAAGAATGATTAAACACAAAATTAAAATAATGCCTCCATTACCAGGTCTGGTGTATGGCACTCTTGGTCTTTCAGTTGTTTTTCGTTTGGTATGAATGAACTGTTTTTCAGTTGGAGCTGGAATAAAAACAAAAAGCACCCAAAACAATAATGAAAAAACACACTGCTTTTCACAGCACATGAGGAACATAAGTATGATCTGATCTAGAATAGGGCAAATGATGTAAGAATAAGCTGAAAGCTGGAATTCCTGCAAAGAAAGGCAAACAAGTTAAATGGCCACTTATGCCAGAACTAAAACTTTTAAAAAATATGTATACWAATTTGTAGCTTTGCTTCAAGTAGTCTGGAATATAGTCATTAACATCATCATATGGTAATAGGACAAAACCAGACAGTGGTAACCTGTGTCTTCCTCATCTGCCACACATGAGTAGATGAGTACAGGATTTCTTTTTCACTGGAACATTTGTGTCAAACTTGATTTTTAAATTAAATTCTTTTGTTCTTATGTTGGAATGATTTAATATTGTTATCTTCACACTATACAGATAAAAAAATCTTGTAAGTAAAGGTAGGAATCATTTAGTGGAAAAGGTTATCTCAGCACTTTTTAGTCTGTGGTCTAYACCAATGTGAGAGGTCCAAAATGATCTGCCTTAGCCTGTGCAGTTTTCATCCCACTTGCTCTGAGAAATAATTTTCTGCATGTGACTATTGCTCAGGTAGCTCAGGTGTTTACAACAGGGCACCTACTTCATAAAGCTAAATAAACAGATACTGAATGAATACTAACCCAAGTATCATTGTATACAGGGAATATAAATTGATATAGAAACATGTTTAAAAGCAGTTTTAATTTCCTCTTCCTCAAAAAGAAAAGAAACATAGTTTGAAGATTATAAAATGCCTATTAATATTTCATTCTCAGAAAATATATACYATTTCATTCTCAGAAAATCACAGTCAAGGTCTGTCTCTGAAGCTGGGGAC
Source organism: Cardinalis cardinalis (assembly GCA_014549065.1). Taxonomy (NCBI): domain Eukaryota; kingdom Metazoa; phylum Chordata; class Aves; order Passeriformes; family Cardinalidae; genus Cardinalis; species Cardinalis cardinalis. The sequence continues at coordinate 2,591,157 of JACDOX010000082.1, read as the reverse complement.
AGAAAACTCGTTGAACAACAATTGCTCAAGCAATGCTCCTGCTCCCAGATAGTGCTTGGGTTCAGTGACCCTTACTTGGTCCACAAGTGACAATTAATTTAAGAAGGAAGAACACTCAGCTAAGGTTTAATATATTTAAGCAAGTCTTCCCAACATGGATAGCTAAAGAAAGCAGAGAGGATGGTTTCAAGAAGCAGAGTGGGTCACATATCGGGTCTGRAGACTATGCCCTTGTTGATATATTAGAATTTTTCTCTGTAAAATTAAACCATGAGGAATGAAGAAGAAGAGCATTTTAGAATGAAATTATCCATAATTCACATGAAGAATAGGGGATTAACTCAGTTGGTCAGAGCGTGGTGATAATGCAAGGGTTGTGATGGGCCAGTTTACTTCAGAGTTGGACTCAATGATCCTTGTGGGTCCCTTCCAACTCAGAATATACTGTGACTCTGTGAAGCATCACTATCTGCTCTTTAAATAAAGTCCCCTCTTATTGGAAAATAGATAACATCTGGAGGAATTGCATCATCCTGACTGGAAAGGCTAGAAGAGGAGGAAAAGAACCTTTGAAAGTAAATGAGCTCATGCATTATTACCCTTATCAAGACCAAAGAGCAAGTAAGTATCTACAAGTAGAGCAAAATTTCGTTWTTAGCTTTTAATAAAATACAATAAGCTCTCTCTGAGATGATATTCTCTAAAAAAAGGTGTAAAATAAAATAATTATTTATGAAATAACAGTTACCAAATATTGCCTTTGTTCTTTCAGGAATATGAGGAATCATAGTAGTATCTCGTTCATCAAAGGTTGGAAGAATCTCTGTTGGAAAAARTGTCAATAAATTATCTGAATAATGAAATTTTTGAATAATGAATAAACTTTCCTCCTTTTCTCAAAAATCCATTCAGCACTATACTGCCTACAACAGGAGAGGGATGTTTTAAAACAGCAATGGGCATTTACTCTCAGAAATTTATGGTTAGGAAACAACAGCAACAAACCTTCAGTGAAATCACTGACAATATACATAGGTCAGTTGGATTTATGATGGGGAATCACCTAAGCAAAATGTAATTGAAGGGAATCCTCACTCTAATCTGGGTAAAAATGAATGTATAAAGAAAAAGCATTGCTACAGTGTTAGGAGGTTTCTCTCATAAATGTTTCAAAAACATGGTGCACGCTATTAATGTGTGTTGCTCAGATAGAAGCTGCAAATAACTTTTTATCCTTGATTAAAACATACAGGCTGATACTATTTCTTYTGTTAATATCTGCATAAAATACAAAAACTCTTGAACTGTTGAAGTATCTGTCAGATTTAATTGCATCCCTGCAGAAGCTTCTTAACCTAGAACAATAACCAGGTGACAGCTGATGTACTGATGATTATTCCCCCCATTGCCACCCCAAAAGCAATTGTTCAGTTATCCACTGAAGCTTCAAAAAGACCAGATAATTTACCAGGCCTCCTATATGGAGCATCCGGGATGGGAGTTGCTCTAGGTTTAAAAGGAATGTGTTGTGGTTCTTTAACAGCTGAAAGAAAAGATYTGTTTTAAGGGTTTATACTTTGACAAAATTAAGTTTGTTGCACAGGCACTGCAAATCTCATACTTGCAAAGAATAAACAATCCCTGCATGACAGCCTGAAAAACTGAATGTCAGATACACATCAAGAACAGGTCAGACACATGTCAGAAATTCAAGAGAAAACAAAATCCTGAATGAAAACATGAGCGGAAAATTGGAATAATCAGGTAAGCGAAATCTGGAGTCAAGCAACAAAGTCAGAAAGAGCACAGACAACTACAAGCAATATATTTCTGTCTGTATTTCAGAACCCATAACTGCAATACCCATGGCGTGCTGGTCTCCTACAAGTGTCAAAGGAATTACATTGTGTGTGACAGGGAATGAAATTTTATGTGAAGACAACAAACCAGCTAGGAATCTTTCAATACCTGCAACAGAGTAGAATGTAGTTCAATTAGTAGAAAAGAAAACAATTCAAAATCACARACAGATTATGTGAAAAACAGACTAGTGATATATAAACATTGGCCCAAGGAGTAGTGAGAAAATAATAATGACCAGCTCAAGGTAACAAATTTTACCTGCTGCTGTCTTTTGTTGTTCAACYGTAAGTGTACTAACTGCCAAAACTCCATAAAAACAACAAAATATACAGAGTTAGTGGTGAGTATAAGTTAGTGGTAAAAATACTCCCTTTGGCATTACTGGTTTGTTTTCAATTTGGAACACATTCTTTTTTTTTTTTCCCTCTCTTTGTAAAATTAGTGAATATACACTCATTCAAAATAATGTTCAAGGGATACTCTAAGAAGTGTTAGAAGTTACAGAGGTTTGGCTGTTCATTAGTATGTAAATCCCTATTAAGTTTGTTTTTAAGGGTGACATTCCATTACCAGGTCACACAAACCTATGAGTGGTTTCAGTTCGAGATATTTGGAGCCATACATGAAGGCCCTCRAATAGGTTTTTCTCTAAGCACCTTCTGACAGGCACAAAAGAGACGCAATTTTTTCCAATTTCTCATGATGTTTGTKGTTGTCTACCCTGCTATGCAGATTAATCCATGATAGATGTTGTGTGGCTGAAAAGCAGAGGCAACTACTAAAACTCAGACATTAAAAATAGAAATCACCTCTGTTTTCCTGGAAACACATATTTAATGATCATCAGAGAACGTCTTTGTAATATGAAGAAATGTTAATCAGCACTTGATTCACTGAGGAAAGGCAACCCAAAAGAGCCCCTGGATATTCAAGCACAACAAAAAAGAATGTGTACCAGGCTTTGTGTGTGGGACATCTGGACTTGGTGATGCCCTGGGCTTGGAAGGGACACGCCGACTTTCTTTGGGACCTGTGGACATAAGCAAAGTTTTGAATTTATTACTGAGGATGATGATTCTTGGACTTATGAAGATGTGCAAAGTTTTGAACACATTGCTGAGGATGATGATTCAACATATGTCTTTGGATTTTTCTGCTGAATCAGAAGATTTGTTTTCTGCTAAGAAATTTTTTAGGGGTTATTTCTGTAATTTTAAAATATTCCCAAAGAGGTCTCCTGTTAGTGCAATCAATAGAAGGCCAGTGCAGAGACTAAAGACAAAGTGACTTTTACAGTGCAGGGCCAGACCAACTCTCCACTCCTAACAGCAATAACAAACACAGCTTTCTACAGAGTAAACTGCTGTAGTTCAAACACTTCACAGTTGTGCTTCACAAGTGTTTCATATTCCAAAAACCTGCTGCTCATTTAAATCAACTCTACATTAAAAAAAAAAAAAAATCCTCAGCAAAGCAATCAAAGCAGAAGAAACATGCAAGGAAGAAACACTGAGAGAGCTATATCCAAAGTTTTGGGAGCAGCAAAGTACTTTAATTTTAAACTTTTAAAGAAGCAACTCAAAAATACAAATATTTCTGTCACTCTAAGGAAATCAAGATGCAGATTTTCCTGTGTGCAAGGGCTAAGGACCAGTGTTAAYCCACACATCTCCATTGTGTGTCGTTGACATGGATAAAAATCCAGCTGATTATGTTCAATGACAGCTGTATAGCAAAATCTGATTGTGACAGCAAAGCACAGCCTAGACAGTAAGTATCTCTGTATCTTCACAGAACTCATCAATTTTGGACATTTTCAAAGTGATGAAACTTTCATGCACTAAAGGGCAAAATATGRATAAGCTTACTTGCTCTGGTTGGAGGAACACGTGGACTGGGGGATGTTTTAGGTTTGGAAGGCCTGTGATATATATCTTTAGAAGCTGAAAGAAAGAAACTGGGTTAAGCATTATTAAAGTAATAAGTAGCTTCAAATACAAATAAACTGCTCTGTAATGGGTGTAGTCCTGGAGTGATTCACAATATCAAATTCAAGTGACAAAAATGCYTTAGTCAAATGGATCTGCCTCAAGCAATCATATGACCCACGATTAATGAAGTGATTGTGTTCTGACAGTGAAATTGAGGTTTGAGTAGAACAGAAKTATTTTCCAGTCCGCTATGAAGAACTGAATTTTATTTCTTAAAACTGGACGGGAAGGGAAGAAAAAGAAAGAGGAAGGGTAAGAAAGCTTTCAGGATGCAGCTCTGCCCACCCATGGTGCTCTGCACCTGCAATGGTGCTATCTCCACAGGATGACTGAAAACATATAATTAGGATCCTGTTCTGATCTGCCCTCTGCTTCTTACCATTAAATGTTGAAGGAAATTTTCCTAATTTCTGTGCATAACAACTTGAAAGAAATAAGGATTCTCCTCAATTGTTTCATAGAAAATAAGAAGACACCGAGAATCTTGACAGTTAAATTATTAAGGAACATGCAAAGAAAGATGACAATTTTTTTCAGGTTTGCTTTTAACAGTTTGTGCTGAAGAAGAAAGACAATGTGACCATTCAAACAAGAAAGCATCATTACCTATTGTTGCCTTTGGTTTCTCAGTTCTAAATCTAATTGTTTCCAGAACTGCATTAGCATAATAAAACAACAAAACCAAAGTATTACCAAGAACAATCACTGTCTCCACAATACTCATACCATCCCTGCTAGGGCTGATGACAGACAGTCACTCCTCCCTGAAACTCAACATCCAAGTATTATGTTCCACAGAATTTCCTCCAGTTCAAGGTAACAGCTCTAAYACAGAACAGATCCCAAATATAAATCCGAAGTTTTTGTAAAAGCCACAAAGAGACTGTGGGTGGGTTTTGTTTTTTTTTTTTTGCCTTCAGCTTTGTGCACTTTCCTGACTTATTTCAAGGGGKTTTTTTTCAAGCAATAGGTGCAGACTTACTGGGGAGAAAAGGAACCTGAGTTGTTGTCTCTCTGCCCATCTCCTCACCAGCACCATCTAATACTCCATGTACCTTGGCTACCCATACTGGGTCTGGCTGGAATGGAGGTTATTTTCTTCATAGCAGCCCCTGTGTACTCTGGTTTGGATTCATGAGCAAGGAAGTGTTGATAAAATACCAATGTTTTAGTTGTTGCTGAATAYGCCTTGTCACAGCATCCAAGAATTTTTGTTTTTCACTCCACCCCCAGGCAAGAGGGCTGGGCTAGGGGTAGGCAGGATGCTTGGAGAGGACACAGGACAGCAGGACCACCCTGGCCAAAGAGACATTCCACCTCACATAAAGCCATCTTAGCAACAAAACTTTCCAAAGCACCCATTGCTCCTAGACTGGCTCTGCTCTGCCAGTGGGATGTGGTGTGAGGTTGCTTTGTGCACTTGCTTTCTCCACCTCTTTTTATCCTCCCTTATTAAACTGTCTTTATCTCGAACTATGATTTTTTTCCCCTATCTTTTTTTTTTCCCTTACTTCTGCTCTCCAGACCACTGTGGGGTAGAATGAGCAGGAGGTTAGTGTGTGCTTAGCTTCTGGCCAGGGTCAACCCACTATGATACCTCACACATGCAAGTGTGATTTACAYAATTTACTTTATCCCTCCTTAATTCTCCTAAGGTTGTATATGGGTATAACAACCCATGCAGACACAATTATAGGAAGTATTACACATTCTTAAATCTCTGAACAACACAAGGGCTCTGGAAAAGTGAACAAAAAGTATGAATGAAACCTTGTGCCTAAAAAAAAAAAACCAAACAGGCACAATTTAAGAAATACAGAGCAGAATCCTTCCTCTTTGCAATGATCCCTCATTTTCATCTTCACTTTACCAGAAGACAAGTTATACAGAAAAGACTTACTTTCACTGAGAATTGTACAGAAAACATCCACTTCTGCAGTGACTTGTATTACAATGTAATAAAGAACTGAAGATATTWTCAACTTACCAGGTTGCTTATAAATTCTACATGTCACTGGATTTTATCCCTCAAGGAATGTTCTAAAATATATGCTCAAGGAATACACACAAATCTGAAGCTCCAGTGATCACAACAGAATCCACAAGACACGTGTCAGCATGAAAAGGTGAAAGAATAATGAACTTACCAGGTCTTGTTCGTGGCACCTCTGGGCTTGGTGATGTTCTAGGTTTGGAAGGAACATACTGTGGTACTCTAGGAACTAAAAAAAATAGAAAATATTAGAATTTTTTGGGAACTGATACTGACAGAAAGAATAACATTAAAGAAGAAACATGCMTTTGGGACCCTTTGGAATCACAAAAACTTGAGTAATGGAGAAATATGAACACTTGGTACATAACAAACCCCAGTGCTGATGGAAAACCTCTGTAACAGRACAATATAAAACAAGGCCAGTATTGTTGCACAGTATAAAAGGTGAAGCAGCACATAATAGAAATGGAGTATAGAGCCAGTCAAAGGTAATTTGGGTTGCTCCCATCCCCTTTGCAGAACACATTTGTGTGAGGAAAAAAAGAGAAAAAGATGATTATGAATTGTTAGTGAAAAATCACCAAACCCCCCCTTACAGGATGAACTTTAATGGTAAAAAAATTATGAGAGTGGAGTGCAATGAAGCAGTGCTTGTGATGGTCAGYGAGGAAAAAGCTAAATGTGATGGTCCCCAGGTGATTGACCCTGTAGGTAAAACTGTTACCTATTGTTGGTTTTAGTTGATCAGTTCTAAGTGTTATAGATTCCAGGACTGTATCAGAAACAAAACAGAAAATATGTTTTGAAAGTTGGAAATTTACAATTAGCACTACTTTTTGAATCAGGTACTTTGTATACTGACTCATACAGAAACAGTTGTATTAAATATCTGAGAAAGCAGTGAAATCTTCAACATAGTRTGAGCTTTGTTCTCCCATAGACTTCAATAAATATCCAAATATTATCATTCTGTTATTCAGAAAATGACTTTTTAGGGACACAAAACTCTTCCYTTGGTAATGTGTTTCAAATGCACTTTATATACACAACTGGAATCAGACAGTTCTTACGTACTGAACACTATTATTAAAGAGCATTACGTGGTGTATTGTATTGCACAGTCATATAATTCAGCTCTAGACTGGAATGGATCTAGAGTCCATTGGTTTAGAGTCATAAGGATGTGAAAYTGATGTGTCAATTCTTCTGTATAGATTACAATTTAAAAAGGAAGAAATGTCTTTGGATATTTTAAGACAATTACAGGATAAGTGGATGATGCTGTAGAAAATGTTCTGTATGTTACAGATTCGTGAGGAAACAGTAACTTGTAGGGGCTTTTGTTTTTGTTTGTTAGTTTGTTTTAAACACAGATCAATACAAGCTCACAGCATTTGGGTGACAAAAACATAAACCATTTCTGAGAAAGCCAGACTACCATAACAATGAAAAATGGCCACAAAGGTAAAAACTGAGTGTATGAGAAGTTGCATCTCAARGTGTAACTCGGAAACAATGCTTTATAATCAGATGCCATGGTTAAAAATTTATGAGAAGACAATGATTTTGACTGTTTGCTACATGAGGAAATCACATCTAATACATAACATCAGATTTCAAGAATATTGGTCTATGTCTACAATTTAAAGGTCTTCAATAAGTGTTTATCCTTAAATTTTTCATATTTACCAAAGGATAACGGATGTTGATATTTGAGACCCTTGCAATTTTCTGTTGCCATTACCAACTGGAGAACATGGGACAGAAAGTAATTTTTACTGCCTCTCACATTTAATGACATAAAAATCCAGTATTTTGGAATACAATGGAAAGGATCATTAATGCCAATAAATATTTATAGGCAAATACTAAGTATGCATGTATAACTGGGCAATTTAGTCCCTCATGCAGAAAATAATAATGACATGAAATTAATTGAGTGTGGCTTAGAAGGGAAACAGATTTATTTTAACAATGCAAAGCAACGTTGGAAAGAATTATACCCCCCAAGTATCTTCRGTACACACTTTAATTGCTTTGTATTTGCTTTAGTTAGCAAGGTTAATCTGAGTGTAAGAACACTATTCTCAACCTATTCCCTTGAAGTAGCAGAGGTTTATTCTTTTGCTCAGTGAAAAATACCTAGCAAATGTCACTACTCATGAAAACTGCAATTAAAYTGCTGAATGGCACAGAACAGAATTCCATTCTGTTTTAACTGGCTCAGGTAACTAAACAGCTGCTTATAAACACATTTCAATCCAAAACAAACTGTACTAGAAAAAAYCACAAAGTAGTTTACCATCTTTGGCTTGTGGAACGTGAGGTTTGGGTGAAGTTTTAGGTTTAGAAGGAACACGTGGAGTCACCCTTGGAGCTGGAAGAGAAAATGTGGGCAATAAGTTGGGTAAATTGCACAGCAATTAGATCTGATACCAGCTGAGCACACAAGCTCAGAAACCTCACACCTGCAACTGAGAAGAAGTAGGCAAATCAGGTAATACTCCCCATGTGTTTACAACAATCTAGGCAAGAAAGTTGAATTTTAGTCATTTTTGAAGCTCAGTTTTTGTTTGTGTTTTTAAAATAAAAACTGGAACAAGCGCAAATAAGCATAATTATGAGAAAGGTGATTGAGAGYTGCCAGCATAATTTTTTTTTTCATAAAGGAGACATTCCAGCTGTGAAGAGAGCAATACACCCAACTGTTTTGAATGCCAAGCAAGATAATTACCTAGAAGAAAAATGAGGTTAAAGGAAACAATCCTAAGGCAGAAGGTGGCTAACTTCACTGATGCTTGCTGTGATGTAAATAAAGCAAACACAACAGCTTGCCAAGGAAATATTATTACCTATGGGTGACCTTGGTGGTTCAGTTCTAAGTGTAATAGGTTCCAAGACTGCAACAGAAACAGTGTGACAAAGTGAGTAAGGAACACACTCCAAAAACTTAAATACTCCAGTGGTAAGTAGAAAAGCAGGCACTAACACAACACCGCAGTAATATGGATCTTCAAGCTGACTTTTAAATCTTGGGCAATTAAAGTTCTTAATAATTCAGGTAAAATAAGAAATAAGTTATTGGACATACTTGATGGCRATAGAAGCAAAAATATGTGGATATAAATCAGTAAATCCAAGAACAAGCAAGAGAAGAGATTGCAGAGTTTAACATAGAGACAGCAAGGGACTCTTGATATACAGGATGTCAAACTGAACTCTGTTATTTCAAAGTAGTGTGTCGACTGTGAAAAAATAGTTGAATTTTTCCTCTAAAGTGAGTAATTGAGCAGAGGACTAAAAGGCTGCTATTGCTAAAGCTGTATTTATCAGTCATGTGAAAAAAATTAGTTTGATAAAGCCTGTTAATTTTTTCTCATATCCACTTAAAATTTGAATCACAAAACCARTATATCATGCCCTTTTCCTGGTGACAAGCTGTACCAAATGAGACAAAAAATTATGAGATGGCAGAATCTATAAAAATGTCTTTGCAAGAAATAAAACCTATTAAAAGTATTTTAATGCATTAGTTCTTTCATCTCAAGGGAGTAACAAGTGGAGTAGCATATAACACACTGATATACACACGTAAAGATAGAACCTGTTCTATAACCCACATTCACTTATCTCCCAAACTCTCTTATGCATTTACCCATTTTGAAAATGGGCTTCACAGTCAATAACACTATAAAATTTGATTGCAATTGAGGGGGCTAATACTAAAGTATTAATTACATGCCTATTAACATACACAGCACAACATTCTGTAGTATTAATATTGCTACAAATGARGAAAAAACCCAAAACAACCAATATTAACTTCTACTGACAGTGGCCAGACACTCCATAGAAATGTCAGACCAGCCACTAATTTTTCAAATGTTCTCACTACATATGCCTGGTTCGCAAAGACTTTGCCATTATTCAAGCTCATCAGTTACCTTTGGAATTAAAATTGAAAATCTTCTCCTAGAAAACACTAATTTSTATTTTCAGGTTGCTTTTGAAAAATCAATCATTTCTTACAATGAGAAAACCAGCTTTCAACAATAGAAAATTATTTATATTATTTGTTAGGTCTGCAAACTGTTTCCTGGAGCAATACAGTTTCCTTTTGCACAAGTATTATCCAAAAAAACCTGAATGTCTCTTCTCCCCACCTAGAGGAAAGAAAAAAAGTTATTCTCTTCTTTACTTTCTGCRCTAATAGCAAGTCTCAAAGTACATAATTTCAAAAGAAGCACCTCATCAGACTTAGCTTGAGGTGCTTTGATCTTAGCAGATCATTTGGGCTTCAAATGTGAGGAATGTGTATTTTGGATACTGGGAAATGTTTGTTTWGTGGAAACCTGCATTTAAGCTGAAAGTAAGTGGTCCCATAGTAAATTACATTCAGGTTCAGCAACAAAGAAATTAAGTCTAGGAAATCAGCCTCTGTCCCTCTCAATGAATAACCACAGAAAAAAGGAATTGTACTATGTGTTTAATGCATGAAATATTGTTGGATAAGAACAAAACAAGCAATGATTATCCATTTGATGGATAATCAAAGAGCTGGATGTTCTTGAGCAGCAAAATTAACTACTCCGAGTTTAGTCAAAAGCCAASAAAAAGACTTAACAAGCAATACTAAGAAAAGGTTGTTATGCAACATTGACCTTGAGAAGTCAATGTCATTAGAGGAGTTTTGAGAGTATTTCATCGTGTAGAACTTGTTGCAGTTGAAAACTATGAGTTTAAATAAGTTGCTGCTAATTGACCAAACCAAACTGATTCTATTTATCAAATGATTKAAGTAAGGCTTAAAGATGTCCTTGTCCTGTGAAGTATCGTATATGTGGTCAGCTCCATCCAGGTTTTAAAGACCAAAGCTAAACTGCTGAAAACACCTTGAAGCCCTTCTCAGAATACAACTTCCAYAGCAAATGCAAACAGTAATTCAAATTTTCCTTTCAATTAGATAAAGCATTTCAGGGCTCACTGCAAAGGAGAGACCCTTKTTCTCTGTCTGCATAAAAAATGTACACATTAAACACATCACTTAACATATATTCCCATACTAAAAAGTCCATGTATTATAAACTGTGCTCCTCATTAAAAATAAAATCACTTGGTYTTTTTTCTTTAAATTGAGCACTAGTTTGGATGTATTAATTGAAAAAAATGCAGTATTTTCCATACATTCAAGAAAATATCAAGGAATATGCCACGAAACTCCTTCTGCAGGAATTGTTTACTTGTGTGTAGTCTTAAATGTCATTTTAGATTATGTTATTTCTACATTCCAAAAGATCTTTATTGTCGCAATTATTCTTATTCTTTCTTTTTCTAACATAAGTGAAACTTTCAGGTAAATACCTTTGCAGTGATATCCTTTTAGAAGATGTCTTTKAGAAGACATCTCCATGTTAGAAACATAGAGAAATAATAAAGCATCAAGCTCCATTTGCTGGGTTTGGACCACACATGAATAAGCAAGAAGCCTCCAGGAAATGCTGTTTTCAACTGCACATAAAATGAGACCAGTGAAAAGAAGAATGMCTAAGGATGACTCATAATCATTACCCTCTGCAGTCTTTGGAGGTTCATTTGTGTAGGGACTCCTAGAAGTGACTGACACTGGAATGGTTGCTGTTGGAATAAAGAGAATTTTCTTAAAAGAAATACAGGTGCATCTGTATCTGTTTTTTAACTGCTGGTACAGCTCAGCTGCTCTTGTTTCCCAACTAAAATCCACCTCTTCAAATGGAAACATTGAGTGAATGATAAATTTACTGAAATTACCCAATGTGGCTTTTGCTGCTTTTGGAAAATAAAAAGTGCATTTATGCTACAGGATCACACAGGGAGAGGAGCTCTCTAAAGCTTCACCTTCCTGTTTTACTGAATTTCTTTTATCTCTTTATGGCTGTAGACCACTGGAAAGAAACAGCTCCAGAGAACTCCATTTTCTTTGGTAAATCTTTCTATAAATTTTCCTGTGTTTSTCCCACAGTGATGCAAAGGATAGATATGAAAGGCTTCAGGTGTAAATAATGTAAAGTGCCAGAAAGCACGGCTGAAGATCCCAGCAGATTATCTAGAGACACTGCACATTAGATCATTAACAAGCTTCCGATCTCTGTCTAGAGTTCTTAATTGGGTTTGAAAGGAACAAACCCCAAACACCCTGAAAAATAAAAAGAACTTCGAAGTCAAAATTGGTAGAATTGTTTGATAGTAGCGTGACTTTACAAACAGAATCCATTTTCATTCCTAAACACATCTACAATCATTGAGTAATCTTTGYGCTCACCCTTTAAATTTTGCTTTGTTTACTCTGGTTGGACTCTTAGCCTCTGTCCCTCCCAGCAGGTTTTAAAATTAGGAAAGAAAAAGTGATGGATAAATATTGTACAATGGGCCTCAACTATAGTTTTAGACATACTAACTCATGTTGTAATTCACARGCATTTTAAGAGTTGCAAGAAAACTTATTTAAAGGAAGTTACCTTAAAATTTTGAAATACAATAAAATCTGAGACCTAACACTTCCAAAATTCTGTCAGTTTAGATAGAAAATCACATTCTTAATTTAAAAGTCTCTATTTCCCCACATGAAGGTTTACGGTGGTTTACCTGGGTGGACGCTGTTTAAATTTAAAAGACAATTATTTCGGATTTCTAAATTTTCCCTCTTTTCTTAACTGACATTTTTTATAGCTTAGACAGCTTTTATATTTGATAATATTGCCACTATTTTAAGAAAGCAAAATACTCGAAAATGTCTTCAGGACAAATAATTTGTGCATTTAAGTAAATGCCCAGAGAAGTTKTGGAGTCTCAATCCATGGAGATATTTAAAAACTTTTCTATAAAGCAAGTGTGGCAGTGTATTTGTGTGCACAATAGAAAATTCATTATCATTTCCTTTCCTGAAAAATGGAGAGAGCTATTCATGCTAACAATAGTAAAAGTGAGGACAATGGCTGGACATGATCACATTGGCAAGAAAACCTAATTTTTTTAATGTAGGCAGGAGATTCAGTTACCCAAATGCCAAGAAAGAGAATGAAACTGTGAACTTTCACTAGAATGTACAGTTTGTTAGCTGGAGAATCTGAAAATAATTTAAATGTTTGAGGTTTTTTAAATGAAGATTTTTTTTCTCCACTGCCAAAAAAGACAAATACTTTACCAGAAACAGCACAAAAATCATATTAATAATGAGAGCCAAAATTAATTGCTGACTCAAAGGCAGTTATTTGGCAGCAATGRCAGTAAGTAATTGATTAAATATGAATTTGGCACATATTGTTCATTACTTTGATATACTCTTAGGGAAAGGGGACAACCATTATCATGACACAAGTTTCTAATTTAAGCTGAACTTCCAGGTGATGCTGGAACACAGACAGGCTCCTGCTCTTTCACCATTTTGCCACCTACCCAAAAGCCAGTTTATCCCCATGCACTGCATATTTTATGGCTCAAATAATATTTTCTGAACAAGAATATAATTTGTCACATCAGAACACATGCCAGTTTCACTGCCTACTGCAAGAGAAGAATGACAAGCTTCATCAAGATTAAAAGGTGTGTCTTAGCATTCTACCTGATTGACTCATGAGACCACTACTGGGAAAGAAAAAAAACAGAGGTGTGTGCACAAATATTTTAAAATATCACTTTTCTTCTTAGGCATATAGAAAATTGCTATAGAGCCACTCAGTGTGGAAACATCAGGATAAAATCTTGATCTTGGCAGTCCCAGGGTGTAAAACAAATATATGCAACAGTTTCCAAATGAGTTGCTTTTTTTTCTCAGCCAGAAGAAAAAAAAGCAACTCATGCATGAGTTGTGCATGAGTTGCTGAATATAARTCTGAGTCCTGCACGTTGTTCAAAAAACAATAGGCATGACTGAGATTTATATTCAGACATGGAAATCTACAGCAGAGACAAAAGTAATGATTCTTGTAATACAATATTGGATTTCCTACACTTAAAATTATGCAGGGGCTCTAATCAGCATAAAAAACTTATTATGCTCAGTATTTTGAGACAATTCCAAGTCATAAGTGCTATTCCTTTAACAAGCTTCACAGGAAATAATTTGGTCTGAAGAGAGTTAATTTCTTTTTATGAGCAAAAAATAATTTGCAGAGAATCTGGAAAGAATTTAATAAAATCATCTGATCTCTTCCAGCATTGAGTAATATATTCTTACAATAAACAACTATGCAATTTCAAGCTTTATAATTTCATTATAAACCATGTAACACTAGAAATATTTTTACAACTCTATTTATTTATTCTTCAGGTCCAGAAARTGCCAGGTGTGTTTTACTCTCTGCCACACAACATAGATGAAATTTAACATTGGTGTGAAGGTGCTATTTCATTTGGGATCATAAAATATGTCTTTACTGAATTCCAGAATAAAATTCCATTCTTACTTTCACAGTTTCAGGTAAGTCTACATATGCTCTAATGATCACTGAATCAATCAAATCCTATRGTTCTATGTAAGATGCTATAACCATCAGCAAAACAGTAGAATTTGTGTTTTCTGGACCCTATGCTGAACTAAGTTGGAAAACTTGTTATTCCAAAATGAAAAGCAGGAAAACAATTTGCTTTGATGTCTGGCTGCGTGAGTTGGTGACTTGGGATATAAAAGTTAAAAAGTTTTTTGCTTTGCTTCTATTTCTTTTGGGATCCAATACAAAAAATATTATTCCTCAAAGAGAAATTCCTCACCTTTCTGRTGATTAAGTGCTGAACTTCACATTCACACAGAAGAAATTCAAGCTAAAATGCATTACTTAAGTGAGATACTATAACAAATGTTTGCTAKGGAAATTAGTTACCAGGTTTAGTTCGTGGCTTTTGGGGTCTGGCAGATGGTCTAGGTTTAGATGCAGAAGTAGTGAGTTTTGCTTCTTTAGGAGCTGAAARAAATATACTAGATTATAAATTTATGCTTTCCACTGTATCACAAAAAGAATTAAATGAGGCAATGAATGGCTACTGGGAACAAAAGCAAATGGTAGAATCAGACATGCCARGAAGGCTTCTCAAAAATCTTCCTGAGAATTCACTAGTCCAGCAAGATCCCTGTTTGTCCTTCATTGTAAAAGAGAGGAATTGCATTTAAATATGCAGTTGAAGCTTGCCATCACATCTGAATGTTCCTCTCATTAAGTTAGCAAATTAATTTTTGCAAGATACCTAAGAGATAAAGCAATAATGCTTTTTATAATTTTGAATTCCAGGTCAATTTTAAGCCAAAAGAAGACATATATAGACAAAATATACAGAAGTGTCCCCATTTTTTGGCACAGTAAAGAAATTCCTGGCAAACAGCTGAAAGGACATGGAATCAATTTTAAAAAATGGAACTGCTTCATAGCTGCAGTCATTGAATTCTGCTAATGGAAGAGAAGCAGCTAATACAAGTTGAATAATACAAGTAGAATAGCCGTATCATGTAAATGGTAAAAATTAAGAACAACGAATCCTAGAAACCCTTTTCCCACCAAACATGCATGGGTTGAAATTGTAATTAGTTRATCTGCCTGTTAGCCTGACTTCAGATAAAGTGTAAACTCAGTTTCAGGCAGAGGTAAGWAACTTTGTACATTTTTAAAAAGCAGTGCTATGAGACTGCTTTCCAATAAAATGTTTCATAGCAACTGACGCGGTGAAAAAATGCCTGATGTCTACAAAAAGAGCAGAGAGGAGTGAGCCATGAAGTGACTGAGAGGTGTTTTTCAAGCCAAAATGACACTCAGAAGGATTCATAAAGCAGTGGAGTTAACAAGTTAACCTCGTACCACAGGAATCCTTCACCGAGAGTTCTGGATTAACATCCACAACGCTACCTTTACACTTGGCAGTTCAATTGTATTTCCAATGAGTCTTCTGAATAAAGAGTGTTGGCATAGAAAAGCTCTCAGCAAAATGGAAGACAAAAATTTTTACTGTACCATAGAACTAGCAAAACTGCATGAAAAAAATGGTTTCTTTTTCTCCTAAGTTTAGAAAAACATTTCTGAATGCTTATCTCCAAACTTTCTTCTTCTTTCAGAGAAATKAATTAAATACAGTGAAAGCTATGAGATAAAGTAACAGAGTACAAACTGTGGCTTGGACTGCAAAGAAGAGTGACTAGCAGCTACAGAAACATGTATTACCTAGGGTTGCTTTTGGTTGTTTAACAGTCTCAGAAGTTTTAGGCTCCAGAAGTGGTGGTTTAGGGGCTAGAAAAGAAAAATTCAAGTGTAATCAAACCARTCATGACCCATTTGCGATTGATGACTTAGTCAGGATGTCCATGTATTACATTAGCTCCTGTCCTTTTTAGGAAGTTTTCCTTAGATATTTTTAGAGAACATATCTGTCTGTAAACCAAATTATGAAAATGATGTGCACAATTACCAGGTTTCACATGTTGTACTCCTGGGGTAGCAGATGGTTTCGGTTTAGAAGGAATAAGTGGTATTTCTTTTGGAGCTGAAAGAAAGAGCTCAGTTTGCAATGAAAAATTGTTTAACAAGCATTTCCCACAACAAACAGCACATGTCACATGTTTACATTGAAGATAATTTAGTATGGAATGTCAAAGCCAGCTGATGAAATCAGATTTTGAAGTATGGAATGGAGATGATACTGAAATGCTGTATGTTGATCAGAAATAAGATTCTGTGAGCCCAAAAAAATTAAAATTTCCATTTTGAAAGCTTTACATATCAGAGACAATCAGCACAGTAAAAGAGACAGAACACTAATAAAAGGATGATGGTGTTTTATCATGCAAGACACAAGTTTTATTTCTCTGAGACAGTAAATCCACCCAGAAGCTTCTTCTCATACACAGGTATGTCAAGAGCAATCAATATAACAATGATGGAAGAACAAGACTCTCTAACCAGGAAGAAGAATGGTTATGCATGTGAAATGATATGTGGAAGGAATGCATTCATATGGGATGGAGTGCTCAAAACAAACATAGAGTTTTTCACTGGGTGAAAACAACATTACCTAATGTTACCCTTGGCCATTGAAAAGGGCGGGAAGTTTTAGGTGTGAAAGATTCCAGAATGGATTCACTTGTTGCTGCTGGAAGAAATGATGACAGTCATAAGAGAGCAAAGAGCTAATGGAAGAAACTCTTCCTTCATGAACAAAAATAATTTTTTTTAACAAGAACAACAAATATTTCACTAGTGTTTGGACATTTATCACTTTAGTATGCATTAGGGAGAAATTCAGAACTGCACASAGCTTCAGTGACTATAAATCAGCACATCTGTGATGCACAAAAATTCTGGATATTTATTTCCTTTCATTGCAACTGGTCTGGATCTCAAACACTGCCAAGTAAGATTTCAAGTAGAGTTCTTGAACATTTTGAGTTTTGGTCCAATACTTAAGGGAGGTGGTACAGTGTACAATGTAGATATTTAATGAAGAGGACATGTTGAACAATCAATTAGTCACACATTAAAACATATAAAATTTGGAATAGAAATCTGACAACAGATCCAGCTGTGGTTTCAGTCCAAAACCACTGAATGTCTGTAACTGTTAACCAATTTCACGCTGTTAAGGATGCACTAATGTTAACGTTTTTACTGATGCTACAAAAATACAATGCAACCCACAATTCACATCACAATGTTTTCATCAGAACTGCTCTACAAATACTATTTTCTCAATTTTCTATGTAGCACATTTTTTAACATAYTGAATCATGTGACTGTGAGTTGCCATATGCATGTGAGAAAACACCAAGTTCAACTATTAGCAGCAACACAAATTTGAAATCAGCTCTWAGGGGCTAATGCAAATGTCCACTGAAAATACAGCAGTGTATTAATTTCACTTGAGTTTTAGAGCATGGTTTGAGCTGCTGAATTAAGAACTAGGTAGAGATTATTGTACCTGGTCCAGCTTCTGCTATTTCAGGCTTACTAGGTGCCACAGGACTTGAAAGAAGAGGCTGAATATCACTGAAAACTATAAAAAAACCACGTCATGTTAGCTGTGATTATTAATTCGAAACACAGCTTTTTTTGATCATAGAAAAACAACCAAAAAATGTGATATGTTATGGCACGCCTAACTTGCACTTCACCATAAGCACACCTTACTTCAGGAATGGAGCAGTATTGGATTAGAGTGTGAGCTGAAGGTAGTGCTGAAAGTGASAACTAAAACTAAATTGTCAGCCAACCAAAGCTAACATTGCTTTGCATCACATGGTCCACACAGCTTAAAGCGACCCAGAAAATACAAAGATAAAAACTTCTAATATCACAATTATAAAGTACTCAATCCCCCCCCCCCCACCAAAAACCATAAAAACTAGAGCACTACAAGTTTACTTCCATGAAGAAAAGCACCTGCCTTAGTTCTCTTCAGTGCTTTGTTTGTGTCAATATTTTTTAGTGAATTTTAATGTCATATAATCTGTCATACACACATGAAAAACAAGGATAAAGTTAAAAAAAATTGTTAAACAGCAAAAAAAAAAGTAAGAAAGGAGCTTCCTATGCTGGCAACACTATTTGGTATAAAAACATGTGATCTAACTGAGCATATAACAATTCGGCTTGTAAGAAAGCAAGAAGTAACTTAAGAATTCTTATTAAGACTTAGTCATTAGCAGTATTAAACCTAGTTTAGTAGTATTAAACCAGGTTTAGTTCATGTAAGTATATCTCAAAATAGCCCTAGAAGCTTTTTGAGAAATGGATGTGAGATCAGAAACACCTCCAGGTGAGTTTCTCAGCAGAAAGTGCAAGTTGTCATGTAAAAAAGGATGCTTTCAATGATCATGACTCACACAGAAGACAGAATGGAAGATGGTGAAAATCCCTCGGATTAATAACATTTCAGAAATGGCTGTCCAAACACCAAAAGGGGTTTAACTGAAAAGCTAATGCATTACTATTACCCGCAGTTGTTGTTAGCACATGAGGTGTTCTGGAAAATGGAGGCATAGGTTTTTCCAGGTCAGCTGAACTTGTAACTGTGGAAAAATGTAAATATCGCTGAGACAGATGCATATTGATGCAGACACAGCAAGGGGGACAAAAATCAGAAAAAGAATGATTGCTTTATATTGCTTTGCAAGATGCCAACATCACTACAACAGAGTTTCATAAATTTCCAACTTAAAAATAAAGTAAAAAAACTTCAAAGTTTTGAAGATGTCACATGCACCTAATAGACACACTCTGATAGGAACTGCAGTCTCCCTAAAAGTACATTTATCAACAGGAGTCAATTGATCTTTACCCACGTTACATTAAAAACCTGTGCTTTTGACTTCACCTGCACCCATAGAAAGAGACCTATGTACTTTAAATGCATGCAAATATGAATTTTTAAAACCAGGTATTTCTATTGTCAAAGCTTTACATGTTTCAATATAACAAAAGCCAGTATTTTGACTAATGGGTTTTAACACACTGCACATCATGCAATTTGTCATTTGTGGAATTKTACCTAATTGACATAATACAAATTAACAAAACTTCTGTGATAGTAGAGACAGATTGAGGCAGAAAATGTAACACGAAACTGTTGAAATATTGACTGCTGGGTTTAGGATAATTTTCCTTCTTCTCTCTTGCACACTCCTACCTTTGTAACRAATACAAATATGTTCTTGAATACCTATGACCTCAGCAATAAAAGTTTCAAGGTGCAATAGAAACATAAACTGAAAAAAAGTCTTATGAATAGAGAAAACTGCAAAATAATGTGAATGATATGGTGAAATGCCCCAGTCAAGAACATAACTTAATAAATGATAATGAACCCATCTAGCTATTGGTCCTATTGGTCCTAATCTAYCCAACAACTTAAAACCATACATAAAAATATTAATTCCTGTGGTTTCATTTGTATCTGATCCTGTACCACAAAATATCACCMTGTAATTATAGAGCCTATCACACACTGCAAGCAAAATTCTGCTTCAGACACCAAACAATCAGAGCAAACAGCCTGTAACTGTAACAACCTTGATGCAAATTCAAACATTAAGCAATGGAAGTACCATAAATAGAATTTACCAGTCTCTGTTTTTGATATTTCTGCAGATGCAGAAGTTTGGGACTGGAAACTAATATGATTGGAGTCCAGTGGAACTGGAAAAAGAAAACCAAAACAAACCATTTTTTGGAATCATCTGAACACATACACTGAACAGGTTTCAAGACATGATTAAGAAACTAGGGATTCAGGAAAGGAAAACATGTCAAATGAACATGCCATGGATTTCCTAATGTGAATGTGTGAAAATGCACTGATGATGAAAATGATGAAGAAGCTGCTAGAAGAAATATGAAGAGATCACATCACAAGAGAAGTGGAATTGCCATAGCCACAGCTGGAATTAAATATGGTTTTCCATGTATGGCCCCTTTTATCTCAATACTAAGCTTTACCACAATTTAGGCCCAAGAGAAGGAGCAGGTTGGCTAAAAGCACAACAATATCCCTTGGGACAATTCCCTTCCCGCATCGCTACCAGAGCTACAAGAAATATTACTGCCACAGACAACTGGTGTCTCAAACTGTGAAGAAATATCCTATGATTCACCAAATGCTGAAATGAGGTTTTGATCTTAAAACCCTAACATGGCCTCAAAAGCAGCAGCAGAGCAGAGAATTCCCAGTTCCAGGTGATGGCAAYGGAAARGGAGGTCCTCTTGTGCCAGCCCAGCTGGGTTTGCCTCTTAGGAACGCTGTCGTGTTTGAATGCATCARAGAMAGCAAGACCCACCACCCCCCAAACACAAAGAAGCAGGGGAATGGAGCTGAGGGCCAGGTGCAGCAATGTGGACTCTCTGCAGAATGTCACATGCTTCCTGCAGAAATGCTCATGGGCCATGGAAAAAGCGTGGGATCGAACAAGAGAATCGCAGAACCGCTGTGGCCAGTGCTTCGGCAAGCCAAGCTGCACTAAGGAGACTCCACCCCGTCCATGGAAGATGACAAAGGATGCCAGGTGGATTGGGGTGGGAGGTGTGATGGGCAGTGAAAGAGATGGCAGACAATGGGAACAGAAGGCTGTTGCTAGTTACCCATCACAGTTGGTTGAGTTGCCAGGGAGGAAGGARTGGTGGACTTCGGCCTCGGTCTCCGAGCAGCTAAGATCAAACACAGAAACTGCCTTCAGCTCCTCTCACAGGCTGCTGTCACACAGGTCACATCAAGACAGAGCTAYAAAGAAGGGCACCTGGCCCTGCTTGGGCCAGGCTGCCATGTCACCGCTTCACTGCCCACGGTGGTGGCACAATGCTGCCTTTCAACAGGCACTGGCAGCCCAGGCATGAGAGCAAACCTAGAAATGATTCCCAGAACATTTGCAGGTGGAATGATTTTTAGTAAGGAGCCATAAGGCTCCAGCCACATCACTGCCCCACTCTTTGGGACAGCAGCACATCTGAACAGGCTCATCACTGCAGAGAAGAGCAGGGCCAAAGGAAGCAGTGAAGGAGGGAATTGCTGGCTATTTACCCTTCCTTGTGGTTTCCCGTGGAGCAGACGAGGTCCATTCCAGGTCTGGTCTCTTGGTTGCTACAGACACAGAAATGATCTTGAGATRTGCACTCAGCCTTGCCCCAGCAGTACAAGCAGCCYCAGCAGTACAACACCCTAAATGTCTGTATTTAGGGCCCCTGTGCCCTTTCCTGGCAGCACTCTGTGACTCAAACCCACAATCAAGTKTCTTGCTGTGGTTGCAACCAACACAATACTCCCTGAGCCTCAATAGCTAAATGGCTCCACATCAGCAGAAAAMTGCCAAAATATCCAATTCASCWAAAYTCTCCTTACACATCCTTGGAAGATGCAAAGCCAGCAGAAAATGCAGACAGAGCATGAGACAAGACTCATTTTTGAATTCAAAATTCTGGATGACAAGTGCTGGGTATGTCTCCAATGCAAGCAGCTGCAAATGCTAATTACTAATTTTTCAAGCATGAGAAATAAACTGCACATTGTGCTATCAATATGCAGTCATAACTCCAACCTTTCTTAAAAGTTCAATAATTTATGCAAGGAAGTATTTTCTTACTGTTTTCACTATTGTTTTTTACATAGARTATACAAGCTCTCATCATTTCCATGAAAGGCCTTGCAATTCCCTGTGCAATATCATTCCTCTTCTTCCTTACAGTTAGTCTATAAGCCATTGATTAATATGCTTATTCATCAAGCTTGAACTTCATTCCTCATTCAAAAAGATAAAAAAAAAGTTCTGTATGCTAACAAATCCACGTTAGTAAGAAGACACAAAATTATGTTTCTGCCATATTGGAATGTTTCATTCTAAAAAGAATTTTCAAAATTACAACTGCGTATAGAGTCACACAGGGATTCTGTGACAAATTCTTTTTGTCACTGGTCCATTTAAAACTGACTTTTCAAGTGATGAAAAAACACATGTTCAAACATCATAACCATGTCATTAGTATGGCAAGTGTTTTAAAGTGCATTAATAAACCACTGATATTGCTCAAAGCAAGTGAAAACTATGTCAAACAACATCAGGAAAAAAGAAAAAAAATTAAAATATATTTTTACCCTCCACTGTTCCTTGGCTTGCAAGGTAAGGAGAAGAAGATTTCAGCTTTGGTCTCTGAGTAACTAAGATTAAACCAGAAAACTTTTAGAAATGGTGACTAATTTATTTTTTTAAAGATGAGTCAGTATAGGACGGTGTGATTGAAGTCCATATTACACTCAGCTCTTTTACATAACTATTTGCATTCATTATAAGGTTATTCCACTTCAAAATCAGTAGGGCTTAGTTGAGTTAGTATAGTATACACACAGTTAATCTTTTTGTGAACTAAGTCTATAGAGATGAAAATGAGGAAGAGTAATTGAGAAGCCTAATAATTAGGTATCTCATCATTTACATAAATGACTGATGACCTTGCTGAAATGTTTGGCATTGCCACTATCAGCAAAAGAAATGAAATGCTTGGACTGAATTTTAAAGTACAGCTTTTCTCATTTAAGTATTGTGAAATGATAGAAATTAGGATGGAATCACTGTTTACCCATCACTGTCCTCGTGGTTTTCAGGAAAGGAAAAGATGTGGGCTCCAGAACTGGTCTCGGGAGAGCTAAGGTTAGAGACAGAAACTATCTTGAGATGTTATGGCAGTCTCTCAATGCATATGAAAGCATTACTTCAATCACACCCAAATAAGTCAATATTTAAATTGTGGTTTCTCATGTATGCTCTTTCTACCAAATAAATCCTACATCAGTTCATAGTCACTTGATATTACCACAAATCCCCAGCACTAGCTAAAACAGCGCTCCTACTGTGCAATAGTGGCAGTCATGATGCTCCAGAGCTGCCTTTTAGCTGCAGTAAATGACACATTCTAAAATTCTTTTTCAAGCATCAAGTATTTTCCAACTATAAATTGCAAACTAGTCAATGAATATATAGCCAGAGCTTTTGTTTGCATCAAAGATACTGCCTGCCTTATATTTAATCTGAAAAACTATTAACTAGCTCTGATTATTATATAATTCACCACACTTAAAAATGAACATTGGTCTAAACTAATATATGCCTCCAAAAAATAAAGAGAAACAATAGGTTCTCCACTGAAAAATTTATAAAGGTGAGCTTAATAAGGATTTCCATCAAGAGTTGGGCATCCTGGTAGAAGAAAACCAACTCATGCCTTCTTAACCAAAATCYATAAGAATCTCTAATAGAACAGCTTGATTGATTTACAATTTTTCATTCTGAACAGGTATGAAGTAATATGAAGTACTTTGAACAGACAGAATTTCATATAGACACTGGAAGACAAGGATAAGTTACTAGTCACATTTACTACAGAGTAATTAGTGAACMGATATGGAAATGACAACAGTGAGTGCAAAGATCACAATAAAAAATCCCTTGTCTTGTCTAAGAATGTGTTATTGAAAGGGGAAAAAGTTTCTCATACAAGCATACAACAAATTCCTAACACAAACAGATGATAATCAGTTTATCTCAGAAAATGGAATCAAAGTTTGGACACTGTCACCACACTTGCAAGAACACAGTACAGAAAAAGCAGAAGAGCACAAATCTGATGGACCAAYGAAGAGAGCATTTCAAACAAGGAGTTCTTGTTCTGAAAATTCTGTTAGACTTAGCAGAATAAAAGTCTTAGCAAATAAAATCTTTCAAAAATGCTTTAAAAGTTTGTAGGGTAAATTGACAGGGGGGTGGATTGAAAGAGTTTTAGAAATTTATCCCTTTTCATCTGACTTCACACTTCTCTGTGGCACAGGGCTACTTATTGTCCTCTCCATCCTAATTTTGTTGCTAAAAAATGGAAATAATAAGAGTTTCCCAAGTACATTTTCTGAATATCTTCTCCTTGCRTACCAGTGGTTTAAAGAAGTGTTCAGCATAACTGTCATGATGGCAAATATAAAAGGAAGTACCTACTTGTTAATRTACAGGGGGATACTATAGAACATTTACAAATATCTATAGAGACCTAGAGGAGAAGACAAGGTTCAGACTATACCAGGAGAAAAAAAGGAGAGTTCCTGGGCTCAGCATTAAATTTGTCCTATAGAGGAAGAAAATATGAAAGAAATTGACTGGATCATTTAGGACACATGCAGAAAGTTGACAAACCTTTATCTCCCCAAATAAAGGTTTTTTCTCCCTAGATGTAGCTAGACTATCGAGTCTCAAGCTGTTTAAAAAAGTCCCTAACCCTGAACTTGGGTTTTCAATGCCCACTGTGCTACCTTTAATCTCCCTAAAAGGATTTTTGTCATAGCTGGATAGTCCTCCTTAATGAGAAATGTGCTTGAATACTCTATGCAACTTCAGGATTTACAACTTGAACAACCATTAAGTTGTTTTAAAACCACAACTGAACATAAACAATACTTATAGAAGGTAAATCCACAAAGAGAATTTCCGRCACGTGTCACTCTCTGCCCCAAGCATTGTAACTAACCAGGACAATGTCTTAAATACCAATACCCATGGAAATACACTTTGGTAATGACGAAGTAATTAGAAAATAAAAAAAAGAGTATGACATGAAGCAATACCACAGCTATCTGTATCATGATACACAGCATACAGTAGAGAAATTAAAGTTTGGTTACAAGCCCCACAGCATCACATGGTAAAGTTCCATGACATTAAATAATACATAACTGGTCAGTGGCAATCATGGCTAACACTACCAATTAGTACTGTAAAAGGGAACTCAGAATTTGGGAAGAAGATCATAATCCAGTATTTTAAACATCATAGATATTGCCTTAAACAAAAATAGCACCCGATCCAGAATTTTTATCTTGCAGTTGTTCTTAACCTCAAAGTAAAGGAAATCAACATTTCACCAAAAGCACCCTGGGGAACCCTTCAAGAGCACTCAGTTTGCAGGAAATCTCAATACCAGACTGAGCTGATGGTATTTCCATGACTCCAGATGCTTTAGATGGGAATTGAGAAACTGTCTGTGTTTCATTAAGAGCTGCACAGAAAATCTGGATTTAAAGCGCCGAGGAATCTGACTGTTGCTGGGATAGCAAACACACACGCTGTGTTGGGCAGGATGATGTCACTGCAAACACAAGCAAGATACTGGACACTTCAAAGTCCTTTCTGTATTATGTGAATAAGGAGAAAGACATGTGCCCTAATATGGTGACAAGAAGATCCAGTATCTGACATTAGACAGAACTCCTAAGAATCTTCCTCTACACTTTCTGGGGTTTAAATTACACCAACACAAGGAAGAAATTCGTACAAGTTGGTGAAAAAGATCAGTCTTTTTGCACCTTGTACCAAAATGCTTTCTAGCTGCTGATCAAGAGGTGACAGACACAAAGCTGTCCTTTAATAGGCTGGCCATTTGGACTTAAAWGAAAGTGTGTTCACAGCAGAAAAAAGGCAGCAAGTGGCAATGTGATGAAAATTAAACCTAACTACTTTTTGCTGCAAGGGGGTTTTGGTAACAACTTGAAATAGACTTTGGAGGAAATTGTCATTGTTGAATGGAAATTAAATATTTCTTCTTGCAGGGACACTAAATGAAACAGAATCTTGAGCACTGATAAAACTGCATTTATTCAGTGTCCCATTTTGTAAGGTATTAGTAAATTAGCTTATTTTATGAATTGAGGAAGTAGAAGAAGCCTAAAGGATAAATGCTGATAAGGAAGAACCCGAAAACTATATAGATTACTACATACTATTAGGTGTAACTCATTTAAGTGTCAATAAAATATTATTAATCCACCAATTCAATTTTACTGGGATCTRGTATAACAGGTTTCAAGGGTGTTTGGAAGCATCAGATCTACCATGGAAGTGTCTTGTCAAGAGCAATTTGCTGCAAATGTTTTCTTTAATTACATTGTTGTGCYTTTTATTTGCAAAGCTGTACTCAAGCAATACAGCAACACACTTGACATTGCACATTGTTGTTTTTATTACTCTCGTGCCCATGCAGTCTCCCTTTCTCACAGMCAAATGTCTAACTTAATCACTGCTTTCAATATATTCAAATTAAAGTATTTTAGAGTCTATTCTCCACCATTTTGAACTCTCTATCTTGATTGCTACTGTTCCTGCTATTTCTAGGGGACTTAATCAACCGTTCCAACTTGGAATGGTTTCATTCAGGGATTTATACAGAACTGATWTTACCTTTCACTCTACCCCTCTAAGTTGCAGTATTGCAACTTAGAAAGAGAACCCTATTCATGTAATAACACATGCCTATTTACACCAAACACAGCAATACAGACTTGTAAATATACCAGGAATACAGGCCAAAATTAGAAGAGAATACTTACTATTTCATGCAAAATTTCCTAAATTAGTCTGGTATTTGAGAGAGCAACCTAATTACAACACTTCTGAAGCTATTTTGAGACATATTAAACTTAACTAACAATATACAACTTTTTGATTAAAATCTCTGGGGCAATTTCTATTTAAAATCACATTTTTCAAGGATTACCAGATATAGCTGATGGTATTTCTTGGATGCCTGATGTTTCAGGTCTTGAAGAAATGTGCTGATTTTCATCAAAAGCTGAAAGAAAATCTGGAGTTAAAATTAGAATTGGCTTCAGATCCACAGTATTTGGCCATTAGCTGTTGGGCAGCTCAAGACAACATTGATGTGAGCTCAAGCAAGGTGACAGCAGCCGTAAAGATCAACTGAGAAATGAGGTGTTACATGAACACTGAAGCTGGTGTGAAATGAAGGAGAGTCAATTCCAGTAGCTCATGTGAGGCAATCTTCTTCTCACTGACCTCTTTTTTAAAGCACTTATTCTTTGAAAGAAAACTGCAGCTGCCAGAAGAAACCTAGAGGCAACATAAGCTAGCAGAAGTCTATTTGTGGATTGCTGTTCAGTCACTGTGGGGAATGATTTTCCAGCTTAGATTGCACAGAAATGGCTGAGTTGAGCAGAGGTGGGGGTGGWGTGTGGGGAGAAAGCCCAGCATCAAGCAGTCTTTGGAGCAACGTGTCTGAATGAAGCTTGGCACTCTCCACAGCTGCTGGAAGGGATGGCAAGCAATGGAAAAGCTAATGGAATTATAAGCTGTTTACCCATCACACTCCCTCTGGTTTCCATGGAGGCATGAGAAGTGATCTTCAGGCCTGATTCCTGCGTAGCTAAGATCAAATATGAAAATAATCTTGAAACAGTAAGTGAAATCAGCCTTTAGATAAGGTAATCTTCAGCCCTTAGTAGGTCCAAGGGACATACATTTATTTTATGATTTTGTGCTCGCACTTCTATTTTATATTTGCGGTAGCCTACAACATTTTTGTCTTATGGAGTAATTTTTTTTTTTTTGATACATAACATCTAATTTTAGGTATTAGCTACTAGGCCAACTGTCTGCATCTGATTTTAAAATTCCATCCAATAGCAACAGCTGGCAGCAAACCTCTTCTCCCCTACACTTTAGTTTGGATGTGTCAGACAAATCTTTTAAATAAGGAGTTGCAAATGCCCCCTATTATTTTGATACAGCATGCACACAATTTTCACACAGGTGGTATCAAAAAATTTTCCTACAAATTCATATTGTGGCCAAGAATCAGATTTTCCCTGCAACTGCCACAAAGTTACTTTGATAGAAGCAGGATTTGAGACAGACCATCCTTCGCCAGATAATGGCTTAAAAATATTTTAAGGTCTTTTTGACAATATATTAATAAAAACAAAAATATAAAAAAAAGCTAAAAAYCAAAAACCAAAACCAACAACAACAAATCAAAAAAACCCCAACAAACCCAGATTCTATCAGCCCCTAAGACCACCATTTCCATTAGAGAAATTATGCAGCTTAGAGTATGAAAGAAACATTTCTATGAGTGGTATTATATGAAAAAATGATGAGTGGGTACTTTTAATATTAAGAACACTCATGATTTAATAAAGTGTAAGGCCAAGTAATAAGTAATCTAAGTAGCCCAGTTCTTTAAATCAAGAGAGAAGGCTGTGGTAACTTGGTGAGAACAATACTGCAGACAACAGAAAAGTCATGATAAACTGAAAATCTTGATAAAGCCTGATAAACTGCTAAAAGTTTTCTGTCTACTGAAGATAGAAATGACCTTGGATAGATAGAGCCCTCAGCTTCAAAAGAAAACAAAGGTCTTGTGTTCATGCAGAGGCAAGATAACTGTCAGCACCACCCACTGAGTATTAGTACAGCTGCATCATGTTTGTGTTCAGTGTGAATTCTGCAATAGATAAAAGCTTTTCTAAATTTATCTGTGAAGGGAAGCTAAAAGAACACGGACCAAACTGTAGCCAAATAAGACCAGAGAAAACACAAATAGTGTCTGCATGTTGTAATTAGCTAATCTTCAGATGAWGAACTACGTCAATGCTCATTTACCCAATTCCATTTGATTGGTCCCCAGAAAGAGAGTGATGTTTGATACACTGATGTAATAAAATGTCACTTGTTAAATCATGCTAGCACAAACAGAACCAAGGATGAGAACCTCACAGCAACCTTCTACAATTTTTATGACTATATGCTGGGAAAATCTCACGCTCAAATACAAATGCATAAATTGTGCCTAARAATCTATATTCTTCAGGAATAAATGGAGGGAAATAATAAATTATTAGCAGAAGTAACTGCAGTAATCACTTTTAGGACCAAAGTTATGTACTGCAGCAGCCTTTTAAATATCAGAGACTACTTTAAAAAGTTGTGATCAGGAAACCAAAGACCAACCAATGAATCTCTTTAAATGCGTCTACTAGGTAAAGAAAAACATTCCCACTACAAAGGTTAGCTGTTATGCTGATATCCCAAAATTCATCAAAGCCTGAGAGTTTCCTCTTAAGTGCTAAATTCTGCCCCACTGACCACATCAGGAGCCTGAAAGTGCCAGGTGGCATCAGGATCACTTACTTGAGGCTAGAACTACTAATTATACACTGGTGGTTACTACAAATAACATGAAGCCATAATGAACAAATGAAAAACCAGTGGAGATAACATTAAAAATAGAGGATATATAAGAGACATCAAAATCGTACCACTTGAATATCAAGAAAAATCAAGGATAGGGTATAAAATAAATGCCATTTACCAGTCTCTTGCTCTGACATTTTTCCAGATGTAGAAGTTTGGGGAGTGGAAGTAACACGAAGAAAGTCATGTGAGGCTGGAAAAAATGGTGGCTTATTATTTAAAAAATACAYGAACCATCACACCATGGCATCACCTGCAACCATGGACTCAGTGGTTTAGAGTACAAACAATAAAAAAAACAGAAAAAAGATATATTTTGCAAAATTAGCAGAATTTAAAAAATAAATATGTTAATATGCAAAGATGTGTAAGGCCACAAAAAATATAATGCAAAAAATTAAACAGAATGACACAAGGAATATGGAAAAAATTCCCATGTGGTTAGAAGGAATGCAAGACTGAATAAGTACAAGAACACTGGCCAAGAGGAGTCAAGGAGAAAGTGAATTTATGAGATGAAGATACTGGAAAAAATCCAATTTAAAATTTTGGCAAAAATAAGAGAACATAAAAAGTGATTCAGACAACATCACCAGGCAGGGAAACAGAAATGAATATCCACAGTCCAGCCAAATTTATGTGCCTTCTTATAATTACAAGTATCTGATTTCTCCACTGTAAAAACAAGAAAGCTCAGAAAATTCCTTCAAGTAATGCAAAGTAGGGAATGTAAATTCCCTGGAAAAGATCCTGAAGTGTGTGAAATACCTCAGTTGATATGAAAGCAAGACTGCTCCAGAAAAAAGTGCCAAGTCACTTTTTACTGTTCATTACATTTTTAACTCGCACTCAACTTCAGATTTTAGGCACACCAGCCTGCTCATGTAATACTTTGTTACCCCATGGGCCACAAAATACTGCAAGGACACAGGATTGGTCTTGCACACCTGCAGTGTGAAAGAAGCTGTTGTCACAAGCATCTCCCCCACTGCTGAGAAGTACCACAGGCAATACCTGAACTAAATAGGGTTTGCACGTATGGCCCCATTTATATCTACACTGAAGGTTTATCCCAATGTAGGCCCAAGAGAAGTAAAARGTTGGGGCTAAAAGCACAACAATATCTCTGGGGACACTGCTGCCTTGCATAGTTGCCAGATCTGGAAGAAATATTGTTAGCACCAGAGGCTGCCAATGTCTTAAACCATGAAGAATGAATACCATGAATACCAATATTCACCAAAAGATGAAATGAGGTATCAAGTAAAAAAACATAACACAGCCTCAAAAGCAGCAGCAGGGCAGAGCATTCCCAGTTCCAGGTGATGGCAATGGAAAGGCATGGGCAGAAGAAAATCAGTGGACTTGAATGTCAGTGGTGAGGAAACCAAGAGGTGCAGCCTTGCCCAAGGAATGCCTGGAGGGTGGCTGAGCTGCTGTGCTGTGTTCTTGTGCCAGCCCAGCTGGGTTTGCCTCTTAGGAATGCTGTCGTGTTTGAATGCATCAGAGAAAGCAAGACCCACCACCCCCCAAACACAAAGAAGCAGGGGAATGGAGCTGAGGGCCAGGTGCAGCAATGTGGACTCTCTGCAGAATGTCACATGCTTCCTGCAGAAATGCTCATGGGCCATGGAAAAAGCGTGGGATCGAACAAGAGAATCGCAGAACCGCTGTGGCCAGTGCTTCGGCAAGCCAAGCTGCACTAAGGAGACTCCASCCCRTCCATGGAAGRTGACAAAGGATGCCAGGTGGATTGGGGTGGGAGGTGTGATGGGCAGTGAAAGAGATGGCAGACAATGGGAACAGAAGGCTGTTGCTAGTTACCCATCACAGTTGGTTGAGTTGCCAGGGAGGAAGGAGTGGTGGACTTCGGCCTCGGTCTYCGAGCAGCTAAGATCAAACACAGAAACTGCCTTCAGCTCCTCTCACAGGCTGCTGTCACACAGGTCACATCAAGACAGAGCTAYAAAGAAGGGCACCTGGCCCTGCTTGGGCCAGGCTGCCATGTCACMGCTTCACTGCCCACGGTGGTGGCACAATGCTGCCTTTCAACAGGCACTGGCAGCCCAGGCATGAGAGCAAACCTAGAAATGATTCCCAGAACATTTGCAGGTGGAATGATTTTTAGTAAGGAGCCATAAGGCTCCAGCCACATCACTGCCCCACTCTTTGGGACAGCAGCACATCTGAACMGGCTCATCACTGCAGAGAAGAGCAGGGCCAAAGGAAGCAGCGAAGGAGGGAATTGCTGGCTATTTACCCTTCCTTGTGGTTTCCCGTGGAGCAGACGAGGTCCATTCCAGGTCTGGTCTCTTGGTTGCTACAGACACAGAAATGATCTTGAGATGTGCACTCAKCCTTGCCCCAGCAGTACAAGCAGCCCCAGCAGTACAACACCCTAAATGTCTGTATTTAGGGCCCCTGTGYCCTTTCCTGGCAGCACTCTGTGACTCAAACCCACAATCAAGTGTCTTGCTGTGGTTGCAACCAACACAATACTCCCTGAGCCTCAGTAGCCAAATAGCTTCACATCAGCAGAAAAATGCCAAAATATCCAATTCACCTAAACTCTCCTTACATTTTCTYGACACATTCTAACAGTTCTTGCAGAGGTAACATGGCAAGAATCACACCGATGTATTTAGAATTCAAGAWCTGATTTCACTTTTCCCTACAATCAATGAAATCCTTCATTTTATGGGTCAGAAATTATTGTCCCTGGCACTAATAAAACACAGTGCAGAGAATTTATCTCTCTGTATATAAATGCTTGCAAGCAAGTGAAAAAAGGAATATTTTCTGCAGAATTCTAGCACATCTTACAAGTTACACTTGTACAACTCAACATCTCATGGTGCACTGAAGAAGTCCCTCCACTCAAGTCATCTCTTCATACCCTGTTATCCTAATTTTGCACAGGGAGAATGCACAACCTGATACATGAACCAGTGCCAAATCTGGACTATGTGTACTCACTACTACTGTGCATATTTGCCCATTGCTTTGGGCTTGGTTTCAGGTTTAAGGCAGGCAAGACTTGTGACAGTTTACAAACATGCCCTTGGATGCAGCTGGYGGCAATAAGGAAATAGTGCTTAGTGATTGCTCTGGGATATTTTGACATTCCCAGTCTTTGGAAATGGAAATCTTTTTGTTCAGTTCTCTTGGACTTGATCCTTTCCTAGCAACACTCAATGACTCACTAACCAATGTGTTTGCACCTGCTTAAGGGTTGCAGATAAATCTTTTTTCTGCCTGTGGAGGAGCTTTTCCAATGTGCAAAAGGAGCTAATTGGACATGTTAACATTTATTTAACCATTCCTAACAATGATGGGCCTCCATACACACACACACACACACATATAAATATAAATCTATACAAACAATCCTTCACAAGAATATCTGGACAAGCTAATCTGGACAACATAAAAAAAATCTTATCATTGCCATATTTCATTCCAAATGTCTCAAATGTTGCAGAAGATGCAAGTTGTTTCTGTCTCTCCAGCTTGATACAGGGCAAGTCAGTAAAAAAACTTAATTTAGCAAAACATTGCTGTGTTTTTTGAGAGGCTGCCTAGATGTTAAGAGAACTACAGAGAAGACAGATATCATTACCAGCTGAGATTGGTGGCATTTCTGCCATGCCAGATGTTGTTASTCTTGAAGAAAGAGGCTTCTTTTCACCTAAATCTGGAAAGATAATCTTGTGTTAAAAGGTTTAATAGCCCCAGAGCTGCCTGAATAACTCAGGACTTGGTGAAYAGGTGTTGCTTTGTTAAAATGGAAGCACAGGGAAGATTGCTGGCAAGTCAGCTGGACATTACTCTGTCTCATGGACTGTTAGGCTGSTGTGGAAGTCAATGTGGAAACCATTTTATTCATACTAATGAGAATTCTTATTACCCAATAATCTTAGCATATAATGCATGGTAGATAGCAAGAAAACACATTTGGATCCAGAAAGTAGATAGGGGGTTTGCCTTTTAATGGAAATAGTACACAGAAATATGTGTAAGCTTTTTACTCCCTCTCAAAACTAAGTTCTCTCAGTGCAGGGAAAAAAACCCCAAAACTAAGAAAGGCAGGTCCACAGCTGGCAAMCTTAACAATGAGAAAACCAAAAACAACCAACTAAAGGGAACTCTTCTCTTTGCCTCTCATCTTTCATCTACAAAAATGAATTATAAGTACAGATGGAGAATCTAGTTAATGACAGCAGTATGTATGAATTACTGTGAGGGTGACAACTAAAGCAATGGAAAACTTCCAAAAATAGCAGCAAGGATAAAAAAAAGAAAACAAAATTTTGAAGCTATACTGAAGTCAACTTTTGAATTTTATCCCATGCCATTCAAACAGCTGAAGCTCTGTATTAATTACAGGCATGAATATTTCCAAATCAGTAGTACCTCCAGCTGCTGTTAAAAAAAAACATCAACACAACCAAACCTGAGAAATAATTTCATGTAAGTAAATTAAGAAGGAATATCTGGTGGAGAGAAACTTTACTTTTCATTACTCTGCAAAGCATATATTTTTGCTTATTCATTTAAAAATTAACCTCCTTTTCCATTTCAAATACCATCACTAATTACTTAGCTGAAGATGTTAACTTGGGCATCCTCACCTACCTATGGCTACATGAAAAAATATCTATCCCCAAAGCATAGCTTAGTTGGAAAGGTCTGGCCTTAGTTGTGTTGACTTATTTTAAGACAATACATAGGGAAAAAATCAGAGCAAACTGCATGTGAAAAATTGAGAAGATAAAATAAATAAGAAATCTCACAAAAAAACATGGTATTTTACTTAACTGGAACAGCCTTAAGCCTTGCAAAATTTAAATCTCTTCCTGACACACTTCTTTGATTAATATTGCATTATTCTGCAAGCTACTTGCAGACTTGCTTTAAACTTGTGCTCTGCCTGGTCACAGGAATGAGGATGGTCATACAGGAGTGGAAAAAATAAGATGTAGGGCAACACCCATGGCAAGCGGTATGCAACGAAATCATCAACATGGAAGCAGCAAAGAACTTTTCATCACCAACCAATCAAAAGGGTATGAAAGGCTTCTGAAAGAATACTATTATAATTTACCAGTGTGTGGTATTTCTGAAGATGTAAAAGTCTGRGGAGTAGAAATAACATGAAGAAAGTCATGTGAAGCTGGAAAATAAAAGCAAAAATAATGCTGTATTGTTTTGAAGCAATAAGAAACCTTCTGCAACATCATATTCCTTCATAAGCTGACAAAACTTCTGGGTAACACTTAACATATTGTGTTCCACAGAAAGGCAGAGTGTGAAATGTACAATAACTGATTAAGTGCAACTTGAAAATGATTTCCAAAAACATGCATTAATGCATAATGCACRTTATGACCAAATTTTTATCAGACTCATATAAAAAGGTGAAATACAGAGTTAAAAAGTGAAAATAAAAGGCTATTCAAAATAGGAGAACATATTATCAATAAAAAGTAGCAARCTGTGACTGCATTTTTTTCTAGGATCAGGAAGGACAATATCCTGGTGCTAAAACTGGAGAAGGAAAAAGGATGAMAAAACAGGAGCTGGACCAAATGAAACATAGAAACTGCCTTTTGTCAGACATATGAACAGCTAACTATTGTAATCAATCTCCCCCTCAGTAATGGATTTCCTTCAATATTAATTTCTTCCAAAAACATATGCATCAGGCATTATGCTATTGGCATGCTAATGAAATGAAACCTTTCCAGCTGGCTCTCATCTTATAATTTTTTACTTATTTTGGAAAACTGTCAGTTGCCCCAGGCAAATAATATCTATAAAATAACAGAAACACATAATAGAAATTTTGTAAGGACCAACTAGAAAGCATCTCAATCTTCAGTGATGTGTTTTTATAGTGCTAGTTTAAAAATCTGGGCAGAATTATATCTATGTTTATACAGAAAGGCTAAAAGAAGAGTGATAATTTCAAAATATGTTGGAATTTCTTTTGTTTTCATTAATCTCTTATAACTCAGAATCCTTCAGGAAATTAAGATATTCTATTTATGAAACTCAGGTGTGGACAGTCCTATTTAAATTTGATATTTACAGTAAGTCCAATTTACTTTTAAAACTAAGAATTACATGCTGTTGCCAAACATGGAAAACCCTCTGAACTATTACCTTAATATTTCACATAGAAYGTCATAAAGAGATCTAATACTTGATGCAGCACTTTCATACCCACAGTTATTCTTCATTTATGTTAAACTGAACAAACTATTCCAGGAGGGGCACYGTCTCCTCCAAAAACTCCCAACTGTCAGGAGGATTAACCTCATGAGAACCATTACCGGGTTGGGTTGGTTGCACTTCCATGGTACTGGACGGTTTGGATCCCGAAGAAACAGTCTTTTTTTCCTCAAAAGCTGAAAAAAGAATCTAAGCTTAAAATGCTGAGAGAGCTGTGACTTGATGGACTAGCATCAAACACTGAGCAAAGGCTGTGCATTTCCAGACGATGCCAACGCTAAGCTGAGCAAGACGGCAAATGGCCTCAAGTGAGATGTGAGACAACAGCTGTGACAAGGGGAGGGGATGGCTGGAAAAACAGGTTTCTGGCCCTGGAATGCAAGTGCTACATGCTTGAAAGAACTCTTACCAGCAAGGAATTCTCTCTTATAAAATTTTCTGGGTAAGAGCTGCAGCTATACCAAAAGAAATAAGATGACGACGAGATATGACAACGCTGTGTTCGGGCAGTTTTTAAGCTGACAACAGATACATTCTTCAGGCAGTTACACAGACACAAGAACGGTGAATAAGCAGCTCTCTGTGAATGTTGGCAGCCAAGACTGAAATTTGYAGATCTATATGATGCCAAGATAATGGAAAAAAAATCATGGAACTGATCTGTTAATTACCCATTTCCATCTCTTTTTTTTCTGTAGAAGGTAGAGATACAGATTTCAAGGCTGGACTTTGAGTAGCTAAGAGCAAACATGAAACAAAATTTTATCATTCCAAGACAGACTTTTCGAGCAAGTGATACAAAATCTAACTTCAACTGTAACTAACAAGGGGTTTTCTGTCTGAACGTCTCTTTGCTCCATTAATTTCTACCCCAYTCATATTCAGCATACCCTACCTAATCAAACTGAATCCATATTTCTTAAGAGGATTTTACTCACAGCAAGTCAGCTACAACACAACATTTGATATTCCCACTGCTTGCAGGTCTCTAGTCACTACTGCAACACGTATAACTATTTTTAAAGAAGTTGTAATGGCAAAARATAAGAGAAGAGTAGTACAATGAAATCAGTGAAATAATTGTTGAAGTTAGTAACAACACCTACCAGCTGCTATCTGTGATGAGGATTATTACAAAGACYCTCTGGTTTCTTCACTTTGAAGTAYGGATAACCTGAAGTGTGCTTTAATGAAAATGGAGCCAAGATGGAATTGGGCACTCTTACCCAAGAGCCATCATGTACAAGCTTCCACCATGTGCAGGTTTTGCACTACTGTGCTGCTGCTGATCCTACTTAACTGTGTGAACTGGTCAGTAAGTATTTTTCTTTCTGTTAAAACCCTCATTCAAATAATTAGGTGTAGTGTTCGTTTCCAGTAGGGGAAATATGAATATACATGCCAAAAAGTGAAGAGTCTTTTTTTCACACGTTGGATCTGCTTTCCCATTTACTTTCAATCTACCTTATCACATTAACAATTTGGATCCTGGGTTACTATCCTGATATAGTTGGACTCAGCAGCTGGACCAGATGATCACTGCAGGTCCCTTTCAAATGGAACCCATTCTATTCTATATTTCTAGAGAAGAAAACACTGCCAACAAAAGCCATACGATTCACAGCTTTTGGCAAAAGCTTCCACTGATCCATTTACACCTAGCAAGAACTGTAAGAGATCTCCCAAAGGCATCAGAACATTGAAGGTGTGTTYACAAAGCTATCTTTTCAGAAACATTTGAATCCAAAAATATACTGACCACACAGGAAGTTTACAAAACAAAGGAGAGATCTCCTTCTAGCACAATCCAGATAGAAAAATAAAAGAAAAATTCTTCAGGGGA
Organism: Cardinalis cardinalis; assembly: GCA_014549065.1. Classification (NCBI taxonomy): domain Eukaryota; kingdom Metazoa; phylum Chordata; class Aves; order Passeriformes; family Cardinalidae; genus Cardinalis; species Cardinalis cardinalis. The sequence goes on along the minus strand of JACDOX010000082.1, from coordinate 2,553,709 downwards.
ACTAGAGCAGAACACAGGTCACATGCAGTTGAACTTCATAAATTAAACTTTGCTTACTTTGCTGGTTTTATGACAGCAGGTGATCAAAGCATGCAGAGGCACAGTGTAGAGAAATCTCCTCTGTATAACTATGCCCTGACTCTCACAGAATAYCTTTGACTTCAGCAGTGATTTCATGGAGAGCACAGATGCTCCCTTTGACCCMCTGGCTGGGCCTAGCCTCACATAATGAAATCCCACTTTTGCCAAGTGGAACTACTCAAAGGGAATGGAGGACATGAGAACAAAACCATAATAAATACTTGAACGAAACACTTATTTTTTTTTCTCAAATGTTGCTATTCTTCCACCTTTACCACTGAGAAGAACACAGGATTAGATTATTATTTCTTTTTTTATAGAAAGAGAAAATACTTCACATCCCTAACAATGTTCAGTTTTTCAGCTACATTTATAGAAAATAGGTTCTTAAATCATTATGTTCCTCTTTTTCCAGTGCTGCTTCTAATTGTATTTAAGCAAATATCTCTCCCCATCCCCTCAAATATATCTGGAAATGAGCTGTCAAAAAAATCTATCAAATTACGAACAGATTATGAAGATTATTTTCACRTTCTTGAGAATCTACTTCAAATATTCATTTCAAGAACTATTGAGGTGTTGCTGGAAATTATTTTAAAATTTTGCAGACTAGATTAAGCAAAAGTATGCCGTCCTAATAAGCCAGCACTATTCTATAATAACTTCTTGACTAATGCTTAATGACACAGAAATGAATCTGATTCAARGGCCCTTCAGGTAACTTGTGTAACAGCTGTTGATACTGAAAGCAGCAACAAGCAATAGTTTGGTAGAATGAGCTAATTTAACACAAACACAGGGAAAATATGGGCCTGTTATAAAATCAGAGGTCTTGAGCAAGGGAGACACAGGGTACAATGTAGAGGAGCAGAGGCAGGAGAGGGTGAGAGGTGGGACTAAGGCTGGGACTGGACACCTGCCAAAAACAGCTCAACAACATCAGTTATAAAAACTGCACACTTGGAACTGGACAAAAATTAGTTTAGGGTAACAACAAGGACACAGAAATAACATCTATCATACACAAATGGTCCCCTRTGTGGTAGCTCACATCTGAGATGTCTCCCAGCAGAAGAAAGTAAGAAAGAAGGGAGGAGGAAGAAAGCACCCAAACACACATCATGTTCTTCCCAGCACAGGACTCCAGACACTCCTAACTTGCTGAAATATCCCCACTCRTCACCAACACAAGCATCAAAGCACCGAGTTTAGCACCCAATTATGTAATGAAGGGGTGTAYATAGCACCCCAAAAAGGGCACAATATAAGACGTTTGCGCGCTACTGTTTTAACTACATTACTTCTCTTATTGGATCAAGCTTTGTGAAGATAATTTTTCAGTAAAGTTTTCTTRTATTTACAAAGAAAGTAGTTACCAAGTTCTGTCAATGGACTTTTTGGAGCATCAGGGATTCTGGATCCAGAAGGAAGTAGCTGTATTTCGTTAGAAGCTACGATAAGAAAAATAACCAAAGTGTCTCTTGATTAAGAATAATGCAAGGCACAACATGRATTTATATTTGGCTTCTGGACCACTCACTCCTGAAAAAAATTATAATTAATAAAAAAAAAAAAGAAAAAGTAGTTCCAACCTAAAGAGAAAACCACATAAATTTTCACTTTAAAAGGTAGGTGGAATATGAAGGAAGCCCTTTTCCCCCTAGCTTTTAAACAAAGATCTATCAATCATGGGAATTTGACAATGAACATCTGTCAGTAACTATGAGCACCTAGTTTAAAATTAATCAACGACCCACCTTGATTAGTTTTCATATTCTAATCTTTAAAACATAGCAAAACCAAGGAAAGTTGAGTATGGTTTTAAAAAGGCAATTAGAAATTAAAATGAAATTAGATTGACTGCTGGTTTTGCTTCAGTAAATTCTGGAAATCTGCTGTCAAATTTAAATGAAAAAAGAAAGAAGTGCAAGTAAGACATTAATGTGAATCCATAGGATTGTGTAAAATGCACTTATTGAGAAGCATTAGAGGTCCTCTTCATGGGAAGATCTGCATTTCAGTCCTGAAAACCTTCCTGGTCCTTCCCTTTAGCATATATCCTCCTGAATGCAAGCTAGCTGTGGTTTAATAAAATCTAAGTGAAGTTTTTAAAAAAATAGAATTAAATACAACCTCAAGTTTAGATTTTTCCTTGTAATTTTGCATGGCTCAGGAAAGCAATTTTCATACAAGCAATAAAATCAACATTAGAGAATTTAGAATTCTGAATAACAGAACTAAATAAGTGTTACACGAAATCACAAAACCAACCATACAACATTGAGATAAAAAATTTTAAAAAATCGGCAGAGCTTCTCTTTCCTTCAAGGCAAATACAGTTATATCCCATCACGTGCTATATAAAATTGTTCTTACTCATTGCTGTTGGTGTTACCTAAAAGAATCTGTAATCAGAAGAAAATCAAGGAGGTAATTATTTAAATTCTATCACTGAGGTCAAGTCTACAGATAGAAATTTTTGTTATGTCAAACATGCAGATCACATAGACAGAAATTATGAATTTCAAAAATCAAACTGAATCACGCAGTGAAATCTGTGAAAGCCACAGTTCAGCCAGAGCAAGGTGCATCCTGCTTTATAATTCATTCCAGTGTTAGTCACTGAAACCACAAAAGAAACTAGAATATTTTAATCAGGACTTCCTTTGGAGCCAATACAAAGAGGATGCAGGAAGTAGTAGAAGAATTCTGCTGAAGGTAAAAAAGTGTTTGATGCAGAAAGAATGTAAAAAGAAGAAAAATTAGTTACCCGGGATCTTTTGAGTTTGAACCAATTTGGGTTTAGGCGTCGATCCAAAATCTTCAGGTCCATGTGTTTTCTCAGCCTGAGCTAGAAGAAAGAACCTTAATGTAATTTAAAATCCCCCTGAACTTCTCTTGATCTACAACCCAAAGACTGATGCTTATCACCATTTYATGCACATGATTAGAATGATTTCTACAGCAGCTCAACTCCGTCATGACTAATGTTTACTTTTGTTTCCAGAGGTGAAATCTATATGATGCTTTGGATTTATTTCGCTGCAGTTTTATATTAACAAAAGAAAATAAAGGTCATGAACAGCAAAGTTAAGGTCAGAAACTCACACAGTACTTCTGTTACAGCCTCTTAAATTCATGCTAATAGATTATAAACAAGATCCATTACAAAGTAATGTACACAAAATARTTACAAATATTTCCCCTGTCATTCTGAACGGTTTTTAATCCTTCTAATATAAAAATTTTCAGGAATGTAATAAATACTCTCCTGTAATGTCTCAGACCTTTCAACTTTCTAGTAATTATAGAATAGGTTTTGATTTCCATTCATTCTTCTAATTGTACATTTTTAGAGTARTACACAGGCAGCTTATTAAACAGCAATTAAATGTACCTAAACTGAATTGCTGGCCATATTTTAATATACTACTGCACAACTATACTCTGCAAGCTGTATCACAAAACAATTAATGCCAATAGTAAGTCAGTCAAGGTCACTTCTTTCCTCTGCATCTCGCTGGAGATCCCAGAGGTGTTTAATCAGTCATGCAGTACTCAGAATTGGTCATCTAAGACCATGTAAAATGACATGGGTAGGGAACACAGAATGGTAAGGTCTCAGCCTTGAATGCCACAAGCACATTAATGCCCTCCACAGAGCAAATTGCACAGTATTTAGTGCACGTAGCTACTTGGAAGAGATCTTTAACATTGATGGTTGGCATTAATATAGCACTAAGTTTTAGCATTAATTTAATAAAAGATTACTTTATTTTTGAGACACTTTAGAAGACATTTTGGTTTTTCTTGCTCTCCAAGCTTTTTCCACAATCTACTTAACACACTTCAAGCAAGAGCTGATCATGGAGGTTTATAAGCTTCTTATTTCATTTAGTGAAAAAAAATATGCTGTTTCCCACATTCTAAATAGTGGGATTCAGATGCTATTACACTTACAACAATTACACTGTTTTCTAGTTTGGAGAATGTGTCACACAGTCTGGAGCTTTTACAGATGCTGCTTTGTTATGGCTCAATTAATCTTCTAAGTCAGCCACAGTGCTGTCACTGCCATCAGTGCAAGGAGGAGTTCATTGTCAGAGAAGGCAGAGCAATTTCTCTCTGTGAAACTTGTGGGAGAGAATTCACTCATAATACTGAAGGAACAACTAACTACCTGTACCTCAGGAGCAGTTCAAAATCTAATATTTCTTGTTGGTGAGGTGCAATAATGAAAAAAACCTCAAAATACAAGCAAATACAGAACTCATGATGTTCTGAATTTTTTCTTTTTTAGAGGTCAGAGGGTTTACACTCAAATGAAATGTGTCTTTGCAGAGCAAGCTGAACAAGATAAAACATGCTTAGAATTAGAACAAGAGAAACCAAGCTCTCAGTTTTGCACAAAACATTGTAGGGATGACAGGAAAATAAGACATATTTTTGTTAAAAAGAAGATACAGGAAGAAGAAAGTTTAGGCTTGGAAAGCTAAATTAGAGAAAAGAGAAATGCCTCTGAGCATTCCAGGGCAGCAGGTAAGCTAGGCCTATTGCAGTGGTTCAAGGCTGTCTGCAAAGTAAAGCATTAACACAGCCAAGTTATTTTATCATCACAGCATGGAATACAGCAARAATGCACCTAGGCAAAGCTTCTTAAACTCTTTCCTCTGATTTCTCTTGACTCTCTTTTCATCTTCATGATGATGTAAGACATTATGATGAAAACATTAATCTCACTCCTGATATACCCTGTGTGCACAAGGGGAGCTCTTCAGGGGGCGGAATGAGGACAGGAGGAACAGAACGTGGGAGACATGGCAACAGAGTTATTTCAACTGAACATTAACCCTGGTTGATGGATTCACAGGTGGCACTTCTCATTTCAAGCCTATTCCATATTTCACAAATCTAATTTGCTAAATTARCTTTCTTTTTTTGCTTTTCTTTTATTTTTTTTTTTTAAGAGAAACTAGTTCTTTCATGTCCCAGACTAATGTGCTCATATTTCTAAGGGTTGGTGAGCTCCAATTTCCCTGTAAAGTTATTATAAAGACACATTTAGCAGAGAAAGAAAGTTGTAGCAGTAGTTTGAGGTATRTTAGACAACAATTCAAAGATTGAGGAAAACACTAGAGATTTGAGCTGTTGCATTAAGAAAAAATTAGTTCTGAGTGGAAAATATTGTAACAAGCCTGGCAAAAACAAAGAATAAAAGAGCTTACTAACAAGTCTTTCCATGGAAATGCATGCCAAGGGAGGGGAGGATTTAAATTAACAAAATAATGGGGTTCCTGGTAGACAAATTCATGAAAAAAAGTTACTAAACTGCRTCACATCACAGAACACACCCTTTGATGAAGAGCCAGTGGAATACAAAGGCAACCCAGCTCACAGAACCTTTCAGATGGACTGCTTGCTGAAACACTTGGAGCTCCCTTCCCTTCTAGCATGGCTGATGACACAACAGCTGCTACAGCACAGAGCTCCTGCTAAAGCACCGTGCTCTTGCCAGTCTGGCACCAGTCCTTAAACCTTCCACAGCAAATAATTATTATGCCTTACTCAAAGAATCCAGTATGATTTTTCAAATAGCAATGTCTGAATTAAATATAATGAAGTAGATYCTATTGCTCAACTCAATTAATTACGTCTATATATTAAACTATTTAAATGCAGCCCTTGAAAATGCTTGGTGCTCAGATCTCTCATCTAAGTTACTCATAAAAGAGTACTTCAGCATTTCAGCCAGACAAGTAACTTTTCCATGTTCCATGGCAAGACAGAATTACACTTGAAGAAAACTTTTCTTTTAAAGGATTTATTTTCACTTCCCTGCTTCCTGATTTCCTTTTTTTTTTTTCTCTTAACTGAATTACTGTAACCACAATGGAGTGTGACATACTCTTAATTTAACATGAGGCCCTGGTGCTGAGATCAACAAGTAACATCTGAAAGGAACTGTCACCACACGAAAAAAAGGCATGGAAGCAAAACCACAAAGGAAGCTTGAAATGGAAGATGAAAATTATTCTAAATATTTTCGTAAGTAACAATTGGTGTGACAGCAATAGAATGTGTTTAGTTGTAACAAATTGTTACTAAATTGTTACAAGAAAATAGAGTACTTGCCAATTATTACCAGAGTAATGAAAACTTCTCCAACTTCATAAACATACAATTCTGCGCCATGTCTAGACAGGGCAATGCTTATGGCTAGAAATTCTACATGTTGGTACATAAATATAATTTCAGAACACAAAGGAAAGGAAATGGAATGAAGCAATGCTCTCCTCCCCAGCTGCCACATTTCACACTCCTTAGCTGACTGACCAATACATTCCATCAACAAGGAATGACACATTTTGATTAGATGATTGCAAGCTTGAGGGCTGAGATCTGAGGACATGGATTCTGACRGAGAACCAACCACACAAATGTATTCAATTCTCACTTTCACAAAAAATGGCAAAGTTCTAAAAAATGCACTTCCAGATTGCCAGTTCTTAAGCAGCAGTTACTTAAACAAGGTAAATAATCTAGTAACACAGTCAAAAAATATAATTTCACAAGAGTACTTGAATTGTAAGAGAAAACAAACCAATCAAACAACCTAAGACAATTCCTTACAGCTTTCTGAAGAGGATTCGCACATTCTCAAAGCATCCTTTGATAATAAATTCTTGTGAAGAGGCATTGTTTWTTCCCCTCTTTAATATTTAGGATGAAGAGAAAAAAAGCCATCCCCGTGAAGGTTTTGCAGACAGGAAGGAATGGTTTAAAGTAGAATTTGGAAAATATATCTATCTATTGAGTAGAAAATAAAGTTCTAACATTTTCACTGAAGAAAAAAAGATGGATCAGTTAGTCTGAAAGATTGTTGTCAATGATTACATTATATTGCTGCATTTCTTTACAACTTTTTAATTCCCTGTGTATTTTTTGAAGGGTTTTTTATTCTGCTTTGGTTTTTTTTTAAGACTAAGGTGCTATGATGAAGTTAAGCATGGCATTTTTTAATATATTTAAGGAATAAAAGAAACACAATCATATTTAAGGGCAGTATGTCTGAGTCGTGTGAAGTCAAAGAAACCACAGGCTACACTACTTCATCCAGCCAGGAAAGACTTGACAGACAGAAGAGAATAATGCCAGCAAGGTCACATAAYATGTCTAAACCAAACCAAAGCAAAACTTTGGTCATTGTTTCCTCAAATTCCCTTTTAGTTTTAAATTCTTGCCACTGTTCAAGCATCCCTTCTTCCTTTCAGCAAAGCAGTTGGCAGAAGGCAGCTATTGTCTCTTGTGACAGCAGAACCAAGACTTYCAACTCAGTTATAGGATTAGAGCCTGATTATAGAAAATGAAGATAAGCATATGCCTTCTTAAACAATTCTGAAATGTGGGTCAATAAAGTGGGTGATAAGTGGTCTTCATCATTTGACTCTGAACAATTCAGCCCTTTCCAATCCTTTCCACCACTGCCCCCAGACTGAAAATGTTCAAACATATGACTGTACTTGTCATACAAATTCATAAAGTAGTCTGTGTTACACAAAAAATCTCACTTTGCCATTTTCAAATTTCAAGGCATCCATCATGCCACAAAGTATGGTTCTAATTCCAAGCAGCTTTAKAAACCTAATAATTATATCACCTGAAACTTTCGTCCAAAATGAGATTCAGATTTTTATCYACATTACCACTCCTTGCTAATTCAGCCACTATCCTCCTGTTTTCCAGCTACTATTTTAACCGTAGAGCACAAAGATGGGTTTCATTTTAGTTTATGTATTTGGCAAAGATATTCCACAGAGTTTCTAAAAACAGAATTTTCATTACCTGGAAGGGACTGTGGGGAGATTTCTTGAACTTCTGGTGTTTTGGATTCAGCAGGCCATACTCCAGTTTCATTCTTAGCTAAAAGAACAGGCATTAGAGAGTAATTACAAAGATATATCTGCTTTCTTTTACCACAGATTTATTTCTGTCCCACTTTAGTTTGACTAAGTATGCCAACATGGATAAATGTGGACAGCTGAGTACCTTTAGGACCCAATGAATTTCCACTGCACAATCACTGCAAGCTATGTTAAACACATGTGGTTTTGGTTTTGTTTTGTTCATTGAAAGATATTTTAAAAATRAAAATTTACAGCAAGGATTTAATGACTTATGAATCATTATTTTCACAGTGCAAAATGGTTTTCAGCATTTCTCATTTGTTTAGCATTTCTGCTTACCCAGTTTTTTCCTGGATGCTTGAGGTATGTCATCTATTGTCAGGAGAGGAGGAAGTTTCTGCTGACTGTCATTGAGACCTGGAACAATTAGGTGCACTACAGARAAAGATATATGCCATTAATTCCAGAAGACATAAAAGCACACAGTCTGCTCTCTGAGACATGTGAGTAACTACTACCAAACCACTGGGAGCTCACTCTGAATATCTGGAAAATGAATTTGTTCTATCCTGTAATTATCTCTCCCATTTGGTGCTATTTGCCCTTTATACCACTCCTCCTATCACACCATCTCATGATTTATCAGAGTTGGAAAGCATTTGACASTGGAACACACAATTCTGGAATACTGCAGCATCACAGATACTGGGACAGATTCTTCTGGTGKGCCAAGTGGGCTCAACACCAGACTGGGTTAGTATGTGTGTGTTTGACTCACATCAATACACTGAAACTCACACAAAGAAAACTTCAGCCAAATTATGCAGTCATAGAAAATATATAAAGGAATAAACAATAAATCCAGGAATAAATTGGTTACAGGGTACATGGTGCAGTGAGCCTCTCATGGAAATTTCAGGCAGACCAGGAAATTACAGGTAGTCCACCACACTGTGTGACAGACTTTCCCCTGGTTTAATGTTCTAAATCAATATTGCATATTCTTATAGGTGAAACAAGAACATGAAACTGAATGGCTTGGAGGGAAACAGTAATGCCATGWGATCTAACTTCAAATTCTAATTGCAAGATTCCTGTAGTTTAATATATCAGGKTTGTGACTGTAGATGTGATGTTACTGTGCTATCTTAAAAGCTCAGTAAGAACAATCCCTCATCTCAACAAGAACTTTGCCATAGAACTTCATTTGAAGTATGAAAGAACTCATTGGCTTAAAGAGTGACAGTGTCTTCTTTTAAATACAATGACAATGAAATGATTCTACTTCACTTAAGCAACAACATTCTTGAACCATCTGTACGACCATAAAATATAACAAATATTGTCTGCACCAGCTGCAAAATACCCTTTGATATGCAAGGAAAAACAATTAAGAACAAGAAAATTAAAAGCATTCGCACAATTCTAAGGTTAAGAGAAATAATAAAAATATCTTCTAGTCACCTAATATTGCTCCTGGGAGAGAAGAACTATCTGGTGCTTTTGACTGCGTCCGATTTTGAATAACTGTGGAGACAACACAGGGATATTAGAAGCTAATTAAAACAACAACAACAACAAAACTGAAATAGAAACAAAACCACACCTTAAACAAACCCCAGAATTCTAAAAGTCTTTCCTCAATATTTGCAGATGAGGACACCCTCCTAATCCTTTCTGTACTTACATTCAGTTTAAGAGACTGCAAACTCTGTTTCCTCCACATTGTCTCCTAAYTGTACATCTCTTTCCCCTGGCGTATTAATTTTGGTGAAACAGAAATTCYGTGCTTATGTTATTGCAGGGCCAGCTGCAGGACATCCCATTGCCATGACACTCATTTTAGTCTCAAGTTACCCTTGCAGAGTATAAGAATACATTTTAAGAAATGCACAAACTTACTTTGTTTGATTATTGTGACAGGGACCAATTTCTTATTATCACTCAGTATAATCTGAAAAAAGAGAAAAAATGGATAAAAGTAGCGCCTTGGGAGAACTGCCATAATAGTAATTGAACTGAGTAGTAAAAATAGAGGGTTCTAATCCAATACCACGCCTGTCCCAAGTTAACACTGGATATGGCTCTGGCCCTGGTCCCTGGTGGTTAGGCTTCAGTTCCCACAGGCTAATGTGGTAATATCACATTTTGATCTCCTTCTATCAGCTTGAGATGTTTTGCTTAATAAAACCACAGTATTTGACAGCTTAGGAAACCCCAATCCTTTTTTTTCTCAAGGATCTCTGGAGCACTCACTGAGGAGCAGCCCCAAACGCTGAAGAAAAGATGAAATTTAACTACAGCAAAACATGTGAAACACATGAAATTATAATTTGGTAACAATATATTGTTACAAATATATTCTCAGGACACAAATATATTCTCAGGAACATTATATTTAGAACATAGACTATTCCAGAACCAGGCGCACATTTGTAAACCATTAGCACTCTTGGGTGCATAGCCTGATTAAAGTAGATTAGCTCAGAAAAATCTTATTTAGTGGAATTGTTTCCAAAGCACAAGCAGCCAGCCACCCACATGATTCTTAAATTTTTATGCTAAATACTTGGAGTCTTATGCKGCTCATATCTCTTTGACCCAGATTACATCTTGCCTAAACGTGAGTATCAAATTATATTGATACCATTAAAAAAAAGGAATACATGAATGGACCCCACAGCTATTAAAAGAAAACAGTTGATAACAARGATAAGAATTAGGAACAAATTCTGAAAGCTTAATAATACACTCAAGTGATGAGAGAAGGTAGACTGTAATGCTAATGACATAAAAACGCTACATACATTAAAAGTTAATTGTTTTAGTTATATTTGAGTTACAAGAAAGAAAATAACTCCTTCCATGCCAAATACATTCCACTGAAATCAGAACCAGATAATGTTAATTTTGTGCTTTATGACATCTGGCCTACTTCACGTGAAAGAACACTTGCATGAGAAGTCAGCATTTGATGACAAAGTGCTAATCATTTACCTAAGGATAGCCATTTTTGTTCTATTTTAAAAACTTCTGAAAAGCTTTAAAAACAATGGTTGGGTACATGTTAAACACATACCAAAGTTTAAGAAGCTGGAAGAAGGCCCATCTCCACAAGTAAGATGGACCTTTCCTTAGGGAAATGGATGGAGGCAATTTACTCCATGATTACTGTCTGCTACCTGATAACAATTTTGCATTGGTGAGAACATGGCTCAATCATTGTCATTATATGAGGATAGAAATAATCTTCCTTCTTTATTTTCCCTTATTTACATTTCCATTTTGTTTTCTAGTGAAAAAAATTTGTTGCAGATGATCTGCTTTTGAAGTAGCTCTCCTATTCMTATGACTAACAGATGGGATGGGGTGCATTTGTTAGAAGAAGGTGTCAATTTTATTTTATTTCTCCTCAGAAGTCTTACAATCAAAKAAGCAGCTCTGAAGTTGGAGTGAGTGCTTGTGTAACCTCTACTGTAGAACTTCTAATCATAATTACTATCAGCCTTGTTACTAGTAAACAGTTCTTAGATTGACAAGAACATTCTTTCTTTGTTGACTAATAATGGATGGCTAAAATGATAGCAATATAAAAACTCAAAATGCACTTAGATATATTAAAAATGTAGTTTTTCACTCAGGAATGAATAATTGACATGAAATCCATGACCCCAGCTGCTATAATAAGACTGTACACCTGCACAAATCTCTAACTGCAGCACTTGAAATCTACCCATGCTGTCAAAGCTTTCTTCTCAGTTTCCACAAAGTGAATAATTTAGATAGTCCTAGTAATATTTACTACTTGTACAAACTATTTTGGAAATGTCAGCCCATCATCTGTAGGAATGCCACTATCAACCATATTTTTCAGATAGGGAATATAAAGCATATAGGTATTAGGAACATCAGTTATTTAAACAACTGCTGCCATCATAAAAGAAGATGGGAAATAATATATTCCTTATTTTCAGAGGAAAATGTGAGATGTAAATTACACCATAGGTCAGGCATCTCATTTCTTACCATATACATACAGCATATTCTTACAGGACTGCAAATCTCAAATGTTCTGTGAAACAGCACGTGGTAACATTACTTTAAGAGACTTGTTCTTTCTTTCTGTGTTGTATTCTGATACTTCAAAAAGYCAAAACTAACTGACATGCACATAAGAGACTCCTCAAGGTAGGATCATGGTCAATCTGGACTGAATAAGGTTTGGAAGAGCAGGAATCTTTCCTTCTAGAGTTTAACAAATGGTAGAAGCTACAAGTCCTTTTTGGCTGGAAAATTGGGAAGGACCCCACCATCCAGGCCRACATGAAACTAGAGGAACTTCACCAAAAAGAAGAGGAAATAAATTTCTACTGAATTTTTTCTGCCCTACCACTACCCATTGTTTATGAAGAGAAGAAGAATAACCATTTTTAGAACACTCCTTTTCTTCCACTCCCTCCCGAGTTGCTGCTCACACAGCCCTGGGCGCTTAGACAACCTTAAAGGAGGAAACTGCCAAAAGAAACACAAGATGATATGTGACTGATGTTGAAAGGGCAGAATGACTGGATGGGTTGGTAACATTGTTTTAATAAACAGCCTTTAAAAATGTCCTTACAGAGAAGAGTTAGTACCATGTCGATATGAGTCAGTTGTGTCTTCGGAGCAAAGTAAAGCACAAACAAACTTGGCCTAAATCACACTCATTCTGGCTTTGCATCAACCATCTGATCACACCACAGAAACATACCCCACCTAGTGCTATGGAAACTGAAGGAACAATGTAAACTATCTGCTTTTTGGCTTTTTGCACCACCAACACAAGAATGATAAGAGAATTTTTAGAATAATCTATGGTATGTTTTCATGATATTTCTGTGGAGGGTGATAAAGCAGCGCTGCTCTGGAGCTGAGCCCTGTGAAGATCACAGAAAAGACTAGATGTTGGCTCTAGTCCTTCCTTCATACTTGAGCTGYGCAAATATTTGGAGAACTGGTTTAGCTCATTTTCTCAGGACTTCTCCTGCATAAATAGAATCCCTACTTGCACAGAAGCAGCATAACAGTCAGGGTTCTGGCACACAGGGTTTGCTAAGAGGAGCAAAGGAACTCAGCTTGCACTCCATAGCCCAGAGTGAATTCCCTGATCTTGGGCTGTGCAACTTTCAAGACGCTCGTGGGACCAAGGGGAAGAACAGGAAAGTTGACTTCATCAACATAATGAGAAGAGCACCCTCCTGAATATCTAACCAACTGGATTTATATTACTCACAAATAAAACTTTTTCTCCTGAACTCAAGACACAAATATATTTCCAATAATGTAAGCATTCCACTGATCCTAMTCTATATGCAATGCAATTATTGAAGTGTTACTGCCCTAAGTGAATGGACATGGCCTCAATTTGCACTGGGGAGACTTAGATCAGATATTAGGAAAATTCATTTACACAGAAAGGGGTGTCAAACGTTGCAAATTACTGCCCAGAGAAACAGTAGGGAAATCATCATGCCTGGAAGTGTTAAAAAATACATGGATACAGCACTAGAGGACATGGTCTAATGGTAAACACGGTGGTGGTTCTGGSTTAGCAGTTGGACTTGAGGAACTTAAAGATCTTTTCTAACCTCATTGATTCTATGATTCTGTGCATACCTAATTATTCCTAGAAGGAAATGCATTTAATGAATTATGATTTGATTCCTGAAGGAATTCCAGGTCTGATAACTACAGACCATTTATAATATTCTGAAATAAGAAAAACAAACAATGAGAAAACATGCATTACAATCTCCTACCATGAAAACATTTGGAAAATCTCAGACAGAAGAGAATTGTGAAGAATGAGTTATTCTTTTGTAATAATTAACACTCATGAGTTAACCCTCTAAAATCTTTAAAGTAAGAGGGATTTCTACAGCTTTTCTTGGGAAGTTATCCCATAGTCTGCCTCAGGGATAGTAACCTAAACAGAAGCAGAACAAAAAAAACCTCCAGAAGATTAGATGCTGAAAATTGCACTTTGATGAAAAAACAAGGAAAGGAAATATAAATAAAACAATTTAATCTCATAGTAGAACTGGTAATGCTCAAAAGTTATGACTTAAATGTCTCTTTTTCACTGTATTAAAACCCACTAGCTGGTTTGATCTAGAGAGCCTTCATTTATGCTTCAGCTCTTGGAAGAAAGAAAAATCTGGGTACACAAACCCATAAACAAATGAAATCCATCCATGCTTGTTTGAGAATGTTTATGGAAAAAGTCAAGTGAGGGGAAAAAAATCTTTATTTATAAAAATCAATTTTGTTAAATTAAATGGTAAAAATTTTACCATGCCACATAAAAGGATTTAATGGACAGCCTAGCAAACTTGATTAAATTGCCCTTTCCAGCTTCCTCTCATTCTGCAAACTCTTGCCTCACATATGGGAACTATCAGTGAATTCAGTGAGATGACTAATTTAGAAAACTTGGTATATACAAAATTACTCTATAAAATCACATCACCATGTTTTCCCTAAGTTAACTGATCACAACAAATATCACAGTTTAACAAACCTGTCTTTTACAAAGGAATAAGCAACTTCTAAGTTTTGAATCTACAGCTGGAAACCATCAGATTTATCTTAGATAGGTTGGAAAAAGTGTAGGTAATCATCTCAGTTACAGTTCTCAATTATTTTGTCCATCAACACATTTAAACATTTTCCACACAGTGCATTTAACAGATTGTTTTCTATATTGGCAGTTTGTGGCCTTGATAATTTCTTTCTCACTAAACACTAATAGAGAATAAAAAATTTGATCATATGAAACACAAATCAGCTTCAAAAAGAGACTGTTTTGCATACCTGTGTTTGGGAATTGGGTACCAACTTATACATATTCTGGAGTTGTCCATTTACTTTTTTACCTGTTTTGACAGAAAGAAAAATAAATTCACAGAATTAATTTTTTTTGTCCAAAGCAAAGCAAACCAAGTTTATTCACCTTTTATTTGTCAGCTTGGAAAGTTAGAAGGCTTAATTAAAAGTCTGTATAAAAACAYACCATGGAAAAATTGTTTTGTCCTGTGTCTCCAGATCCATTAACATATCTGCAAGTCCCTCTCCCTCTCTYCACATTTTGACAGCAAGGAAATGAAATGTATTCTTCTTGTTTTGTTTATGGTTTTGTTTATTTCAGTGTATCAACAAACCCCCAGGCTTAAATTCTGAATTTTTTTCTCTTAAGTTTTCCTCTTAGTTTCTAAGTATTAGAAGTTTCTTGTGATGCAGCTGTTGAGTAAGTCAAGAAACAGTGCCAACTCTACTCTAGCATGACACTTCAAACTTTCTCTGCATCTTCCACCTTAACACTTTTCTGCTGCCCTTCCAACAATGGATCTGCAAACAAGAGTCAAGCTACATGTTACCATATTTTTTCCAAATTCCATCCTAAACAGATGACAAATAGAAAAAAAAATTCAACTCTAAAGAAATACCAATTGAGATACCTTTAAGTTGGAAACAAGTCTTTCAAAGTGCTTGATACTTCTAAATAACAGGACTTACTATTGGCCTAAATTCAAGAGAAAAGTGACAGAAGTTTCTTAAATGACTTCATGAGAAAATCATGGCAAGACACTCTGAAATAAGCTACTTTCATCTCTTCTGAAAAAAATCAGTTAAATAAATGTTGAACTTTTGCCATGACTTTCATGTGTTTTCAAATCATGAATTAAAAGCAGATTCTCATCCCAGTCCCTCCCAACATGTTTAGTATATAACAAAAATTCAGCCTGTGGATTCAACAAATCCAGGAACATGCACAAGAACTTTCAGTTTCTATAATTTATATATTCTTCRATGGGAACAAGGCCATTTACAGTGAAGGATGTTTGGTTTAGGTTGAGATGCTTCTCCTATATGAGAGGAACTTGACAYAAAACAAGAAATTAGCACAGAAAAGAAGTGTYTGTGTCGATTGATAAACTTTACAGGCRTCTGGTTGTACATTTRTTATAAATACACRCTCTCTATTTACTGCCCACATTTTCTGCATCTACTACTAAAAATATGAAAGGCTTGAATTCGAAAGTGCTGACAATTTTCTCATTATAAGATTCTTTATCAGTAGACCAGAATGTAGACATGCAGGGTAATTACAAACTCCTGGGATTTAGCTGCTGCAGAAGCATCCACTGAATACACAAGTCTACAATGCAGACAAAAGAAATTATATGTTAATAGAATATGAACTCTTAGAAGAAATAATCTTTCAACCAAACTCAATGGGTCTCCATAAACTAACATGAATGATTCT
The DNA here is from genome assembly GCA_014549065.1 of Cardinalis cardinalis. Lineage (NCBI taxonomy): Eukaryota > Metazoa > Chordata > Aves > Passeriformes > Cardinalidae > Cardinalis > Cardinalis cardinalis. The sequence continues at coordinate 2,537,419 of JACDOX010000082.1, read as the reverse complement.
CCTGACCTATTAAAAATGTAAAATGTCTGTAAGAAACTGAATTTAGAAATATATTATATAGAAAGATARAATTTGGTGATGTTTTACAAGTCTTGAACAAGTAATAAACTATAAATATTTGCACTCATCACTCCCTCTTACTCTAAGCGCTGAAATATATTTCATCACTTGCTCTACAGATGACTTTAAGATGTTTGAAATGTAGAACAAACCAGAAAAAAACACTTGGTAGGATATCTGTAAGGCTGCAAAGCAGAGCTTTTTCTGAATCAGGTATAGGAAAAGGCTACCRCCATTATCCTCTTTAGGCTATGGTATAGCAATGGCCTCATTCTGAACTGCCAAAACAGCTCCATGGACATTGGGCAGGTGCTTCAAAGTTACAGCTTTTTACTCTATAATTAAGGCCACCAAAGCTCTTTATTAGGGAGTATGAAGGTTTTCCCAGTGTTACAAGCYACCATACTGCTCCCCTCCCCTATCCTCAAGTATACTGAGCTCTGTAACTCACCTACAAGCCAAAAGTGAAGTCCAAGTTAAATTTCAGCTGGAAATCTTACACGAATAAACCTCTCTAATGAGAATTCCTATTCTTTATATTTTGAGTCAAGYTAAAAATACGAAGCATAGAAGTTTCCACCATCTTCTGAGCAACATCATGTTTCAAAACACCTTTATACAAATACTTGAGRAAAATAAATCAAATTGGATAATCTGTTAAGTCCTCTCTTCTTCTCATTACAAGGAGGAAAACTCTACTGATGCCTGTTTCCTCTGCTGGTATGAGTGATTCTTTCAGCAATACATGCTTTTACAAGGGTTAATTTAGCATCACTTATCCTGCATTGTCTTGGGATTTCAGAGGAGAACCTTAAAATACGAACGACAGCCGGCCATAGGTGTTATACGCTGCTCCATGAAAATAAAAACAAAAGCATACACAACACTGCATGCTTCAGACATGATCCGTACAATACTTTGATTGTAAACTAACTTCAAATTCCTCTTTTGAGCAGAGCAATAAAGGGCCCATCAAGACAGGACAGGTTCTGTCTAACTTGAAGACCAGYTTCAATGTAAATTCAGGTGTAAAAGAAGATTAAAATAACACTAATAATTTCCATCACTCATGATGGAAGAAATTCAATAGATTAGTTGTGTGATGGTTGATGGATYAGTTCATCTTATTATTTATGGCCTAAGGAAAAAGCTTAGAATCCAGTCAGAAGTATAAATATTCATACTCAACCTTTGATGTGCACCTGTACTAAACATCATTAGAATTCTATCAACCTGCAGCAGATCCTCTATTTGCCATGACAAGGGAACACCTTTCAGAAGACTAGGTGGCAGTTTTTCAAAACYGAAATATTTCTAGTTTCAGCAATTCATAAGTGAATTTTTAGGGGCACAATGGATGGCATTTAAACAACAAAAACTTTATCAGTAGCTTACTCTAATTAATATCATACGAGAGGAAAAAATACTGTCAAAATCAGCAGCTATTTGATTAACTGTTGTCAAATACTTACTAGAGAGAACTGTCTTATGATTCAAAGTCTTGCTCCAAACACTATCYTCAGCATTGTCTTTAACTCCAAATTCATAAGGTGTGTTTGGCTTCAGATTGTCAATCACTGTCTCTGTAGCTGGGCAGAGCTGAAAAACCCATTTCTTGTCTTTATCTTTCTCTCTGTAGCGAACTGTATAGAACCTGCTCAGAGGAAAAAAAAAGTAGATCTATGCAAAGGAATTCACTACAACAATTTTTGTGAGAAAATAAAATAATAATAATAATAATAGTAGTAGTAGTAGTAGTAGTAGTAAATTAATGATAATAATAATGATGATGATGATGATGATGATGTGATGTTCTATTGTTCTTGTTCTTTCTGGCTCTTTATGGTCACCAAATATCAGAAGAGCCAGATTYATTCCACATATATGTACCCCATCATATAGACCCTGACATTAGGAATATTGTACAAAGAGCAAAAGGACAGTCTTCTTATTCACCAACACCCATTGTATGCAAGGTTTTAACCACAAAGTGTAAGCTCATTGTCCAAGTAGTTCCTGTAATTCTAACATACGCCAGAACCAGTCAATTGAAGCAYGAGTCTGCTAGGCAAGAAGCCTCTACTGACTTCTCAAAATCATCTGTATCCATCCAGTGAAAGGTGTTCCTGTCAAAATTAGCCCAAAAACATTTCCCAGGGAAGACCGGTAATATCTGTTGTTTGTGTAATACATTCCTCATTCAGAGATCCCATTATGTATTGCCCCCACTTCAAACAAAAAAATAAACCAAGACATTACTTCCAGCAGTTTAATAACATGATGAATGCTAACAGATTGTGAAATTAGGAAACATTTCTACAGAAATTGCCCAATTCTGTCAAGGAGCACCACCCTGAAAAAGCATGACTGCAATGTTAACCAATCAAAAAAAAGGTAGTGGAAATGGTGAGAGCTTCAGCACAAGAACTCCCCTGGCTGACTCTCATTTTCAATATACGTGCTGAATCACTACCAGAATGGAGTGGAGGTTTCTTTTCTTGGAAAAGCAATCTCAGAGAGATTTGGCAATTTTTTAATCTGAGTTTTACTGAAAATTGTTACACATAACACAAATAACTCATATCCATCATCCATATCTATCTCACACTTACATCATCTGAAAAGGGATGAATTCAGTTCAATTGTATTTTGCCACAATTAAATAGAACAACTTAATGCATGCAAATCAAGGTTGTGAGATTTATTACAGGCATTATACAGACAATTATATAGGGACAAAGGAATCTTCCTTAAAAAAACACAAACCAACCAAATAAAGGTTCTTAAGCAACTGAAAAAGTTTCAAAAGTCCAGACTAAAATTACTTAGTGGAYCAAACCTAATACAGCCAATTCATAAAGCTGCTTCTGTTGAAGTTACAGAACAGCACTTTCAGAGTACAGTTTACATAAAATGTGACTGTTGAGTAGACAGAAATTCCTACTTCACTATTAAAACACAACCTAAGGCAAGCATCACTCATGGAAAAATTCTTCTCCTTTATCCTCTTCATCTATTTGTATGTAGCCACAGAGACATTAACCAATAGGAAAAGCTTATTTGAACTCCTTGTCACTGTCTTGCAAAGGATGTAACTTTAATAAACAAAWTCAACCTTCAACACAAATGCCTCTTACTGGACCCTATACAGTTTTTTGGAGAGGGATTTGGAAAAAGTATAGACAGACATCAGATGTGAATTCAAGTGGAAATAGTCACCCTCTTTCCTTGCCTGAAAGAGKAATTTTCACTGGTTTTCATCTTCATCCTTACCTTTTCCTACCTATTTTAATCCRATGGAATAGAAATAAAGTGTTTGTATGCGATGGAAAAAAGAGAGTATACTGCTTCAGTTCAGTTATTGAACAATCTAAAAGAACAGCTGCATCAGAAACAAGGAGAAAAAAAACACTAAATRCTTGTTGATAATGAATAGGCTTTTAAGTGGCTGTCTCCACTTGCTTCTAGAGGACAAAATGTTATACTTTTTAATGCTGTCTCCACACCTGGAAATTTCTTCACTCTAATATAAATTAAAATGCTAAGAACACATGCACAATAAAAAAGGACCCATCTTTCACTTAAATTCAAGACTATTGTAAAATCTGAAAAGAAGATTTTCATAATTGTGCCAAACTATACCATTAGAAAGAAAGAGAAACATACAGCACAGAAGAAATGTGCTCTCAACTCCAAAATTTCCAAGCCTGTAAAAACTTCACCAAGGGTATAATTATTTCAGTGGAAACTTGCCATAGTGAGTACTAAAAACACTGACTGTGATGACAGAATTTCCTCAACCATTTCAATAAAAAGCAATAAAAATGAAGTTCCATTTAAGAATTTGTAGGTCACAATCATTTGACTATTAAAAATATCTAAATATCGACATGTGCTTTTGGGAAAATGCAATCATTTGTTTATAGAGTAAAAATTCAGAAATGCCAAGTTTTGTCATCAAAGAACAACAACTCATTGTTAAACCAGACCAAAAAACTGCCAAATAAAATGCAATTTCAGTGTCTGCCTGAGAACACTGTACTGACTGAAAATTGTTGTAATTTTAATTTCTCCTTTTTCGAACCTTTCTTTCATCAAAAATACAATATCAAACAGTCAACACATATAATTGAAGACATGAGTAAGCAGTAAGATCCAGTCACCACTCACATCTATCAATCCCCTCGTGGCARTGACATACAGGCATAAAATGAGTGCAGCTGGCTGAACTGGAAACACTCAGCAAAACAACTGCATAGATCCCCTCCAGAACAGCATAAGGCAGGCTGAAATAGAGTGCTGTCATACTTACACAGAAGRGAAAGCTACACGACATGTTTCTCAAATAAAATATTTCCCATTATCTCTGTGAGATAAGAATAGGAAAAACTGATTGCTCACCAAGGGGTTCTAACAGCTAATACACTGTGGAATGCTCCTAGGAATGCTATTCCCACCTGCRAATATTGGTTTGATGTTTCAGCAAGAAGATGGCACACCCAGCTACACTTGGTGAGAAATTATTTCAATCTAGATTCTCAGCAGGTATAAAGACCTAACRATATTTAACTTAATTTAACAATTCATTTTGATTAATTGATTTGTTTTGTATTTTGGTGGGGGACATTTTACCAGAAAAATGTTTACTGGATACTCTTGTACTTATATTTACAACAAATATTAATCAAATGATTGCAGGGKTTACTCTGTTTCTTTGCCAGCTAGCACCCTATAAAACATTAGAGCTCTTGTCAAACTCCATAAAAATTAGTTCCTCCCTCTCTCCACTAACAGGCAATGCTTCACTCATTTGAAGATACCACCAATGAGGCCACCCTAGGAACCGCAGAAAAATTTTAACCCTTCCCTTTTTACTAGACAGCTAAAACTCCAACAATTTAAAACAAAAGGTGCCATGAGAGGTTTTGTTGCACTCAGAAATAATCTTTGTAATAACGAGGGAAAAGAAAAAAAAAAAGCAAAATCGGCCACAGCAGAGGAATAAAGAGCCTACATTCATCGAGAGCCTCTCTCCATATACCTTTGTGCAAAATCATGCAATGCTTAGTGTCTGCATTCCTGAAACTCCGTATCTTTGATGATATTTTTACTTTGCTCGCCTCCACATACAATGCACACAAAATGTGATGGCAGAAATAAAATAAGTAAGACCAAGTTCATAATTTAAAGGAAGCCACAAGAGCACAAATTACTCACGGGCCAACCACTGTAGTGATTACTGGAGCTGCAGAGTCAATGTAAAAGACTCTCAGCCTGATACAGAAGATTGTTTCTCTTCTATGTTCAGCTCACAAAGCTTGTTTTTTAAAACTCTACGATCCAAGGCAGTGCTCAGTTTAGAGACAGCCTTTTTGTTGCACTAGAAATCAAAATAAAATGACCATTTTAAAGAAAGAGCACAGAAGGTTTTTGCTTTTGAGATGAAGCAAATCTTATTCACTGTTAAAAGAAGTAGAAACCTAGGATGGATAGGCAAGACACTAAGTTTTCATCTATCAGTTTCAATGATACTGTTTTGCCAAGAATTCCAGTGCCATTTTTCCATTTTTAAACCAAATCTCATTTCAGCCAGGTTCCCAGAATGTGCTTCCACAGTCAAATATTCAGACACAAACAATTAGATACTGGAGATCTTATAAAGCAGATGGTTTTGTGAGATTTCAAGACTAGGTCAGTTTGCATAAATACCATGGATTTATTTGGAACCAGGTCCCAACCAAAACTCCAAACAATTTAATCATGACTATTTTAGTCACACGTAACACTAAACAAACAATTAAGCCTTGGAGATACAAGAACATTCCAGCTCTGCGATTTTGTGTTGTCAGAGACAATAGATTATAAAGCTCATTTCTTTTTTGTTCACAGAAATGTAATCAGAATTTTTTAAAAGAGACTATCAGCGTAACAGGTATTCATTTATTTATAATTAGACTTCATTAGAAGTGCTGCMTCCATTTAATGCTAGAAAGCAATAAAAGAAGTGATTTGAGCCATGATGTATCATACACTGAATGTTGCACAAATTGACCCATGAAGTTAATTATATTGTTTCCTTTTCTACTGCTAAGTTTACTTTAAAGTAACAGACACTGGCATATATAAAAAATGGAAATAATGACACCAGTGGTGGTTACCAGTTAGGTTTGCAAAGCACTTTCTGCTATAGTTTTGACTCTTACATGATCACTAAAATTCACTTCTACTACTTAAAACTTTTAGTAGAATGACTGAAATGAAGAGTGAGAGGCTCTGAAAAAGGAGAGACTGAACAGCAACAAATCATTCCAGTTTAAGCAAGCTTTTAGCATGTGCTCCCACAGCAGCACCTCAAAAGCTTTTGAAACTCAGGGAGTGTATTTTCTGCTGTATATCTTCCTTTAAGAAATTCTGCTATATTTAAAATACATTTTGTATGACACTTAAAACACAAAGTATGACTTAGTTGGCAGCTGCATAATGATAGAAGTTTGTAAATAGGCACAGGAGGAGACAGGCAGATTTCTTTCTATATTTCAGATTTTAAAAATCCTACTTCTATGTACTATACAACAAAAAGACTAAGAATGGACTTTTCCCTGGTTTTCCCTTACTGTTTTTCTTACTTTTTAAAAAAATCATCAGACTAAAAAAAAMCCAAAAAAACCAACCACAAAGTCTCTGCTACTTGCAAGAAYGACATTAGGACATTTAAATCACAGGTAAATCAATTTAAACAATACCAATGTGAAATTGTCACAGCATTTAACTTAAAAGAGACATACCATCAGGTTTTAAATTTCTATTTTTGCATGTATCTGAAAGTGTGTTTGTTTTTCTACACAATCCACTCAATAGAATATTATATTTTATTGTATCTATAAAGTCTGCTTTAATCTAACATGGATCATAACGGGTRTTGTTCCATCCCCTGACTTTTCTTCCTAAAGAATTGAAAGTTAAAGTCCACCTTTTTCAACCCCCAGCTACAGAGGTGTTCTAATCAAAGCAAATACAAAGAAAGAAAAATCTACAGAGTATTCTCTATTTTTCAGACCTGGATGGAGAGTAAACGAAGCCCCAGTACTTTTATTTTGACATATCTGTCCACTAATATTTGTTTGAACACAGCTAGGCAGAGAGGAAACAAACCTCTTAATCTCTTGGGAATAATAAAAAGAGGAACTGAACGTGGCTGTGCAGCAGGATATCGTGACTTTGCCATCTTCCCTCATCAACTGTCTTCCACTGGTGTCACAAAGCAGTGGATGCTGAGAAAKGTACCCCCAACTGTGCCTTCTGGTGTTATGTAGTTTTCATCAGTTACATAAAACTAATCACTTGAGTTTTTTGATTTAGACATTTTTGGCTGATTTTAAAYTCTAGTGCTAAGGGTCTGATGAGAGATAATAGTCACTTCAAGAATGCTTCAAAATTTCACCTTCCATTTTTGGTCCACAAAAATGGCAGTGAATACTTTTGTTTCAACAGGGGATTAGCATTTGGGGTTATCTTGAGGGTAATATGCAGCACTCTTATTGGCTTATGCTCTTAACCTCTAGGGAGTTAAGCCAAAAGAATGGTTTGTTGAAAAATGTCACAGTAAATTTTTTTCATCAGAGTTTCTTAAAAATCTCATCGATACAGAAGACCACTATGCTCCCTGAAGAAGCAAACAGTACTTTCACTAAAGCAGTGAAAGATATCAAGGCTCTTTGAGAATATGGCACCTCTTACTCCAAACTCATTTGCTCACAAAACCAGATCTTCCAAGGAATATCCCACTGAGGTCAAACTTGCACTAGAGAAAACCCTGGCCAACAGAACTGTGCTATTCCATGTGGTTTCTATCTTCTGACTCAGTAACACATTGAAATAACTTTTATTATGCAACACTTGTACAAAAGCCTAACATCCACATGGAGATGGTAAAATCTGAGGCTGAGAACAGTGACTCCATTTCAGGTCATTGAGAGTTACAAATTTAAACCTTGGTGGGACATTGACTGACAGAACTGAGTTAAGAGGTCCTGACTGCTATGTACTGCCAATGCCAAAGGTTACAGGTTAGCCAYCAACAGCAATCTTGAGGATGATTAACAGGCACAGTAAGGAGAATATGCCAGATGAAAAAGCATCAAGCCAGGTAGATTGCCCCTGAAATAGATTGAAATTTTGGTGAATCTGTTACTGGCTTTTTAAGTCTTGTACTTTTATCACAACACTAACTTGCTAAGAATGGACTGTTTCCTATTTTTTTCTTATTGYACATTATCAACAGTCATTCAAAATATTATAATAAATTAATAATTTTTCTTCTACACAATGACTAGAAATACATGTGGATCTAATATCTCAGAATTCTAGATATACACACCATGGTCACACGGACAACTGTTCTCATAATTTATACGAATCACAAGCACTTTGGTCCAGTAAAGGTGAAGTTAATAAGAGCACCACTTAAGTGACTTTTTTCTTCATYAACTTCTTTGTTATGCTTGATTGCAAAACAGAAATCTGGTTAAAGGTATATACCTGTCTTTGATAAGATTATGTGTAACTCGATATAAATGTTTTTAAACTAGCTACTCCTGTCTGACAATATTTCAACAAAATGTGCACTTTAATTCCTGAGGGGAGGAATACCTCAGAATATATTCTAAACATGGCAAGACACTAGTAGCACACTGCCCTAACTAAAAAACAATGTTAAAAACTTTGTTCCCACTTTGAGTCAATGAATGTCAAAAAAAAAAAAAATTCAGCTACTGAGGAGAAAACACAGAATTGATGAAGGCATGGTGGTGGATACCATTTGCCTTGAATTTCCAGGTGGGTTAAGACAGGATATAGTCTTCTCCTGAAGCATTCTTCATTCCCACTGCACAACAGCTGCTGCAATGTTGGTGCTGACACATCACATAAAGATAAATTCCTTGCTAACACATCACATAAAGATAAAACCACTACGTTAGAATACTTTACAAGCTCATCCAAGATCAGCTCATTTCTTCAGTTTTACACAGCAGAAATATATTTGCCTCCTCCTTTATTGAAAGAGCAAAATCTAAGCCTTAACCAACTTTTATTTCTATTAAAGAAAAATCTGATMAAATTTCATCCTTGGATATTTACTGACATTCCATAACTGTTTCCTAACAAACATTAATTTTTTTTTTCAATAGTGTTTGAAATTCTGGTTGGTGATGAAGATTCAAATTTTTTTTCATGAGAAATTTCTGATGCTTGTAAAGGATCAGTCCTTTTGTGAGGTATGAAACTTTTGTAAAGGTATGAAAAAAGTAATCCTGGCTAAACGGGATGTGTTTTTTAACATAGYCTATGTTTGACATCCAGTTTTATTGGGTCAGCTAGAGTTTTCTCATGAACATCAGAGCAAGAAAAATCAAGYCTAAATTAGACAGCTACAAATTTGACAAATATTAGACAAAATATTAGGTAAAAGAAATGTTCTGAATCGCAAAAAAAAAAATAAAAAGAACATTTAAAACCCAAAAGATAAGAGTTGGAAAACAGATGTAGATGCATCCTATGGATTCACAATGTTTCTTTTTAGTTTTACAAAACACTGTTGAGTAGAATAGAGCTTCACATAATGTAAATGAAAGTAAAAATATTCAAGGAAGAATATAAAGGGAAACACAAGYAGGGAAAACATCTGCATTAGCAATTTAAATAATTTTGTTCATCTACAGAGGGTTGACTAAACCATAATAATGCACTTAACTGAGAAGATCTTCTGCACTATGACTTTTCTTGAAACTGCTACTTGGTGAGCCTTCCTGAGTTTCCCACCTACTGTGTCACCCAGTAAATGACAAAAATATTGACATAGAAGAGATCCTTTTTTACTTACAACAGAAAAATAATGAAAGCTGTACTGTGTCAGTTTTAGAGATAAGACAAAATAAGGGAAACAAAAATCAAACGGCGTTAAAACAAGGCATCTTGCCCCCACCTCAGCACAACAAAAGACTTCTTTTACACTTTTTCAGTCAACTCTAAAGGGAAATATTTCCTGTAATTTAACAAAGTTTCAATTGGTTCAGATACAAATGAAGGTAGAGCCAAGGCCATTAGTTTAAGAACAAAGGATCCAGTRTGAAATAGCAAGATTTCTAATTCAGCATCTTTAGTGAGATGTGTACACATCTCACTAAAGTTGCTGTCAAGTAAAGATTTGCAAAGCACTAGTGTGAGCAAATGAAAAAACTGACTTCACATTCAGAACTATTGTTCACAACATTTTAATTTTTACTCTAAAAATTATATTAATCACMGCAGAGAGCTGCCCTGAGTGAAGGGGGAGTGGTAGTAATAAAGCCCATCCATTTCTGTTGTTACCTGTCACTAGCACAGTTACTTGTTGCTGTCCAGTCATGTTGAGGGTTGACCAGGATGCCCCAAGAGAGGAACACAGAGGTTGGGGTGAGAGTGCCAACCACCAGCTGCAGAGGCTTCTGTGTCTTGTTCCGACCTACGTAAGAAACATATAAAGYTAATTTCTCTCTCCTGCATTATGTAAAGTAAAGTTTGTGCAGATGGATARTTAAGTAAACGAAGATGCCTTCTAAGCTTGAAGGGAAAGGTACAACAGTTCTCTAATTCTCATGGTCACCATTTCTAACATATTTACAAAAGTGACAGTGTCCATGGTCACTTTTTCAACCTAACATTCCAGTTAGAACTAGTTTTTGAAAATGGTAATTTGSTGGTTTAAGTACACTTAGTGGAAGAATAAGCTATAGGTAGATTAAATTTTTAACTCTGTCTATCTTGGACTATATCACAGAAGTTGTGACAGAGTCCAGGACATTAAAAAGCCTCCATGGATGTGATAAAAATAGTAATTTCTTGGCAGGTTTCTCAGTAACACTGCAAATATATCTACACATAATAAATATTTTCTAGAGCATTCTTAAGAKTAAAATAAAACCTACAAAAGTTCTTTTGCTTTTAACTGAGGGTAGATCTGAATCAGTGTCTTTATCTGCAAGAATTTTCTCTTTTAATTACCGAGTACATTGAAATSAGGTTTTGCATGATACTGGACTTCAGCTTTGCTCTGTATAAAGGAGTCCAGTTCTTGTGGGGAGAAAGAACTTATTTTAAAAAAAGTTCAAATGCTAATAGATGGAAATGAACAAATTATGTAGAGATTCCATTTTGAACCCGTAGTTTATGGACTACTACAGGCCCAAGGAGAATCTCTGGTGTTAGAAAGATGATTGACTACAGGAAATCAATATATTCTTTTCATCACATTACACACTCYAAAACTCTAAAGGATCTGTACCTCCTCAAAACATACAGGTGACCAACATTTCCTGAAAATTTATAAGCCACTGATCTAAAGGGATTTTTTCTTACTGTTGTGAACCAGATTTGACTAACTTTTTACTCACACCTTTTCAACCCTATTACCTCTTCACTTAACCAGCCCCAGTGACAGCCTGTTTTGTATTTTCAACCAATGCATGTGTGTACATTTAGAAATGGTAACCATGCTGGTTTTAACTGTATGCTGATTATGAACGTGTTGCTACAAAACCTACGTTAAAAACCAATATATATATATGTTGCATCTGAAGGGTAAATCACTTTCCAAAATCTTTCCAGACATCGTGTTATACCTGGCAAAGAGCAAGAAGAGATTTATCCCAATCATTACCAGGAGTTAGGAAAAAAAATCATCCAAAGATCATAGAGTAATTTGGGTTGGAAGGGACTTTTAAGGACCTTCTAGTCCAAGTCCCCTGCCATGAGCAGGGACATCTTCAATTGGATCAGGTTTCTCAGACGTGATCTGTCCAACCTGACCTTGAGTGCTCCCAGGGATAGGTCATGAGTTTATTTTTTGTAACAGTCCAGTCATCCTGCAAGAAGTCTCCACACTAAAATACAGAATTAAGTCTCTATATTAAAGTAAGTAATTCAGACAATATTAATGACATGGTTATGGTCATATAGAAAGACTTTGGAACAGATGAGAACAAAATTCAGATTTCTACTCTGCTGCGTATAGATTCAGCTGGAAATATCACTTTCTGTAACTTCTTGCATAAGCAAAATTAGTAGTAGATTGATATAGAGACAAACACACAGTATCATTTTCCAATGAGGAACTAAGATAACATTAACATGTCTATGGATGAAGGAATCCTTGCCTGTAGTTCGGGAAGAATAATTTTAATGTCTTTAAACATCAGAAATTAGTATTCTAAATTTCAATTCTCATTTGTAAGAACTTTATGCCAAAAAATCTTTAGGTACACCTAAAGATGTTTTGAGCACCGTTTTTGTGGCTACTGACTTGGAAAAGCTGTCCTACATTTTACCTTTCCACGTATGGAATTTGTGCATCCCAGTGAGATGCCTACAGGTAGAAACATCTTTTCAGGGAAACCCAGCACAAGGGTCTCTTTTCTTCCAAATATTTTAAGAAAGAGATGCAGTAATATTAAAGTACCTGAACAAGACTTCTTGTTATTTGAAACACGTGCTGGTTTTACTGAAACCAAATACCGCGGCTCTGCATCTGCAAATGAATGAAAAAGGAATTAGTACAGATGTGCTATTTATTTGAAAAAGAGATTAATCTGAAATTAATAAGAAAAAGTCAAATAGTCAGTGAATTCTTGACACATTGTCCAATCTTCATGATCTTTAGGCTGTTTTCTTTAAAAGTCATTGAGTTCAAAATTATAAATTATTTGATTAAAAGAAGGTTGAGATATTTATTTTAGTTTGGGGAATTCCTCTACAGAAATAAGATTTTCCCTTACACTTAAAGCCAGATGTCAGAGATTTTTTCCCTTCTAAATTATTTAAAACCAAATTTTATTCCCTCTTAACTGCGACATGAGAGAAGTTGTCTAAGGAGATGCCAGCAAGATATCCACGGGCAGAATTTGGCTCACTCTCTACTGACCAAAATTATTTTTACTATAGCTTTTAAAAAACAGGATTACTCTACATAGAATTCTTATTCTAGTTTAGATACATTTATCTGAATGTATAAGTATAAATAAGGGACTGAATTTCCTGTGTGTTTCAGTGTAAGAGGAACCTTGAATTCTACCAAATAAACAGAACTGCTAAGAAATCACTTATTTTTCTCTTACACCCAGATTTCTGTAAACAGAGAGAAAGGAAAAGCAGTAACAAAAACCCCAAAAGCTGCTGTACTACTGAAAAGGTTCTGCAAGTGTGGGGAAAACCACTCTAACTAACTTCTCTGATTTTGTGCACCTAAAGCACTGGAAACCCATACTATGGATGTACTTTAATTGTTTAATTATTCTTCTAAATGGGTTTCATTTGCATCAAATAACCAAGATAAGCATTGAAAACAGCTGTTCAAAGCAGTGTGGAAAAAAGAATTAGTTAAAAAAAGGAACCCCAAAGTGCAAATACATCTTCATTTACAAAAAATGTTTTTTAATATTTAGAGGGGTACACAAGCATGGGAGCTGTGTAACCATCTGGATATTTTTTGTATTGACTGAAAAATAGAAATAAGCAACACTTGAAAATAATTTGGTTTCTCTGTATTATAAACCCAGTGTTCTGCTCTGCATTTATGCCCACTTGTGATGTTATAACTCTCACAAACATATTCAACAGGATATTTAGAACATGACCTTGAAAGTTCAAGACCTACAAGGCCAGTCTTCAAAACTAAAAGTTTATGGGTTTATCGGTAAAATGTCCAAGAATTGTGAAAGAAAATTATTAAAATACTTAGAAACTGTTTTTTCCTGCTCCATAAATGGAAAAATTAATTCTGGCTGAAATCTGAAATGACTTGTGTAGCAGCATAGAAATAGATTAACTGCTAAACAAAAGGTGGCAATACACAAAGGATGTTAATGCCTCACTGGACATCTCAGCTACAAAACCTGGAAGTTGTCAGGATTCATTAGTTCTAGCAGGTGTTTTTGTTCTGTAGCAAAGTGTTTTCTGTGGAAATATTTTGTGTTATATGCTGTTCATTAAGCTTTATTTTGGTGAATTTAACAAATGTTGCCTTAATAAAGAATTCAACACATTCCCATTTTCTAGAGAATTCATGGCTCTTCTGACTGTAATACAACCTACCAAAGGAAGCATTTAGGAAAACAGGCTGAGACCAGATGTTGACAGAGAGCTGTTAGAGAAGAGGCAGGTTTAAAAGGTATCACTTCTTTAGAACCACTGAACTTAAGACAATATTATGATTATTATAACTGAAATCAGAAAATGAATTTGTTAAACAAATCCACTCAATACCTAGGATACTGCAATAAGTTTCTGTACTGTGTTTAAGCTATACCTTAATTTAGAAATATGATTCCATGATTCCTGAGCACAACCACCCATGGTACTATATAGATATTAAGAGTAGAACAACTGTAATTAAAGTTAAATTCAGTGGTTTGATGCACAGTACCAAAGCATTATGCATGGACAGGAGGACACATGCCTTGAAATGCTTTTATTCTGGGCAGATATACATTCTGTATCCAAGACAAATGAAATTAAAAAATRCAGATAGCTTTTTCAATATCATATAATGAGCCCTGACTCATTAGAACTGGGAGTTCTTTTTAGTCTTCCACTGCAAATCAACATTTCTTTTAGTTAGTTCAGAAGACTACTGAGTTTCTACACTGATTCAGTCTTACTGAGAAATATGACTATCAGTCATCATCATAATGCTGAAATCATCTGATGCTACTATGACTCAGTTCATTTTCAGGGCGTTCAAACATTGCCTCACCCATGTATTAAATTCTGTCAAGTTACAGGAAATATTTCATGATAATCTGTGGTTTTTTATGATGCCTATATATTAATAATCCATTCCACATATCCATATCTATAAAAAGCAAGAGTCTTGGGGAGAGGTGAGTAACACAGCAGAAGATCATGAAAATTCTGCAGAATACCAGAACTCAAATAAAACCATAATTTGCACTAATTCATGTAATGCTTAAGAGATAAATTGCTGAAATAGGAGGTAGGTATGAAAATGTGATAGTCAGTCATAAAGATATGGATGTTTCACTGGATGTAATTATGATTCACAGAATAGATTGGCTATTTGCATGAAAATATATTTAAGAAGAGAAGCTTGTTTGAAAAATAAAAGTATAACCTCAAGTAGAAGCAAACTACACCACAGAGTACAGACAATCCTGTTTGCAACTGAATATTTCTTATTTTTTTCTGAATTGTATTTAGTAAGAAAAGGATAGTTATGTAATTAGGATCAATGTCTGGACACAGATGCATGAATCCAGCATCTGCTTCCAAAATAATTTCAACATTAATCAGTATATTACAGAGACATTTATGATAAAGATGCAAAATATAGATCTGTCTGTCTCTCATCTGTGAGGATTCACAATCTCATAAATGAAGGATCCTTACAAACAATGCAAGCTTTAACAAGTTAAGGTTGAAATACATTTGCAAATTTGCTATGAAAATCTCAGTAGCTCCTTGATGCCTAACCCATTCTTGGAGGGCTGCTACTCTAAGACCACTTGTTTGAATCTATTACTTTCAACCCCCTTTATTAAGGCTAGAACAACAAATGTCTTGGCTAAGAACTCCTTTCAGATCAGAAATGAAGTCCAAARAGTGACCATCTTCAATTCTTTAACCACAAAATATTCTAGGAAAAYGCTCACATGTACCAGAGAAGTGCTCCTCCATAAATCCATGCCTAACTATTAGTGGTGTAATTCCCCAAACATAGGCTATTATATTAATAAATAAAATTATTAAAAGAATAAAGCTTCTATTACCCACCTTAACAGCTTATGAAGACAACCAGAATGTAACAAAAATACGTGCCACTGACATATCAGATTAACAAAGGAGAGCACGTTCACATGCCATGAGCT
The DNA here is from genome assembly GCA_014549065.1 of Cardinalis cardinalis. Taxonomy (NCBI): domain Eukaryota; kingdom Metazoa; phylum Chordata; class Aves; order Passeriformes; family Cardinalidae; genus Cardinalis; species Cardinalis cardinalis. The sequence continues at coordinate 2,521,442 of JACDOX010000082.1, read as the reverse complement.
AGGCTATCAAATCAGTGGCAGCAGGCAACTAACAGSAACTACAAAATGCTATGAAATTCTGCTTCTGTGCAAGTATCCTATTGAGGGCCCAGCCAATATGCACTTGCAAGCAAAACAAGGTAAGTATGAACTGACTGATGAACTTAGAATAAATYTTAAAATAGTGTTACAAACACATCATTAGAATTCATGGACCACTGGATTCAGAAATCAAAACAAAGTCTATATTTGCTTCAGGCTGCAAGCCCTTAATCTGTATTTAGGGATTGCCAAAAACTTACCATGGGATGTTGTTAAGGGCAAAGTTGGAGAAGGGGAGAATGGAAAGTATTGTAACGCAACAAGCATGGGAGAAGACAGAGAAGTGGGACCAAGAGGCTGGCATGAATGAACCTGCTGCTGATMAATGCATTTGTCTAGAGGAAGGGGCATCTGCTGGACACCTCCAGCTCCTTCCTTCCTCTAGGCTCTCCTAGAATTAGCAATGACAACCTGTTTTCTGGTAAGTTAGCAGGAGGTAACATAATGCTGAATCAAGATTCACATTATTTGGCATCTTGAAAAGTATGCAGCTAATACAACTGCCAGTTTCTGGTAMCTGATAAGAAACTGCACAGCAAGTTCTTTTAGCTAAGCACTGCCCTAGCACAGATCCCTCAATTACACTTTCTAAAATGTGCTCAAGGTGGTACGGGAACCCTCTCATATACATACATAAACACAARATTTACACAACACTTACTGGCATTGTTATGAAGCAGGATTACCAATACATTCTCCACTTACACTGTGCAAACTTGTACAAGAAAAGGAAAAGCAAAAGCATTGCCCAACTTTGAGCTGGTTTTAGAAACTGAAAGGGAAAATAATTTTTTTCATTCTATTAAGTAATTGCTGGTCATTTTGGCCAAAATTTCCTATTGCCACCCAACTTTTTGGGTTCCCTAACAGTACCAACAATTTCCAGGAGGTGGGCTTGCAATCTTCCTAGCCAAGTTAGAAAAGACTAACACAAATCTCTTAAGCAAGTACTTTCTTTACAAGTCAGGAAGACTGAGAAAATTAAGATAAATTTTTAARTCAAGCCCAGAGCTTTTGGATGGGTCCATTCACCTTTCTATTAGTCTAGCGGAATTAACCTCTTGAAATCTTTTGACACTGAATAGCTTTCATGACCAAAAATCATGTTGTTTACTGTCATGTGAGCACATAAAGTACATTCAGCACAAACCACATCTRGTGTCCTGAAACAGAGGCATAAATCTTGGGAACAAACTTTGCTGCTGCCTCGTCATTGTCACTGTCATTGACRTTTCAGTATATCCAGATCTATCGGCTAGAGCATGAAGCTGCTCAAGACTTTGCTGCCAGCAGAAACTCATTACAAGTTCAGGAAATCCAAGAGGATCCTTTTCTCTTTGCCCATGCCCTCTCTCTGCAGGCAGATCCCAGTTTATTGATAGTGTTACCCAATTGCTGCCTCAATTACTATATAATTTGCAAAACAAAGGGAAAACAGATATTTTAAGATAGGAATTACTGCAGTGAGGTGCTGAATATTTTAACACATGAAATGTAGGTGAATGTAAYGTGTACAAAATCATATATTTTTTCTGAAAACCCTAGGAAATGTCATGTCCTTAATAATTTCTTTAAAAATATATCCATCTATAGACATGTAATTTTATAAATTAATAAATCTGCTGACTTCAAGATTCCTGTTAACAGGATCATAAAAGGTGTGTCACCCAACAGAAAAACTGACAATAAATTTCATATTARTCTACAATGGGTGTGTTGGAAATATGGACTTTGTGGGCCTTACAAATATATATTGTTGTGTATATTGCCATCTTCTATATTCCAGTTCCAAGTGGCAACAWTTATCCCAAACAAAAGACCGATTATGCTGCTCCATTAACAAAACCAGGGATGCAGAACTGAACCAAGGAAATGTGGAAATGTCTGCAAGGCACTTCATTCTACTTGTAGTCACTCTTTGTTAGAAAGGAGAAATTATATTTTAAAGGACTGATGCATTTTAGGAAGGGAATAATGATTTATATGTAAAGTTTGTRTGCTTTTTTTACATTAGCCTAACACATAAATTAATGTTTTGTGGGTTTTTTGTGGGKTTTTTTTTGGTAGTGTCTACAGCTGATTGTGTATCTGTATGATTTTTCCTTAAAAATTTTCACAGAATAAACACTTTTAATACTACCAGCACAAGATCCACTTTTATGGATCTTCCATTTTCCTGGATCTAATCTCTCTCCCAGAGGATTATATTCCACAGCRCTGCTCCTTAATGCACTAGAAACACATACATACCTTTTAGAGAGTAACAGATGCCCTTAAATGTCCATTTCTCATCTTTACCTTTCACTACAAACTAATTTAAGGTTGTGATCATAGTCCCTAAGTTGACTGGGAAAAGTTTCTCTTTCCATGAAACACTAAAACTGACAAGGGAGGAAGCATTACATTSCATTAGTCTTGGTCTAAATAGACCACAATAAATTTTCATATTTGGGAACCACTTCTTCCACATTCTGCTCAATAAAAGCCTCACCTACCACTGTTCAGGGAAGCCTATAAACTCAAGCCTGCTTTCTGCAAAATTAAGATAAGTCAAAGCATGAGAGGACCAAAAAGGAGTTCTCGGGCAAAATTTCTTTTTTTTTTTGTATAAACCTAGTCATTTTGACTGTGGAAAGACATGTGGAACACACTGAAGACCATTTTCAGAGTGTTCAGTGGCACTTGGATCACTAGAATATCTAGAACATGAGATAGACAACCTTGAGTGTGAAATTTAAAAGTACATTGTTTTAATATGAAGGCAACATACTAGGCCAACTTCATCACATTGTACTAGGAGTACAAAGATAATCTGAGATTTTTCAGCAATAGTGTCTAGGGGGTTTGTATCTTGGCATATTTCTTGGGGGTATTTTTATTGTCCCTCTACAACACCTTGCTTTTTCTAAAATCAATATGAAGTGTATGCTAGAGCTGAGGTCTCTGGCTGCCACAATAAAATTTACTCATTATTCCTGGAACTGAGAACCATTCTGCAGTTCTTCCAGTTTCTGCCAGCAACTGATCCCTAAACATGGTGGGGAGGAGGGAGCGTGCTAGCAATCATCTCTGTCTTCATTTCTGCCACACAAGTCACTCTAAAGTAGAGCCAAAAGCACAACTGATGTTTATTGCTTTAGCTCGTGTTCCATACATATTTGGAAAGCACAGTCAAAGCTGCAGTTTAATATTGTGTTTAATATTTGTGAAATGGGAAAGATTATGCACTCTCTGCTTCCAATAAACAAGTCCCCAAGGCATTCAATCTAACMCTAAATCTCTCAACTAAAAGCAACAGCTCCAATAAATGTACTGGTAATTGACTCAAATAAATGTTTGCAACTTGAAGTACATATTGCTGATAACTTYTTTTACTCCTGTCTTTTCAAAGATGACATTTTTCTGAAGGTTAGAAATTCTTGTCTTGCTATCTATATTATGTTGCATTTTGCATGTTTAGTTACTGGACATTCAGAAGTCAAAAGTACAGATTTATTGTCATAAGGAAACTGACAACTTCTATTAGCATGAGGGAGATAAAATTTTGACATTATTCTCCTTTGAACTAATCATAAAGGAAGAGCATTCCTCAACATTTGTGCTTTTTCCTTTCCAGACACCCTGCAKCAAATGGATATACATATGGCCAGTGCTCTCATGTGCTGTGGAACTAAAGAAAGGTGCCTAGAGTCCAGCCATTAACTGTTATGGTTAAAGCTACAAAATATCAATGTACCTGAAATTCCAGGTGACCTTGAGCTTTCAGTTTTGCAAAACATTAGATATAAAAGCTTGTATTACATAGGGAGTTAAAAYGATCTTACACAATGTTACATTCAGTCCTTTTTTTGCTCTTCCTTAAGATCTCAGAGTACCCAAAAAAAATTAATCCTCAAAAATTAATCCTCACGACTCCTACAGCAGGTATTGTTATGCCTAATGCACAATATAGTACAGAAAATCCTGTACCTCACTCTTAGTGAACTGATTCAGAAGTTACACATTGGATGAACCAGGTAAGCCAGATGGGTGATAGAATTACAGAGAGATCCCAGGAGTACCACAACTCATKAAATGGAAAGTTAACCCTTGCCACAGTGATCCTATCAGTCTCCAATATCTTAATTATTGTGTGTCTAAACATCTTATTTTTTTCAGTTTTTATTCTGCAGTTTTCAGCCTGGAGCAGACACTCACAATGGCCTTAACTGAACACATCAAAAACATGGCAATTATTACTTCTATGCTCATGCATCCTCTCCTCCCCTTGCTTTACACCAACATTACAAGCATTACAATGACGAAGGAAATTGATTCATTTCAGGCTAGAAAAACCTAAAGAAATCAWCAGGAAAATCCTTAGGGATTTAACAGGCTTCTCAAAAGGTCAAATCCTGACAAATCAATGTTTTAATAATTCATTCTTCCTTCTCCCTATTCCAGGTAASAGGATATAGCATTCATGACATGGTTTAATCTCTTCCATAAAACAGCTCATGGAATTCCATTGGTAACTTCTGACATGGAAGTTAGAGGTTAATCTAGAACACATAATATTGGAGTAGATCCCTACAAGAAGAGGCATCATGTTGATATAAATGTTTCTGTCAAAAGGAATCAACCACACAATTCTCARGAATCTTTCACTGCTTTTTCTATTGTTTGTTAAAAGCATGTACAACTCCCTCGTATTCTCCTTTATAGCTGCACCTTCAGCCAAACCATCCCATCTGATGTGTGATGTGTTCAGGTATAATACAGGCTCTCACTAAAGCAAAAGTCCCCAAAACAAATACCAGTAAGCAAAATTTCCAGACAACAAGAACTAGTTGCTCTCCTTGAAGGATCTGCTAATTTCACTTTCCACTGAAATTCTTGACAGCAACCTTAAACAAACACAAAGAAACTGTGAGCACCAACCYAATAAAACAAAAAATTAGGCCAACTAAAGGTTCATAAAGGCTCCTCAGTCTCTTCCCATAATTCATTACAACAACAGCATGCAAAGCAAATATGTCTTACCAAGTTCTGTTACATAGTTTTTTCCTTCTGAAGGTAAAGGRATGTACTGATTAGAAAAGAAGTTGCTTCCATAACCCAGGACAAAACCTTCTAGTTTGGTGCTTTGACTTGGTCGAAGATACCTCATGCAAACAGTGTCATCTGTCGCATTGATCTGAACCTTCAGACTCTGCCTTTTCACTGGGGAAAGAGTGAAAAAGAGGAGATCAGAATGCATTGCATTGCCATCATTCAGTAATGGAGCACGACAAGATAACAATTTGATTTGCTAATAGCATGCAACTGAAAAATTTCTTATAGGTGATGTCCCTGGAAACAGAATGTATTTATAAAAGTGAACTAACAGTCATGTATAATAGTGGTTGCCAACATGACTGTTTTTCCACGAGTTTAGCATTATCATTTGCTTTAATATCTACAAYTGCAGTAGTAAAACCATGCATGAAGTAAGTGGAAAAAATGCAAGTGTTTTCCACTTTAAATGCAAGAGTTATAGTAGCATTAGCCATATGTAGGACCCACAAGAGAGAAATGTTCAAGTTTTTGGTTTGATTTTTTTTTTTTGCTTCTTAGTAGAAAATATGAAGTTGTAAAATTAAGTTAATCACTTAATCACACTCAAAAATTATGTTAGAGGATAAACAGCAACTAGATCCAAATAAATCTTCTACAATTTTTTCCCCTATGTTGGGCTGGAAATGTAATTCTGTATTTGGAATTACACCAGGACACCTAACTAACATAAATACTTTACTCAAAACTATGAAGAAACTCTTTTTAAACATTCATTTTTACGCTTTCCAGGGGAACAGCACAYAAAGTAAGAAACATCTTGTATATCCATCTGCAAAAATTCAACTTGTAGCAACAGAGAATGACTTCACAACAGAATAAATAACTTTTTAGGCTACAAGTTGGTGTTTTGGCTTCTTGGTGGGGTAAGGGAGGATTGGCTTTTCCCTTTTCCTTCCTTGGTTTGTACAATTTTAGTACTCCCTTGTTACTGTTAGGCCCATCATATTTTCAGAACTGTTGAACTGCTGGCTTTCCCCCAAACTTACAACACCAGCACTGGACTAGTACATTTTGTGTTGTTATTTCTATTCTCATTCTCAAAATATAAATTTTTATCCCCAGCAGATTTTCAGGCATCTGTTCAAACATGAGGGTTGAAATGAACTTATCAAGAGAAAACAGAATTTCGCAGATAATAATTTTGATTCGGGAACTAAATCCTGAAGAACAACTATGAGATAAGTGATAAACAATGTATCATTGAATAATAGGATAGAGCGATACTARACTTTTTCTTTCTTTCCTTCTTTTTCTTCCTCTCTCTTTCTTTCTTTTCTTTCTCTCTTTCTCTTCTTTCTCTCTCTCTCAGTAATTGTAATTGCAGACTGATATTCAACTTACTCTAGACAAGTACATACTGATTCTCTGGTATCACCCCAACATACCCTGCTTTTTTTAGAGAAATTCTAATGACTAGAGTTGCCAAGAGACCAAAACCCTCGCTTTGTTTTAGTAGATGATTTGAGCATCTGCAGTTGTCTGCACACAGAATGTAAAGCCTTAAGCCAACACTTTATGCCTCTTCCCTTTACAGAAAGAAGCATACAAGTAAAATTGATGGAAAACATCTGCCTCCCTTCCTTTATCTAAAGACTGATCAAGAAAAATCATTCAGCCAGGAAACTGTCACAATTTTCCGAAGGCATCTCTGCCAGGTTCCAGAACACTGCAAGGCTTCTAGAAAACTCAGTTCTCTGGCATTTTCAGCAGAGCAATGCCTTCAYGGAGAAAAGGGTGGCAGTGGCTTCTAATCTCTGTGACATCCTGGCTCATTTATTTTCAGTACACAAGACTGCTGAGGATGGGCAACTCTGAATATTGACAGGGCTCTAGACAGCACAAACCAGGAAGAAAACACAACACACTTCAAACACCCAAAACAGGCTTAATAAAGACACTTAGTAAAAACTGGTAACAAAGTTTAGGATTATTATCTCTGACTGACAGTGAGCTACATCTGTTTAAATTATGGATTCTTCAAAACCCATTAAGCATTATTGAAATGATGGTCTCCTGGTATCTATTGCGTATTCATGTCTAAGAATAAAAGAAGACTTACAGAACTTAATTCAAATATGGTATTTTGATTTCCAGAATAAATTTCTTAATCAGTTTCAAACTTGAACTCATTAAAAAAAAATAGAAAACATCTATTTAATTTTAAATTTACAATAATTTAAACCATTTTTCCCCACAATTGTATCTAAGTATCTCTGTTATACTTTACATCAATTTGAAGACTTAATTCTATATCAAGATTATGTTCAACTGGGTCTGATTTTCGTTAGATGGATACCATTGTTTATTCATAAGCAGTCAATTAGAGTGACAAAGAGTCTTGATTTTTTTTTAAAGCCTTAAAACTCAGTGAGGTTTCTGCAATTGGAAAGCTTAAATGGGATCCCAAAACAGTAGTAGCTTYGAGATAATACCCTTTAGACCTCTTTTTTTATAGCTAGGATATCAAAATCACCAAGAGAGCTTTTAAAATCGAAGAGAGTTCTAGCAGAAAATAAACAGGAATAATATATATATTTTTTAAAAGAGAATAAGGCAGGAAAGAAGAAAAGAAGATGCACTTAAAATTTTAAAAATACATCTTTGTCCTCACCACCCTGTCTTGACAGGGCYGGTCATTTTCCTCTAATTTACTTTTAAGTACAGTGATGGCAAAAAGTATTGCAGAGTCCCCATAGAGTTTAGGAAAAAAACATTAAGAAAAAATTATTTAGGTTGGAAAAGACCATCAAGATCATCAAGTTCAACCATAAACCCAACACAATCAAGTCCACCACTAAACCACGTCCCCAAATGCCACATCTACACAACTTTCAAATACCTCCCAGGATCGTGCCTCAAACATCATCAGTCTGTTCCAATGTTTCATGCTTTGGTGAAGATATTTTTCCTAGTATCCAGCCTAAAGTTCCCTTGGCACAACTTGAGGCTATTTGCCCTTGTCCTGTCACTTGTTGCTTGAGRGAGGAGGCTGACYCCCACCTGGCTCCTGAACCCTCCTTTCAGGCAGCTGTAGAGAGAGAGATAAGGTCCYCCCCAGCCTCCTTTTCTCCAGCTCCCTCAACTCCTCATAGACTTTTGCTCCAGTACCTTCAMCAGCTTTGTGGCCCTTCTGTGGACATGCTTCAGCTCCTCAACATCTTTCTTGCAGAGAGGGACCCAAAACTTGATATAGGATTTATAGTGCAAACCTACCAGTGCCAAGGGCAGGGGGTGACCACTTCCCTGGTTCTGCTTGGCAAACTATTGCTGATAAAGGCTGGGCTTCCATTGGGCTCTTGGCCACCTGGGTACCCCCTGGTTCCTGCTCAGCTGCTGGTGACCAGCACACCCAAGCCCTTTCTCACCAGACAGCTTTGGGTTGTCATGGGACAGATGTGGCACTTGGCCTTGCTGAAGGTACACAATATCCACAACCTTTTCCTCATCCAGTGCGTGACCCTGTCATAAGAGGAGATCAGGTGAGGCAAGTAGGACCTGTCTTTCCTAAAACCCGACGCAAAGAGCAGCAAAGAACTCGCTTTGTCTTTCCTAAAAMCTGACCCAAAGAGCAGACAAATCTCCTTCTTCACTTTAACTTAGCCGCGTGTTTTTCAGGGAAAATAACTGCTAAAGCAACAACACAGATGCCACACTTTATATGACTAAACCACATTCCTATTCATGGGCTGTGTGCATTCCAGAATCAGTGAGACTGAGGGATGAATATTAACTGGTAAAACAATAAATGATCAGTTTCTGGAAGCACATGAAGAGAAGTRGAGCAACCAAGGACAAGGAGAGCTCAATCCTACGTGCTGCACAGACACTGCCAGTCTAATCAAGAGAGAGCCAGTCTGGAGCAAGGCAGATAAAAAATGACATGCAAATTATCTTGGTAAATGGGGACTGCCCCCAGCAGCATATTAACAATACAGATTTTACTTGTGCTGATCTCACAGTGTTTTGAACAATTAACCAGGAAAGCATTCTCATTCTGAGTAATAGGTCTCTTTTAGTCATCACTCAGATAAATATTCATTAAATATGACTGARTAGACAAGGGAAGTCATGGGAATTTAACTCTTATGATACTGTGATAAGAATCTACTTGATTTTGAGATTTTTTTTTTTTCATATTAGGATTCCAGGAGACCTTTTTTTCCCTGCCTCTCCTTGATGAAAGATTCAAATGATAAACTAGATGCCCTCTAATTCCATTCGTTTGTGTCAGGTTTTGGCATTTATTAGTGAAACCCTGGTCTTAAGAATTTGCAYTTGTAATGTAATTCTTTTACATTGAGGCCATTTCCAAATGGAAGATTCTGAGATCTATAGCTACCTCTGAAACACAATCTTTCCCTCCATGCTTGCCAACAGAAATTCCACACTGATCTGCAAGTATTTTCTTCAACAAAAGTCAGTTGATGGCCAAGATCAGCAGGAGAAAATGTGCAAAGCACATCTGAAGTAAAAGCACAACATTAAGTGTATCAGAGCACTTGAAGTGTTGGAATAACTCTGAGAAAAGGAGTCTGCCTATACTAGGAGGGAATGAAAAACAGCTTGATAGCAAATCAGCTGCATCATCAGAGGACCTGCCACCACCAGCTCTTGAGAAAGAAGAAAATAGCTACCAATGGCCCAAAGAATCCAGCTGGAAGCACCATAGTTTGGCTAGTTGGAATGCATAGGCAACAGGASACAAAGGCAAGAATATACTGAAACTTTTAAAAGTTTAGATGTTACTCTCACTCATACCAGGAGYCTACTGCGTGCTTTAGGTGTGCATGGTCTCTTGTGATCAAATACAGTCCTATTTTTTGTTTTTATCCTTAGAGTGAGGATCCTTGAACTCTGCCCTACAAAACTAGAGGGTGAATACAGCTGTAGTGTATTACAGCAAATTTGGCTTTGTTGCCAGAATTCCTTTTGCCTTACATTGAAACTGTTTATTTTCCASTATTTCAAAGATTTTAAGGGGCATGAAGGCAAGACCCAGCACTGCCTCCCAGAGTGCTAGACAAATGAAGTGTGCCTTATGAAAATATATTAGCACCATCTATTTGTGAGCACTACCTCATTTATTCAAATCATTCACAGCAGTGCTTTGATTTTTCCAAATCTGGTGTCATAGTACCACCAGGCAAGTTTTCAATGATAATCTAAGACTATGAAATTTTATTTTCTGCTCTTTTATATTTTTGTGTTTATTTTGGCTGCCAAACGTGGAGAAATATTGGTTGTTTGGCTGCAACCCAAATATATCTTAAAATGGGAAACATTTAAAAATAGTTCTGTTTCTATGCACTACAATAAACAAGACACACTTCTAAAGCAGCCACAAGCACAGAATAATGGAATAACTTAGGGTGGAAGGAACTTCTCTAAGTCATCTAGTTCAACTCMCTGCTCAAAGGCTCAAGTTGCTCAGGGCCACGTCCAGCTGAGTCTTGAACACCTCTGAGGACACAGATTCCTTTTACATCTCTGGGGTAATCTGTTTCAGCACTTAGCATACTTCTGTTTTAAAAAAAAAGTCCTAATATCTAACTGGAATTACCCATATTCCAGTTTGTGCCTAGCACCTCTTGCTAAATTACTCTGCACTTCTGCAGAAAATCTGTCTTTGTACTCTCCGATAAGAGAGCTGAGGATCCTTTCTCATAAGAGATTACATCAAACACTAAGGTTCCTAGCCATGAAAGTCACACTCACAAATATTCTGAATGATGAAAGTAGGTGTCATAAGAAGAGAGCAACTAAGAATACCATTTTAGGGGAGGGTGAATTAACAGCTTTGCATGTAGTTTTGTCATTTGCAAATGAAGTTCCCCAATCWTTTTTTTTGAAGTATTATTATGCCTACACAAGTCTAACATTGCTTCAGAAGAATTGGCTGTCAACACGCAACTGTGCAAAATTAAAATAAACAAGTCTATCTACAAAAACCTAACCCTTGAGATCTCAACTTACACCTTCACACTACTTTCATTTCAAAGAGGGCAACTCTTCTTAGGTGTATCAACATTCTTAACAGAATGCACACAGCAAATAAAACAGCATAAACTGTAATTCCCTCCATATTTCTTTCATATCTGGGGGCATTTTAGTAATTTAAATGATAGAGAAATTCACTACTAAACGAAAAGTGAATTTCACTACTGAAGAAATTCACTACCAAACGAATAGAAATTTCAGGAGTAGCTGAAATATGCACTAGGGAAATTCCTCAAAACTGGTGGTTCAGCCGAAGGTAGCAACGAAAAAGGAAGAGATGCCCTGTGAGGGCTCAGGACCAGCCCCATCCCTTCCTGTGTCCTTTCTCACAGGACTATTCCAAGGTTACTGACACCTTTTCCTCCAGTTGCTATGCATGTTTAGTTTTATTAATGCTAATCAGAAATATGCTGCTCCTTAATGTTCTAAATGAAACATATACTTATGAAAGAGAATTGTTAGAGCATTTAGATTGCAAAATTACAAGGTTTTAAAACTTATTTTGCCAATCCCTCTCTATTATTACTGATTATTACAGTTTAAAASTGTGTGAATAAGCTGTACTCATTAGTACTTTAGGACCAGTTAGGTCAATGCAGAGKTAAAGATGTAGTTATTAGCAATTCCAGCTTCTATGTAGCTACAGAAACCATTGCACAAAGGAAATTTGTTGCTCAAATGTTGCCATCTGTTTTGCCTGTTTTCGGATCATTCAAGAACTTTACTGAAGTTCCACTTCCATCTTTATCTCCTTCACAAGGCTCCTTAAWCATGCCAGTTTAAAATTACTTTTTAGTTGACTTAGTAAAGTAATTGTCCTTATTTTTAGGGTGAAAAGCTGAAAACAATCCGGGTTTAAACTTGGGATCCCATTTCAGTGGTCCAACCACCAATTCCACCTTTCATTCTGYAGGTCATTTTTCATTACTTATTAAAATATGAAAAAAAACCAAACCTGAAAACAAGGAAGAAAACTGTYGTTTGAAAATAACCAAGTCTGCAGCTCTGATGGAAAAGGGAAGAGGAGTCAGACCTCTGAAAACTTCTTTGGGATGATTTAAAAGAACCTGACCCTAGCTTCTCCTGTGGGATTCCAYTTAATTTTTATTTTGAACCTTAGAAAATTCAGCTCCTTTATGTGTCCAGTTAGTAAACTTAGTTTGGTGTTTGATGGTAAAAAATTTATAAAATTCAACATTGAACAATTCAACATTTTTGAAGGATARGGACAAAACCAAGCCTATTAATTATTTTCAATGCATAATGCCCTTTGGAACTCCTTCAAGCTGAATAATTTTTGATAGATAACATTTTTAAAACAAACAGTGCACAAATTTAAAAGGACAAGACAAAAACTACTTGTTAATAAAGAAACTTGAAACCCTTATTTCAATTTAGATTACGGATCACTTTTTTGTAGTAGGATAAGCTTAATTGTGATCTGATGTCTTTAGGTTCTCCAGGGCCTTGTTCCTCTGGCTTTACTCTCAAAGCTCCTTACTTGTTGTTGTTTTTTCCAGACTGGCCTGGTATGAATTTTTCAGGATGTAATTTCACCTGGACAGAGCTGATGAGACAGTGACTACATCTTGCCCAGAAGAGTTGTCTTTCCAATCCTGGCTCCTTCTCCTGTCCAAGGAAACAAGTCCAAGGCAACTCCACCCAGGCTGGGCTAYGAAGAAAACTGTGTCCTGGCCAAAGAACCTGACAGATTCTGCATAAATATATTCAGTAAAGGCAAGCAGAAGACTGTGGAGAGCAAGGAGAGTCTCACAAATTTTCTAGGTCTAACTCTCCTTGTTAAGCCTTTAAAAAGCATCAGCCATCGCAAACACCAAAAGAGAAATGTGGTCTTTGGACCTGGCCTCATACAAGGTGGTCATACTTTAGAGTTGATCAGTTGAATAAAATCAGGAACTTTCTTTAACAACCTCTCCTCAGTAGGAAAAGCTCAACAAAATACTAAGAACTTGAGCAGGCGAAGAATTCAAGTGCTGTTGGACTGGCTCTGCCCACAAACTTCAAAAGTATTGAAGCAATTGGTACTAAAGACGACAGACCTTAATGCAGGAAGYCTCTTACGACTGTGCTCATGAGCAGGCAGCGCATTACCACTGCCATTACCTGCTCAGGGCCAGGCAGGGTTTGGCATCTCCACWTCCTTAAGCACCTCTCCTTCACAAAGATTTGTGAAGAGTCAAAAATTGAAGGCATAACAAAAATCAGTCTGGAACTGCAGACACCTTTGGTTCTGYGAGAAGAGTGAGGACACTACACTCTGCAGTCCAGGATGTGTTTATTACTGAGCGCACATGGGTTACTGTGTACCCACGTTGTAGTGAGGGACTCATTTCCTACAGCCAATTTAGAGTCCATTCCTTACATGTCAAGACCATTTATTACATCATAATACTTAATTTTTTTTTCAGTCTGTGACTACATATCTGGGGRTCTTCTGAAACACTTTGGGAGGAATCATTTAAAAGAAGAATATGAAAATAACCGACAGCAAGAAAGTATAAATTCTACTGTGTTACAATAAGGCAGGTCCAAATCAACAGTTAAAAAAACTTCAAGCAGCAATAAATTGAAATTTGCATGTTTACCTGCGTTAATAGAACAAAATAGGTAGTCATACACTGAAATCCTCTTCCGTGATAAGTATTACCTTATTTGCCACAATCCAAGCAAATGAAGGAGCAAGTCTTTAGCTGAGTATTCTGTCACATTGGGTTAGATGTTTTTAAAGCTAACTTTGTTTTACTTCCTTCTCTGATCAAGCACATGGTTATTTTTTAGGGACAAACCTGMTCAAAGATAGTAGTATTTAGACAGCTAGGAGGATTTACAAGCTTTATTCAAATAAATTTGAAACCAACATGTACTTCCAACCCTTTAGTTGCAAATTAATCTATAAGTCTCAGAATCCCCAACATGTCTAGGTATGTTTCAAAATTGTTACCTTCTCTATTTTAAATCTGAAGAAATGGATCCCAGTCCTTTTATGTTAGTTCTCACTTCTGAAAAGGTCTCTTATCACTAATGGATAAATACATAGTTTGTCATCCACTAATGGATCAATATATAGAGCACTGCAAAACAGACCATCTTGACAAATTCAGGAAAAAAATMAAATTCAATGACTAGAGAACAGAGTATATTACCCAGGAAAGAAGCCTGAGAAAACAGGAGTCATTGAGCTTGGAGGAAAAGTACATAGATAGATATGAAAACAGTATCCAAATATATATGGTAAACAAACAAAGCCCTGAGGAAAGGCATTATAAATTACTTCCGCTCCATATTTGTGAAAAGAAGAGACAAATTGCAGSAAGGAAGATCCTGGAAAACTGATACAGGGAGATACACTCTGGAACAAACTGTCTTGGGAATAAGAACAAGATGTTCAAAATAAGTTCAGGAAGCCCATTTCAACTCTATGTTTCCTTGTAAAAATTACAATTTTTCCAATTGAAGGCTACTACTTTTGTTTTGCACATCTAAGTATATACCATAAAGCTTCAAGGAGGGCTACCCTCCTCAGTATTCTGCAYGAATCCCAGTATCCTACTTCTTATCTCTAAGACATAGAAAATGAAAACCCAATAAGGCATGGTCTCTTCAGTATAKAGATAACCGTAAGAGAATTGCCAGGGAGAAGTAAGATTAATTTGTTATGGAGAAGAGAAAAATATCTCAGTGCAATTGATTGAGTAAAGGCAAGAAAGAGCATCCAGGAAACTGCAAGCTGTTGTCCCTAGGCTCAGTCACCAGGAACAGTCCCACCTATGCACATGATGAACAAGAAGGTGATTTGGAACAGCCAGAGCAAATTTACCAAGGCCAGCCTGTCTGGCAAAGCTTGCTGCCTTCTGTAATGTTATTCCTGGCTTTGCATACAATGGGAAAGCGGGGAACWTAATTTACTTCAACTTTGGCACAATTCTCACAGGTATCCTTCCTGTCAGATTGGAGAAATGCAGACTGGATGCCTACATTACAGGGGAGATGGAAAGCTGGGCTCAAAGAATAGCAGTCAATGGTTAAAAGTCCAAAGTTCCTTTTGATAACTCTTTGATATTGCTTAAGAAGCTCTTTCTGGATTTTGAGCAACATCCAGTGTAATTTCTATACTCACTTCAGTGAGGGAGAATGTTTTGTGCTTTGTGTACACTGTGGAAAGAACTTCAGTTGTGGAAAAGAATAGAAGCAGATGAGTTGTCCAGAATGACCTGCTTTGGAATTGAAGGAAAACAAACTAGATGCTGACAGAAACAGGTGACATTCTGTTTATAAGTCCCCCCACTATGCAGGGTATAATTGAAGCAAGAATCTTCAAAATAATATGTAAAAATATGGAATGGAATATGATTATCCATTTCTGAAGTCACAATGGTTTTCCACTTCCAGCATTGCAACCCACATATGRTCATAAAGAATACCTGTGTTCTCTGCTCCAAGTAACACCCAAGACATACAGTACTTCAAATAGAGCAAGGATTAACAGCTCTGAATGGCACTTGGCAAAGGTGTTTGCAATATTCTGTGTTAACTTTGGAATAAATTCCCCACTTTTAAGGAGTGGACAGATGATAAAGCAATTAAATATCTGAAGCACACATAAGGATTCCTGGGCAGTGTTGTATATCAAATGCTAAACTCAGAAAGAGTAAGAAAACTCTGTCAGTAACAAAAGGAGTACTGAAATATTAAATTCTATTAGGCTTGGRCAACTATGATTTGGGCTAGTCAATGGAGTCAACAAAACTTTTAGACAGTTACTTTCCTTTCGTTTAGAAAGCTGTTGACACAAACAAACAAACAAAATGTAAACTTAAAAAAATTGCCCTATGTTTCCAAAAGAGCAGTCAAAATAAAGTGSTTTCACTTATGTTCCTGGTCTCCAAACTGAACGTTCTCACACATGTCTATGACACTTGCTGGATCCAGCCCAGTCCTATAAGGATTGATTCCAACTACACATAGTTTTCCCAGCTGGAAAATGTATCTCATCTTGCACCATTAGATGAGACAGATCTCAGGACTGWTGACCTGGCTTCTTACTACCACTCTAAAATAAACCCAATAAAAACCCCAACAGATTAAGAAAAATCAGAGGTTATCCTTTTAATCTTCTTCTATATTGTACCACATTTTGAGTTTGCAGAGATCAAAGGAAAGATCCTACAGTTCAAACACACCTGGAGAAAAGAAGCAATGAATTACATCTTTAATTTTAAAAGTACTAATTGATACGTCATACGTTTAGAATTCCTAAATTTGACAGAAATTCTTTTTCAGCTTTATGAACACACTGTAAAGCAGAGGCATTGTTAACTCATCTTAAGAAAACTAAAATATGAAGTAAATGCTTCCACCAAATCTGCTATCCACTAAATCAGTGGATGGCAGAAAATAATGGACACCAAGCCTAGTAAGTATACAACATGTAAAATAAAAGCTATGTCTATGATTAATGGAGTACTAAGATAAGACAAATACTTTTTTTTTTTTACAATGAAGGTGTTTCATCTTTTCTCCCACGTATTTCCCTTCCTACCCAGGACACGGCATACAGTTCATGTTCTCTGACTATATTTCCAAATTCTTTATCTGTTACATCACCTGCTCTATTTTCACCATGCTGCCTTTTATCTATAGAGACGAAAGAAAGCTGCAGGAAGTAATCWCTCTTCCCAACCTATCTTCCTATGTCTATATTATTTTTTAAAATAAATTCTCCATCTGGTGTTTCAYTGAAAGAAAAATTCCGATAAAGAATACTATCAGCTACACAAAAGGAAAGCTTATGAAAACTTTGGGGCGGGATAGGGGCACGTACGTCTATGCACACCATCAGCTAAGCAATCTTTGTCGGCCTGACTTTGCACTTTTACTTGTACTCCTCTCAGGCATTTATCCAAATGCTCATTGAGAATTTATGGTATGTAGGAAGCTATGTCTCTCTCACTACTGATTTTGTAACCCAGTGTGCAGTAGATTACATTAATTCCCAAGGAATGCTCTCTGACTTAAGAGTGTATTAAGCACACAAATAATGCTACATGACTTCAGAGTTTTTACATGAGATGTATTCCCTGTGCCAGTTTTTTCGATAAGCGTTTTAATACTACCAAAAAAAAAAWAWATTGAAAAAAAATCTAGAAGGGCCAAGTCATGGAAAAAGTTATTCACAATGCCTGAAGTTTCAACAGGGCATAAATGAGATTATCTATTCCCTATATGAAACTTTTCTGAATCCTTAATACTATGAGCAACCCCAGACTGCCTTCAAATAAGTATAATAAYAGCATATGATCTCCCTTGCTAATTGCTGGAAGTATTTCTGAGTGGAAAGGGAACACAATAAACATCTGTTACATTACTGAGAAGTTGCTTTCTAAGAATTCATGGCTGTACATTAACTACATACTAATGCTTTTATCAACTGCTWTTTGATCACATTACCAGAATTGTGAGAGTACAGGAGATTGATGAAAGTGCAAAAGATGAAAAGATATAATTTTGTATGTAATGAATTTACCAAAATCAAATGAGCAAGATCCCACACTGCCTTTGTGTGTGCACGTGTAGTCCTCAGTGTACCAGAGAGTCTGTGTGAAACCACACTCATGACTTGGCTACTTGTGTGCAAGGTGAGTACAGATTTTATGTTGGAGCAAAAATCCCCAAATCTCCCAACAATTCAAAAGAAGTTCTTCAGCTAAAATTAATTGCATGATTAGTATTTTAATCTTCTGGGAAAAAAAATCTTATTTATGTTTATACAGACTTGATTAACAAAGGACATAAATAACCTCCTACTCCATAACACTGAGTTAGATCAGATTCAGCTACTAAGGAGCACTGAATAACCAACAGAAGCAAGAAGACATTTCTATTAGAATTGSCAGTTTTTGTGTTCCTTGTAATTAAACCAAAGAACAGGAAGGATTGCTGAAGAGATACAGTATTGGTGCATGTCAGATCATAGCTAAAAGCWGGTGCTCATCTGTAAGGTAGCAAATGATGAGCTGTCACTGTGGAGCAATTTCATAGTCATGTTCATATAGTAAATGTCTTTTAATCAGCTTTATGACAGAAGGAGGAGACCTATTGATTCAAGCAGAATATGAAACCTCACCACTTTTACCTAAGWCAGCTCTCCATCAAACCAAGGGAATTCATGGTTCTTAAGCCTGACTGCAGCCACTTCCCTGACTGTGAAACAAGCTGCACACTGTGCTAAAAATAAAAACTCTGCCCTGCCATTTAATCCAACTACTTCAGTGTTTGCATGAGCCACAGAATGGAACTCTGCCAAAAYGTTCAGGTCAGACAGCAGAGTTTTATTTCTATTATTTCTATCCCTCAATTTCTTATCARCTTTCAGACTATTGCACCCATGCCTTTGTTGTCAGTGTGTTTGTTCATGTTGTTCTGACACTGAGCTTTCAAAAGAACAGTGACAAGCGATAAAGTCTGAAAGTCTTGTAATTTTCTCAGTGTGCATTTTCCTTGTTCATGTATAGGCTTGAACTGTGCTAATGAGGTAATCTAAATTGCCAGAAAATATTTTAACTTTGGAGTCAGAAAATGATCTTCTGGGACATTTCAAGCATACATATTTGTATTTTTGAACCAACCACAATTTTATGTGTTCTAAAATTACTCCAGACATTTCCATCACAGAAAGAAAAATGAAAGTGAATAATTAATATAAAGCAGATATTGCAAGCAGCTGACAAATGAAGAAAAGTCTTTTCCAAATGTGAGTTTAAAAATAATGTTATCCCGCATACACTCTCAGTCCTTTAAAATTGGCCAGGTTCCCAAAGTATTAATTATGTAAACTCATATCAAGCATTCTGCGGCCATTTATAGATTCATAAACTAATGCCACAACTGCAGGTGATTGGAAAGAATCTTTTCCCACTCTATTGAATCATGCTATTCCTGAGCAGATTTTAAGAATAATGCAAAACCTTTGAACTATATTAAATGCTGGAATAGCCCTAAAAAATAATTCCCTCATACTTGGAGAATCCATTTTGCCATCAACTCTTCAACTTGAGAAAGAGTATAGAATTGCAATTTCTTTTTAAGTACATGCAGTGACAACCTAGTGTTAGCACACCCCATACACACACAAAATAAATAAAAATCAAATCACATGCAGAGGTTTATGCACATCATTAAGCTGTGTTTTATCAAAATGGATTTATTCACGTGGAGCCCTGATGACATCTTTGTTCAAGGTAAACAGTATATAGATAAGAGCCATGGCTACAATTAGCCAAAAAAAATTTATGGATTCACTCATCTCATTTATTTTTCTTCCAGAAGATGCTGTAAATAATACTAAATTATGGCAAAGTGATGGACCTCMGCAAGTACTCTAAAGCATTTTAGAGAACACAAGTTATATTTTTGTCTACCAACCTCTGAAGAAGTGCAGTAAAGGTCCCCTCCAGACTGGGAGGAAAGTAGTTTTCCTCTCAAAGAAGAGCATTCTCTACCTCCCTGCCTTTAGGTCTAGAATCTTCATAGCTAGAGCCTCAACTCTTTACCAGCATTTTATCCAGCAGTTCTGAATGGGAGAAGACTCTGTGTTGATATTCTTAACGCAACCATMCTTCCATAACCTTGCCTGGATACCTGCACACTCTGATGACAGCACTTTGGGGAAGCGCTGAGCRCAAAAGCATTCAATTCTGGTGACCATAACGACAATCTCAACTTCATGAACAGTAGAAATTCACTTGGTGGCTCAAAACTAAATCTGTTTTTTCTTCCCCTTGATATGACACACACTGCTTTGCTCAAATGAGGAGGTTTAGAGTTGATATAACCAGAGTAAAATGGCACATGATTGTTCTGTTTTGAGGGATGGCAGTACTGGAAAAGTTGGCCCAGGCCCTGCCCACAGAATACTTTCATTCATGATGCTGCCAGTAGTCATCTTCACAAGCACCATTCTCACAGCACAATGAGGCAAATATCTATCTCACAATGCAAACTAGCATTACATACATGTTATYCTGTATTGTAGAAAAAACAATTTTTACCTAAGACCATTTGAACTAAGGCCTGCCAAGCAAGTCTGAGTAGGATCTGGCCTGTTTCCAGCTGCCCTTTTCACTTGGGAAGACATTGCAGAGTGGGATGTTATGCTAATGGCACCTATTTTAGGCTGCAGGCTGTCCAGAACACGAATACCTGCTTCTGTTCTCACCAAGATCTACTATGGCAGTGATGAGGACTCCAGCTGACTTCTGTAAAAGGCAGCAGTCAAGAACRCTCCACAGCAACAGACCCGTCTTGCTCACAAACAATTTCAAGTCTGCACTTGAATTCCCCCAAGGAAAATAAATCCTCTAGGAGCTGCATGAACAGTTCTGACTATGGCAGGTCACTGCTAGCCATCTTTTCCCCCTGGAGCAGGCAGAGGTTTTTGTTTCCACATGCAGTGTGCAGTGCACACCTGGTGAGTCCAAAAGGTCCAAAGAAGGCTCAAACCCATTGTCCATTCACTGTATCATCACTCAACAGATACACAGACTGTACCATCCACATACAGTGGGTCTGGTCCCACAGCAGCAGCAGGATTTAGCCTACAGYTCTCCCCTCAAGCGAATTATGCAGCTTGTCCTTCTGGAAGAGCTAGAGCCAAAGATTATATGGAGGAGAGCTGAAAAATAATGTTTGAAAAGAGATACTTGGGAACACGAAAATTAAAATGAAGAGGTGGAAGGTTATATACATTACCCAGCAGTGAGATCATTTTGGAGGCATTCATATGCAGTGGAATTTAATTCTGGCAGAATCCACCCATATGTATCATCACAATGTTGCACCACTGCATGTGCCAATACAAAAATGGAATTCTGGTATTACAGATTATCTTTGAACTCAGAAGCCTGACACTCAGTACTGGGTTTTGATATGTTTCTGTGCAAGCCTAGGACACAACTGTCTGCATGATAAGATAACTTTGATTAAATGAACTGCTATAATTGTTACATTCTTATGGGCTGTTTTCACTCTCATCAAGAATCAGCCAAATTTGCCATGACATATCTAGTGACTGAAAACCCTTGTCACTCTATTACACCAGATAAAGGATACCTTTTAAATTTCCTGTTGGACTTGTCACTTATGCGTCATTAAACATAAGAAAAATATTTCACAGAAAACCCAAATTAATTTTGTGCTTCTTTTTCCAGACACAAAAAAAAAAATGAAGTTAAATAATTTAGTTCAAACTGGCTCTTCGTCACAAGAATATTTTTTAAAGGTTCATGCATTGTGCATTTTGAAAAATAGTTCCCAGAAAGATGTTTTATAAACCATGGGGACAGTAACACATAAACCACATGTCATTTCAATCCTTTTGTGATATTTTGATATGCCAGCTTCATTGCACGCTCAAAACCCACAACTTCCAGGAGATTTTTCCCTGTCTTACAGTTTTTGCCCTGCCACCCGACAGCTACCAAAGGCAGGAAGGGAGAGGGCAGCACAAAAGTTTAAAGTTTGGCTGTTGCAATATAATAACTGTGATACATTGAAATAACTCTACATTGTTTTAACTGTTTGACACTAGTAAATGAAAACACATGCTCTGCTTAGTAAGATGTATTATGTAACATAGCACAGCCAGCAAACTTAGCTAGGAATAAAATTAGTCTACTCCTTTTCTCAAATGTCAAAGTTTGGGAGTCTACTGTAAATACAGCATTCACTCTAAAAGAGATGTCAGTTATAATTACCTTAAGTACAAATATTAGCTAGTAGCTATCTACAATATCAGACCAACAAATTCAGGACTTCCAAACAAAGATACAAATCCTCAGTGCAAAACAATTCTTTTTCCCACTTAACCCCACTGCTGACAACTGTAGATACAAGGAAGTTTTGGATCTGGTTTTCCCTACAGGAGTTTGTAAATCAGGTTTTTTCACATGGTCCCCTAAGAAATGTCAAGTCCATATTCTTTTTCCCTAGGAAGASAGCAACCAGGAGAAAGCCAAATTAGGGTTTCCTGAGCCCTTCCTGGACAGCAGAGTAGGATAGRTCTGAGTCCTGGAAAGCAGAATCAGGATGGACCTGAATTCCACTGTACCTGATGACTAATTCAAGTAGTAGGAAAACCACAGCGGTCAGAAATATGTCAAAAAATCCCCTGAAAAAAACCCAGAAAAAACATTGAGACTCTTTTTTAAAATAACTTCCTAAAACTGAAATTTTATAAGAAGGGATCAACCCCAAATTCTTTTCAGCTCTAACAAAGTAAAACAGAACCTGAAGATAGACAAAAGCTATCAGAAACAGAGATTCTAGTGAAAAACCACATTTCCATGTGTCTCTGTGCTGTAACTGAGAAGTCAAGTGACAAAATCAAAAACATGAAATGCTGTTTTACCAAACACTAAGAACTTATTCTTCAGTTGTTCATTCAACAATTGTATCAGCTCCAACTGGAAAGATGACAATGAAACACGGCTTATAGGGCAGTACAATCTTGGGGATTACGTCCTGTAACTTGTTTGTTCTGGATTCTGTGACTTWGTTTTCTCATCTCTGTCTCAGATCTGGGATGATCTGCTTACCAACTCATTCTCCAAAGAGAAATCTTTTTGTCTTTACTTAATTTCTGTCTGGAGAGACAACACTGAGCTCTTTAAGAATGGAACTTTTCTGTTATGCAGAACCATAAAAATTAGAGCAAGTTTCCATCCATCAATAAAACACAACAGYGTTGAACTTTCGAATCATATATGTTGGATGGCATAATGGCATAATGAGAGAGACAAAAATAAGTAGAAAAATTCTAATCAGAAGAAAACTTTAGAGGCTAGACAAAGTTGAACAGACAGCTGCTGAAATGCTGGATRAAATGTCATCTGTAATGGTACCATCATCTCTCACTCTGATGTTCTGTGATCCCTCACTCAGTATCCGAAGGCATTGACTGCAGAATTTTCTTAGCAGCTGATCCCCCAGATGAAACACAGACATAATTGTAAAAAAACCACTGCCTTCATACTAGAACACACTACCTACCAGCCTTCCTTTCCCAATTATATTGTCTTTATTTATCATTATTATTCCTCCAGCAATACCTTAATCTTCGATGTCAAAACAATAAAAGAATTCATTAATAAAAAAACCACTTTTGASAACAGCAATAATATTTTCTTTTTTATCCTAGTAAAACACACACGTGTGTAGGTGAAAGTACAAAAATATATGGGAAAAGGGAGCAATTTGTGTTCCAGCCTCCTGACCAGCACATTTGCACACAGTCTCTCAAACAGCTCTGGAAGTCACTGTGCTGGCTCTGTTCCTTTGCAGCTGCAGGAGGCAAGATGTTCCTTCCACCTTGTACCAGTGAAAGGAAATCTCAGTCCATGAGACATGGGGTCAATGTGTTTCACCTCTGAGAGAGAAGACTGGAACACTAGAATTGCAAAGTGCTGGTAAGAAGGGCAAGATTTACTCTGATAACCTGTTCCCACAAGTACCTGCACCACCAGAAAGCGAGTTTGGCCAGATTGCTCTCCTTCAAGTCATGAACTTGATTCCACTGTTCCCCAGAGAGCAAGAATKACTCTGAAACCTCAGTTTACATAATTTGGGACTTAAAGAGCATAGGAGTTCACTGGAATTTAAGTTTGCAGAGCAAGGCAGAGAAGCACTCTTAAAACAGAATATTACCAGTACATATTTTCATTTTTAAAACACTTTAAGATCCACATATTCTCTTTGCTTACGAAAAAAAGTCTGTAGTCCCTATCAAGCAAGAAATTGCTGCAGAAGACAATCCTTCGAACATTTCTGGATAGCAGCTAAGTACTGCTTTTAATACACTTACTTTTTCAAAGCAATTATTTGAAAATAGTAACTGGAGAGGCAGCTACAAACAAAAGAATTAGACTGATGTTTCCACACTGCAATGGGAGGATCTTAAAAATGTTATTTCACTGAAAAGAAATGAAGTTTCCACCTGCAGTTTTATGCACTTGGCAAACAGAACTTCACTTCTGCAATGTTATTTTAGGACAGAAAAAATGCATGCCAGAGTTAATCTTGCAGTGGATTAGAAGCTTTGTCTGAATTTCACAGTTAGCATAAACCTAGAGCCACTATTTTACAGTAGTGAGCAGAAAGTCCAGTGAAATCATTTAAAAAGACAAGCACTGGAAAAGTTCCTTCCCTCAGTCTAAGCAACACATACAAGATTCCTGTCTGGTCAACATAATCCTCCCTTAAGTCCTTTTTTGACAAAACTAAATTCTTAGAGTTAGCTTGACTTGAACTGCCTATCTGTTACTTGCAGACTACACACTGTTCCACTATTATCGGTATGCAAAAATCTCCACATTGGCTCCAGAAGATGAGATTAAAAGAAAGATAATTTCAAAAGAAGATCATCATAGGAAAGAAAGAAAAATAATGAAATTCTGGAAAAAGAAAAAGTATCTTAAAGAGAGGTGGGGATGAAAAATCACCTCAACTTCCCAAAATACCTTTTGTTCCTTTCTATGAAAGAGAATCTCCTAGGAAGCCCTCAAAGTGCTTATTTCTTAATAAACACTCTCATAACAAAATCACAGGTTCTTCTAAATGTTGGTGGCTGGAGGAGAATGCAGATGTGAAATGCATTACAAAGCACAGTGGACTCAGGCAAGCACTGCCTCAAAGTGAGAGCAATACGTGCAGCACAGAAACAGTTGTGAAATTGCTGCCTCAATGCCAAGGCACTACAAAGTGTTTTACCATCCAGATAGAGAGAAATATTCTTTTAATTTTATGCTATGATTGCTCTTCCTGCAGTAAACAATAAAATACTATTAAAATGCCAATGTCACATGTGTCAAATAACCAAGGAGAAGAAGAGATCACTGCCAGCTTTGCAAATCTACTGTACTTCCAGACTCTGGGAGAAAGGAATGGTTAAACAAATATTCACACAGGTTTGGAGGGTTTTTTCTACTTGTATAAATTTTAATCAATCCTATTTCTCTCCCTCAAAATGCATGCAACCTGACCAACACTAGCCAATTCCTACTGAATTGTTAGGATAGATATAAAGGGAAAGTATACAAGTTCTTTCAAAGACGGAACTGAAATCTTCCACCAGCAACACAGGGTGCTTCCAAGTCACATTGTCTTTAAGATATCAAACCACAGATCTGCACACTGCTGTTCAAATCACTATAGAATCATTAAATACAGTAACTTTGTCATGATAATTCTCATTAGATTCACAAGATACCATGAAAACTTTTGAGCTTATTTTATTCAAGAGCTTTAAGGTTGCAGTTATACCTGGATTTGCCCTTTTTCCTGACCTTCTTTCATCTTGTCTATTATCCTTAATCATTTCTAACATGCTGAAATCAAATTTCCATAACAAAACACAGGCTTTAAAAACCCCCGAAGTCCCAAAGTCCCGCAACAGAAAAACAAACAAACCCCCAGAAAGTTGTTCATAGCTACTTGCCTCTTGGCAATTTCTGAGTATTTCCCAGGTTTAGTGCAATATATCCACAGAAAAGAAGACAGACAAATCTTGACATCATGGTCACAAACCCAACCTCGCACTGGGAATGGCTCTGACAGGTATCACACAGAAGTACTGCAGCTGCATTTAAGGGAACCGTTCTCTCTGTGACAAGAGGCAGCAACACTTTGACACGAGCTTAGTTTACACAGTGGGAGGAGACAGGATGACATCATTCACTCCCACTGCAAAACCAGAATTAGCATAAAAAAATATTATCAGGCTCCCCCTGCGATAATCTTCTGGGGTTTGTTACAAGATCTTTTCCACCACTAAGGGTAAGACATTACCATTTTATTACTTCTATTTCATGAAAATAAAATCATGAATATCAAACTTTCTATTAATGGAAAACTGATTTGAGAGACATTTTCACTGTTTTATCCAAGAGAGCTGGACTTAAACTGCAAAAACAGCATTTGCAGTACTCAGAGAACTGTTTGCTATGTTGACCTCAGTATTTTTGCCATCTCAACATTTTTCTTAAGGTTAATTCAGGCTACTTGTGGCTTTCATCCAGGCAAAATAAATACTAGTTTAATTTGACATGACATTATAAACAGACATTGTAAATATTTATTCAGCAAAAGAACTGGACTTGAAAAATCTAAATGTCATTTTTTCACTTGTATCTAGTGTTGGCAATTTAAAAATACTTTATAATTTTCCCTTTCGTAAGTGTCTGGTGAGTTAATGGGTACAACACACATTGAAAGGAATAAAGCAACACTTCTCACTCCAGGGTGATCTTCTCACCAGTTACATAACTTCAGATACAAAAGAAGTTCCATTTTTCCATTAAAAGCTGTTGCATTCCATGTTTACAATGAGCCAAGTAAGCACAGCATTTGGTCCCACTCACAAGTGAGAAGATGGGAAGGAAAGGGTAAAGCAGAAGAAAAGGAAGAATTTAGTCTCGGTATCTGGAAAAACTTCCAAAGAGATTAAATCTATTCAACTAAGTAGTGATAGCTCGCTCTCTCCGTCAAAATAAAAACCCCAAAACCAAACAAGGAACAACCCAACAAACAAAGAAAACCCAAAACTGTCCCCAAGGGGAAAAAATAACAAAAAAAAAAAAAAATAACCAAAACCAAACCCAAAAAAACCATCAACAACCAAACCTAAACATATCTCTTGCTTACAATATGCGAAGTTCTKCAGTAGGCTTAGTCTGCTCCCATTCCCTGCTTGACTGGACCTGACATTGTTCTGCTTCCATAGTGTATATAAGCAGCGAAAATCACAGAGCTCATACATGGGTTASAAACCAGTAGTTTAAAATAAAAAAGTAATATCTTGAAGCATATGAGAACATTTCTTAAAGATCAGATCAATCACGTATTTAAAAAGACTCTGTRTTTGCCATAATTCAAGAAGAACTTCACAAAAGAAACCAGCAGTCATTGTCTTAGAGACAAACCTGAAGAATTTCAAGCTCTTCTAATCAATRCAGACAGCACACAGCTATAACAAAAACAGCTGGACTATGGGAATGTGTTCCAGACTCATCATACTMTCTGAATTTGGACATAAGAAAACGTTTTTATTATCCACTAACTCAAGTCTGGGAAGAGCAACTTGGAAGTCAATATTTGAGACAGACCCCAAAAAATCTCTAAATACTATTACCTGAAGGAACTTTGGGAGGATTCAGATCTTGAATATGAACAATCTGAACAGGTAAATGAGAAAGGGACAATAAAAATGAGATGAAAAGATGCTTGAAAGGCTGTACAGTTAGACAGGGGTCTCCCAAAACACCACACCAAAAGAGTGTTAAAAGGCAGAAAGATGGATACATAGAGAAAACAAGCCATTCTTATTGGTTTTTAAGTTGAAGTACTATTTTCAAAAATGTTCCAGAAACCATATTCTATTTTTTCCTCTTCAAAATTAAAAAATAAGAAATTTGATGTAACTGTCTCTTGGGAGGAATAATGGGAAAAATTGCTCCATGGTCACACAGAGCTGTCCTTGTATTAGTGTAAACTGGACTCTCCTATTTGTCTTAGGGCAAACTCACTTTCCTTCAAAAGATTACACAACACCTTCCAAAAAAATGCACAAAGGCCAACTTCTACTCAGAGAAATCTTAGTGAAACAAACATATTAATTACTTGCCTACCTCACAAGCTCTCTCATAGAAAAATATGGTCCCATCCCTGTTTTCACAAATACTTGCTTCTCTGCTGCCACTTACATCTTACTTCATCCTCCTTGGTGCATTATCCAACCATGTCTTCTCTACTTAGGTGTTCCATATAGATATTTAACCTTCYCCTTGAGACCCTGGCAGACTGTGCAGGTCCCTTTCCCTCTGATCCCTGTAGAACACAGCTCTCCCCAGCCCAGAGTTCAAAAACCCATGTCAAGATGCATTTTCTTCTGTCTTATCAAGGATACGCTTTGTCAGGGACAATTTTGGTATAAGCAGATGCAAGTGTAACTTTCCATTTAATATACATCAGGAGTACAAGAATCAGTTATATAATATCCTCTTATAATTTTCTAATATGGTTCCCTCATCTGCATGATGATAAATAGATTATCACWGATTTTGTCCACTTCTTTTCTTGCAAGACAAACCATTCCTAGGAAACCTCTGCTACATGAAAAATGAAAAAAGAAAAAAAATCTTTTTTTTCTTTCTCCTAAAGGAAAGCTTCTGCTTTCCTTTCTCCTAAATCCTCCTGCCATTTCAATGGATGTTGACAGTTCAAAACTAAACAAGGGAACACAGGGGAGTTCCTGGGACTTCAAACACTATCCTGCACTGCTGGGTGCTTCCATAATGCTGTTCAGGTAATTTCTCCTCCAATTTACCTCCTCAGGTATCCAATCCTCTCCTCCATTGAAACAGAGAGAGAATCTAATTTCCATTCACAAAGCTATCAAACCTAGGACATTCCTTAGGTTTCTCTCATTCACACAGACCTAGAAGTACATTAACCATTCTTCGACTCCTCAGAAGGAAAATATTAAATAAAGAAGATTCAGTTAAGGACTGTTTTGTGTTACATCTTTAACAAAAAAGGCAATAATATTGACCTAAGTGCAGGAATGAAAAGTCGCTAACAGATCAAACAGGAAAAGACAAAACCTCTGATCCTCTAGTGATTCCTCCTTTTCAGCACCAAATTAATATTTAAGTAACAAAGTTAAATACTCAAAAGTTTACTTGCTTACCTCAACTGGTTCTGTGGGTTAGATCACAAAAAGTGGAGATTCCAACAAGATAGTATCACAGCACATCTGGGGGCAAAGCAGAGCTTTTCTAGTCCTCTTTTAACAGTTCCCAGACCAGCAAGTACAATAAAAGTATGGGAAGAAAAGAGGAAGAAGAKGAAGAAGAGCAGGAGACAAGATTTTACATTTTGTTTCCAAATACAAATATGCTTTTGTTGAGATTTGGGCTCGGTCCCAATTCACCTATCATTCCTGATTATTCTGACAAGCAAAAGCCAAGGTGCCGCAACTCCTTGCTGTTCTAATTTAAAGCAGAAAGAATGTACAAAGAATAACATTAACAAACAAAATCCTGTCTTCACTTTGAAAAGCACAATAATGCCATGTGGAGCTCTCCAAGAGTAAGGACTTACTTACAGTACAGTTGATTGGCTTCTTCTCAGAAAATTTCTGGTTGACACTATACATTTCAGCAATGATTTTCAATTATTTGTGAAGCATCTTTTTCATAAAATATGCTGTATAAATGTTAATTATAATTTTCATTCTCTTATGGGTGACTCAATTATTGGACTCTTTTTCTTGCAAATATCATGGGATCGCCTCTAAAGGCCTTCAGGAAAAAAGAGATGCCAAAGAACATTCTTTCAGATGTGCTGTTTATAGAAAAAAAAAAGAAGAAAAAAGAAAATTGTAACTCTACTTTCTAGAAGTCTGTAATTACTTTTTTCCAATATTCCATTCTCATTTTGTTAAGTAAATATTTGAGCTCTCACACTATCAAAAATACAGAGTTCACACGTTAGTCTATTAGTCAAATTAAATATTCATTTCATAGCATAAAAGAAAAAGACAGAGCATTCTAGTGTCCTTATCCCAAACTGATTTCCAGATTTCCAAATTAATGAGATTTGAGACAAAGTGAAAAGAAGAAATTYAGTGAAAAGGCGTGGACAGACTAACTGGTTCTTGTGACATGTTTTACCTAGTTCAAACTCTTTCAGCACTCACTCATTTGACACTCATCATTTCAGACAGTGACTCATCTTTTCTAACAGGCAGTGTATTTTACCAAAATTCTGTACAACATGGAGTGAAATAAAAAATCCCATTTATTTAATTTCTCCATTAAGTATTGACTTATTGTTCCCTTCATAATGCAAGTAACGTGCTACACTCAGTTCTGCAATTTTGAYAACATTATCATGACCTGCCACATGAAGAATCAACACAATTCCAGRTTTTTCACAGTGCCACTCCTCTCTATTACCAAGACTTTGTATTATTTTACTTGGGGCTTATTTTGCCTTTTAAAACTATTTTTTAACCATCAGGTTTTGACTGACTCCAAGGAAGGACTCTGCAGAGCATCACTAAGATCCTGGTACCATCCACAACATTTTTCCCTTATAACCAGTCTAAACCTCCCTTGTTTTAGCTCATGCCTGTTTTTTCTCATGCTCCCACCACACAGCAATGTGAGGAGCCTGGCTCCATGTTCTTGGCCACCTCTTGGGAAACACTGTAAGGGCTGCTGTTAGGCTCCCTTGTCCCATCTGAGCAAGTCCCTGACCATCTTGGTTGCTCTTCTCTAGGCTTCCTCCAGTTTATTGTTGGCTGTCCTGAATTTGGGGGTGGGGTGAGAGACCAGCACTGGATGCTGTCTAGCTATGTAATTCACCAAGTGGTGAGTAGTGGGGGGAAATCACTTCCSTCAATCTCCTGGCCATGCTCCTGTTCATACAGCCCTGGACRCTGCTGATCTGCCTTGCTGCCAGGACCCACTGCTRGCTCCTGTGCAGCCTCCTGCCCACCAAGATCCCCCCCTGCTTTTCACCAGGGCTGCTCCCAACCAGCCAGACCCCAGCCTGTGCCACTGCAGGGGYTAATCYCAAGCAGATACAGGCCTTTGCAGTTGCACTTGTTGAATTTCATAACATCCCTGTCAGCCCATTCCTCCAGTGTGGTGAGGGCATCCTACCCKAAAGAGCATCAAGTGATCATCCAAATTTGTGTCCAAGATGTTAAACCAATAGGTCCTAAGATAACCAGCTAACCAGCTCCACTTGTTACTCCCATCTAGGCAGTGTATGATGCACTACCTACTGCCCCCTGAGCCCAATCCAACCGCTTACTTGGCCAGATAGTTGATCACAGTCTCTGTGAACCMCTTTGGTAGATGTGCACTCCACCAAACACATGATGTGTGCTACAATTTATATTTTAAAACACTATCTAGAAACCAGTTTCTTTAAGCAAACACTCAACAGATCAAATGGGTTCCTCACCTGAAGGCTTCCCCTTCATTGTTACATCTTAACAGAAATAWATGCGCCCAACCTCATCAAGCCTCTAGAGCAAAAAACCAAAGCCTGGCCTTTGAAGCACTATGTAATTACTAAGTTCTGAAGACACTGCTTCTGTCTGTGAAGAAAACAACTTTATTCTCCTCTTCTATCAACACCTTTGTGCCACTTGAGATAATTAACACAACTACAGCCTCTYTATTATTGGATTTTCCCTGAACATTCCTTCCAAACATCTTCTGTCTCAGCCTTTCCCACCATCATATCTCTAGATACTTATCACTGCCTAAACACAATCTGATTAACTTGAAAYGCAGGCAGAAGCAAAGAGCAAAACACAAAAAGGCATGTGACAGTAATGAGCCTTTAACAGAGTAATTGCATGAATCAAATAAACCTTAGGATATATTGATTTTCCTGTGATTAGAATGAATTTTGGCTAGCCTAAATTATTCTCAATTATAATTCAATTATTCTACAAATGCTTAAAATATGAGCAAAGACTTGTCCCAGATTGCTTTGGAAGGTGACCTTCATAATCCATGCTGTACCGAGCCTTGGTCTTTCTCCATTACAATCTTCCTCTGCAGAAGGCAGCACCTCCTGGGCTCTTTCCGTCTCTTTCCACAATATGTTCTGACTTGTGCAGATAACGTAAGATCACAGTCCAGATTAGTGAACTCAGATGTGAAGTCTGGAATCTATTACAATACACTAGGATAGGATACAAAATCTGTTTGTACATTTAGAACATGAATGTTGATGCCATTGGCAATTCTATTTTGAAGAAGAGAGATCTGTCTGTATCACAGATCTGCAGAAGCACTCACCTCTGAAGATAACAATGAAGTGCTAATGATTGACTTCTCTGCTGCTTGCCAAGTTATACTATAGTRGGTTTGTACAGGAGTAAATACCACATGCCATACCACGTATCTGACACAGATTYGGTTTATTTTGGATTGTTGCCACAGGACAAACTACTATGCCCTTATGCTACCGCCTCCTCATTGCTCAGCCACATTCTATCAAGCACTTCTGGCTTCCATCTCAGAGATATAATACGCTTCCTTACTTCTCAGTACATCCACCATTTTTCTGTGCCCTGCGCCTTTGCCTCGGGTTCGCTCCTTAGCTGCCCTTCCCAGCGATCCAGCTCGGGGGATCCCGCCCTGGGCGCTGYGGCCGCCGGCCGCCAGGGCGCGGCCTCGGGACAGCGGGGACAGCGCCGTGCTGGGACAGGGGGACGGGGGGACACCTGGCAACAGGGAGGGGACAGCAGCGGCCCGCGGSCTCCCCGCAGCCCGGCTGGGGCCAGCGGTGCCGCTGGGCGCTCTGCAGAGCCCCCAGGGAAGCGCTCGGCGGGCCCGCGGGGCACCGGCAGCAGAACGAGATGSGCCCCTACACGGCACAGGCCGTGTCTCTGGGGAGAGGAAGGGCCGGGAGGATTGCCGCTGCTCAAACTGCTCCTCCGTGTAGCCACACACACACATAGGCGGCCACCAAGCTCTGCTGGCTCTGCTCGTGGGTTGTTGGGCTTTTCCCTGTTTATTTCATGGCGCCTCCCAGCATAAGCTCTAAGGAGAGAATGGAGGGAGACACCAAACCGCTCTTGTATCGAGGCAGTGCACAAAAGCATATAAGGCTGTTGCTCTTTTACTTAAAATAGAAAAATTTATCCTCCCCATGGCTGCTGGCTTAATTCATCACAGAAGAAAAAAAAAGGGTTTGAGTTCTGCCGCACTACAGTGGGGACACTGAACTGAACAACYCGGCGCTGAATCTGGCCCACTCCAGAGACAGCAGGTGCAGCCTTAAACTGGGCTCATTTCCCTCTTCCCTCCTCCCTTTCTCTACACCAATCCTTCAAATATTCTGACAAAAAGCCAGAGGAAGCCCTGCAAAAACTAGAGCAAATAATAAAAACAAAACACCGTTGACTTCGCTTTTCATAAAAGTTATCTCCAAGTTATGTGAAGGAAGARGACCAGAATCTTAGTTTTATTAAAAGATATCCGTTTCTTGGCATAAGAAAATTAGTTCTTTGGCTAGGATGCACAGATTTGATGAATGCATGCAAAGGCAGGAGGGAAATAATTCATGTTTTTTCCTCTCTCCTTRTGAGTCATTTTGGCCTAAAACATATCTTCCAGAAACTTTTTGGCTGAATTTGGCTACATTAGTTTGCACTCGACATCAGCAGGCTTATCTAGGTCAGCATACTGTGAATAACATTCAAGTGTCATTGCTTGTCACTACTGTGCACAGGATTTAAACATATAAAAACCACTATGAACTATACACTTCACTTTAAGCTGAAAAAGGCAGCCACTGAGTAACAGAAACACATTATTGTAAAGCACACAGCACGTTTACAATAAAGAACTTGTACACATTAATATGAAATTCATATGTTTACTTGTCATAATTGTCTCTGTATCCAGGGATAAAAAAATAGGAAGTTATATTACATGAAGATTAATGTAACAGTGCATGCACAATTTCTTTGAAGCAAACTAAACCCAGGATTAAATAAACTCTAAATGCTGTCTTTAGAACAAAATTATTTGCATGGCACTCTTGGAGCAAGTATTTAACAGCTGTAAATCTAATTAAAAAAACTCTGTAATATTATAGTCAAAGCACATTGTCTGTAGAGGAAAGGGGTTATGTTTTATGTTTCACTTCAAAAATGAACAGCAACTGCACATTTCCAACAGGTAGCTCTCAAATGTGCATAAAAGAAATCTTCTATTTCACAGTTCTTTTAAGGGCTGTGCTTAGCTTTAGCAAAAAACACAGCCCAAAAGAAATGGCTTTGTATGGTCAAGCAGTGCATCAGACCCAACATCCTCGCTTTAGGTCCAAGGCAGCATAACAGTTACTTAATACTGGTCTTAACCTGGTTCTGTGGCCCAGATGGCCAGTGGTGGTGTCATGGGTTGACCCAAGCCAGATGCCAGACGCTCACAAAACCACCCACTCACTCCCCTCTGCAGCTGGACGGAGGAGAGGAAATTTAACCAAGGGCCCATGGGTTGGGATAAGGACTGGGAGAGATCACTCATTAAATACCATCACAGGCAAATCAGGCTCAACTTAGAGATACAAAGTGAGTTGATTACTAACAAAATCAGAGCAGGATAATGAGAAGTAAAATAAGCYCTTAAAAACCACCTTTCCCTCACCCTTCCCAGCTCTGCCGCCTACGCCAGTGGCACAAGGAGACAGGGAATGGGAGTTATGGTCTGTTCATCACCTGAGGCTTCTCCTGCTGCTCAGGGAGAGGAGTTGTTCCTCTGCTGGTTCATGAGATCCCTCCCATGGGAGACAGCTCTTCATGAACTTCTCTGATGTGACTCAATTTCACAAGAAACAGCCCTCCCAAAACTGCTGCAACCAGAGTCCTTCCCATGGGCAACAGTCCTCCCAAAACTGCTGTGGCATGGGTCACTCTTCCACGGGGTGCAGTCCCTCAAGGACAGGCTGCTCCAGCCTGTAGCCCCACATATCTCTTCACAGAGAAAAGCAAGGCACAATTCTTCCCAAGAATATTTCTGTGTTTTCTTTCTCTGATGTTCAGAGAMTGTAAAACCCATTACAAGGTCCAGAATGAATGTATGAATGTCCAACCTGTCTGTTGGAYGCAGTGGAAGCTTCTAGCARCTTCTCACAGAAGCCACCTCTGTGGCCATCCCTGCTACCAAAACCAAGCCATGCAAACCCAAGTGGATATAGAGGGTTACATCCTATCCTTCCAATTCACTTCCATTTGAAAAGAGTCCAGCTGTGCTACCCAAAACATTCCCATCACATCAATAAAATTAAGTGGGGATGAGCAGTAGAGTCTCTTCCAGGCTACATACATACATATAAATATATGTAAAAATGGAACCAGTGGACTTCCTAGAATGAAAAGTAAATATTGGAGCCCACAATCTTTTCTGTAAATTAAAAAAATTAGAATTCYGTAAATTCCTAAATTTAAAATACTATTGACAGCTAAAGAAATTCAGCTATCTCCATTACACCAAATGAAAGGGTACTGCAACGGAGAAGAGTTATAACATCACATGTCCAGAACAAACCCCATTTTAACATAACTTGTCTTAAAAAATCCCTAGTATTTGGGAAACCTAGTTGGGAGTTTGGGAACTGTCTCATAATTTGAAGGGCTGGGAAACTGAATTCTGAGTTCTTTGCTAGTTTAAAATCCTGTAGGACTTTCATATAAAATTGGATTTTATGAAAATATGTAGAACCTCTTGAAACTGGTTGTACCTCAGGATCTTGAAGAACTTTCAAGGAGCATAGATATAGTGTCCAAAGTGCAAGTCTTYAAGAGCTCAGACAGTCTGTAAGAGCTGGGAACTGCTACAGAGACATGGATACTCTCTGGAGTACACCCAGTTGTAATAGTACATTTTGGAAATCTCTTGCTTCTTRTGCAACAGTGAGGTATTTTTGTAACAGTTGATACTACTATTTATCAAATAATACCAGCATCTGTGTTTCTGTAACAGCGAACATGAGAGAACGCACAGAAACACGCACGCAAACTTAGAGTTCATTTCAAAACCTTTTCCTGCGAAATTATTGTTTCTCTATTTTCAGAGAAAGGTTGACAGCACAGAGTAGGACAATTTTGAGGCATTCCTGAATGGAGCACAGAGTGCCAGATGACCCTCAACTATGAATTCCTGTTTAATCACCAGACAAATACTTTACTAGGTCAGCAACTGTATTCTGCCAGGTTGCATCAGTCATAAAATGTAAGGATATTCTCCARGCAAGGAGACTTCCTCTCTCAAGCCATTTGTCCTTGGTGTCACTGCAGACAAATGAGAACTCTGAGCATTGTGTTAATTTTACAGCCTTAACACTTGGCTGCAGTCACTACCAGCTCACCACAGAGATGTTTGCAGAGGACTCTGACCTGCTCTCAAATTATGACAACCCATGAAACACCACAAAACCAAATCTTCTGGATGACTATTACATGACAATATAAAACTCATTGGCAAGGTACAAGAGGCCACATAACAATCACATACATGATTATCCACTAGCATAACAAGAAAATAAGAATTTTGGGATACTTAATGGATGGCAAATTACATTTGTTCCAAATAAGCTCAAATTTGTATCAATTAATRTAGAAACTAGAAGTTTTAAAATAAGCTCTGTATCCGCTACACCATTGAAAAAATGAAAGATTTAATGATGAGAAATTCTAGTTGAATACATATGGAGAAACATTAACATATGCCTGCTCACCATTGCATAGATCTTCAATTTTAATCTTGCWATTAAAAGTAAGAGAGAATATGAAGATAATTTGTGGATTTGATTCATTCAATCTTTTCCTTCCTTTTCACATTGCAAATACCTTGCTATAACCTCTCCAGTGCACAGGGGGAAAAAAAATCTCCCTTTTTATTTTAGTTAAAAGCTACTTACTGGCATACTGTGAGAAAATGAATCTCTGAATCTTAGCTACAAATCTGTGCATTCCAGATCAGAAGCAGTAGTAGTCCTCAAATGGATCTAAATCTCCTTTCACTCGCAGTCACGTACCTATGAAATTGGAAATATATTCTGATCTTGCATGTGCTATTCTCATTTTTATAAGCAGATGCTGAACATGCTTTTGTACAGATGAGCTTTAAAAAAGAACTGGGAGGAGATTTTCTACTTTGAGTGTGGCATAAGATAAACCATCAAAACTTAGAAAGAGAAGAATACCACCTGGTAAGAAAACTCTTGAGACTGTAAAGGCAGGAAAGAATTACCGTACCACCATTTCTTAGTTTATATTGATGAGAAAATGAAGAGACAGATGTGCAAAATAATTGGTATTCAAAGTTGTCATGGTTTGTCCAAACAGAATGGATCCCACTCTCATTACGYGATGAAATCACTTTTCAATTAAAGCAGTGTATGTGCTTCCCTGTGGATGAAAATCTCCCTAGCCAACTCACRAAAGTACTCAAAACTTCAAATTACTAGTGGGATGTATCTGGCCTTTGGATAGTATCAGAACAGCTAAATAGTTTGCATTCCCCTGTATAATTTATAACAACTCTGATCATACCAGGAGATTTGGTTTAGAAGATTTTGAACATAAAAGGGCATGAAAAGCTCTCAGAAGTCTGCAAACAGAACTCCTGGAAAGGTATAAAAATGCAGAATAACACAATGCACATCAGTTTTGCTACTGTATCAAATGAAAACCCAGTCTTGGCTACTGGAATAATTTAGTAGATGGAGATAAACCTTTTGATTAACTACACATAGGTATACAGACATACCTTTTGTAACAAGCTTTTCCTAACAGCTAAATATTCTGTCATCTGCCACATCCCTAAAAATTTGTGGGCAATGATGAGTCAAAGTAGTTAAGGGGAAAAGCCCACAGCATCAGTGGTATCGTGCGAGCAGTACAAACATGGAGTTAATCTAATGAGTCGATTCTTCAATCAGTATTCAAGATGTTGGCTCCCCCTCAGTGAACCAGGGACAAGGGAACAAGTGCTGCAAGTGTAGAGCAGTCCCAAAAAACGAGAAAAACAGCAGAAAGAAAGATGACTTCTTCATACTGTCAGGGTATGCTGAAACCAAAATTAGCTCAGTCTTGGGTTAGAGGCTTCCTCCCCCTGTTCCCCCCATCCACCCTTTTCTTCTATAAGAGAACTGAAAAAAGTCAAACATGACATGGACTTAATTCGCAGAAATTCCTCAGGCATTGGTTATGCACTTTCCACAGATGTTAGCTGTTTTCAAATGGAAATTACAGTGTCAGACATMATTTTCTCAGAAAAACAGTTTTAAACTC
This sequence comes from Cardinalis cardinalis, assembly GCA_014549065.1. NCBI lineage: Eukaryota > Metazoa > Chordata > Aves > Passeriformes > Cardinalidae > Cardinalis > Cardinalis cardinalis. The sequence goes on along the minus strand of JACDOX010000082.1, from coordinate 2,483,368 downwards.
TTTTGATCGGAAGAGATTTAGCTCAGTTTCACATGAGTCAGGGTGAACAATTTCTAGAAGGTCCCCTGGGAACAGCATTTGGATGCTAAAAGACAAAAGCTTTTCAAGCAACATGACAATAGAAAAACTGGAGGTATCTTCTGTAGTGTGCAAGTAGGGGAAGGGAATGGTGGGAAGAAGTGCATGAGGACTACAGGGATTTTCCAAAAGAGCATGTGAGAAAGCAGCCAATAAACTGACAAAGCATACAGCATCACTTATTTCACCAGCAGCATTTAGTCTCTAAGGTAAAAAATGGGGTTTTTTTAGCTTTCAAAACAACTCACAAAGCTGCCAACTGTTACTCAATGCATTATCAAGTTAATGGAGGGAAGGGGTTGGGGTGGGGGAGACACAGAAAGAGAGAGCTTTTATCTTCTCCAACACTGACCAAAAGAATGAAGTGAAAAGTAACAACTCCAGGCATAGATCAGGGTTCTCCTCTGCAGGGCAKTGCATGGCTGGATGAATATTAAAATCAGTACACAAAAATGTGCATGAAACAATTGCCTTGAGATCTCCATATTCAAAATGAGTATTACAAATATATCCACCTAGTTATGTGAGCCTAAATTAGCCTTTATTTTTCATTTATCTTAGTTTTTCATTTTCTAAAAAGGAAAAATTCTCCTTAGTCACCAGTGTGTCCCTTACATGCTCATGTTACAGAATTCATTTTATCTTGCTCTGCTTTATTGATATAAAGGCAATAGCCCTTCTGTTGCATTGTGAAATTTTTCTTACCATCCTTTTAACTGTGATGAAGAAATTTACTATATTAGGCAGATTTCTGTTAAGTAATACTTAAAATCATTAAACGAAACAATTTTGAACATTCACCTTGACGATTGCCAAAAATCAAAATAATCCTAACAAAGATGTCCTGGATTTAGAACATAACATTTAATTCCCTCTGCCTTCATCCAATGAATAACTGTCAAAATACTTGCAGTTCTGGCTTGAAACAACAAAGGCTTTTGCAAAGGAACTMTTCTCCTCTGACCACGCTCCACTTCTCTCCTGTCTCTCAAAAAAATAGGGCAGACACATTACTTAGGACACTCAAGTTCAAATGCTGAAAAATTCACAGGCATTCAGCAAGTTTTCAATCCACCTCACTATCCACTTATCTAACCCATAATTTGCCAGTTGGTCTGTTAGGATTTCACTGGACACAGAAGGAAATCCAGACCATCCTGTGTTTTAAGTAGCATCTGCAGTGTCCTTTGAAAGGCAAAAAGGAGTTAGAAGTAGCAGCTGAATTACTGAAAACAGACTGTATTGATCTCTGGTGTGAATCCTGTTCCCTATTTCTTGATCCTTGTTACCCTTGTCTGTTGTTCGTCCTACCAAGGTATTTGTGAGATTTCTGCTGATTTTTTTTCTCTTTCTAGTTGAATTTTAAGGGCTARTCAAAAATACACAGTACAACTATTTGCTGTCTCAACATGCTTCTGTTAAAAACCTTTTAAAAGTCTAAAGAGAATGCCAGTAAGCATTTGACCAAAACATTTGTCTTTATTACAGTAATGTCTTTTTCTGTATCTGGAGCTTTTCTGTGTAACTACTTCTATTAACATGAACACTATTAAATGCTTCCAAAAAYAAAATTCAAGTTATCTCTTAAGGAAGATCTTTGATAGGAGAGCAGAAAAGTCTAGAAGAGGTTGCTGGAGTCTCATGAGTTTATATATTTGTCTATTTCTACATAAAGAGGGGGGGTAATGCTGATTACATATTTATCAGAAACACAATGGAACTGATGATCTAATCATGCCTAGATGCAAGGAAAGCTTCACCTCAGCAGAATAATTGAGTGTATGTAAGTCCATGGAGCCTGACAGATGGAATCCATGGATGCTGAGAAAGCTGGCTGATGAATTTGCAAGACCACTCTTGAATATCTTTGAAATTTTGTGGTGATCAGGAGAGATTCCCCATGATCAGAAGAAATAAGTGTCACATTCTTCAAGAAAGGTGAGAAGGAAGATCTAGGCAACAGGAGATCAGTTCACAACAAGGTGACGGAGGAATTAGTCTTGGAAACAATTTCCAGATACACTAATGCCATTGGGAGTAGTAAACATGGATTTATGAAGAGGAAATCACGCTTAATAAGCCTAAAAATCTTCTTGAATGGTGATTARCTTGGTGATAATCTTCCCTTAGATGAGGGAAGAGTGGCAGATCTTCACCTCAAATCTAGTGAGGCTTTGGACACTGTCTCCTGRGATTCCTTCCCCTCAGGTAAGGTTGAGCCTGAGGGGCTGAATTTGCTGAGATGTTTGCTATTCATATTTTTTTCCCCTTAGAACAGCCGACTTTCTCTGCAGTACCAAGTTTCTGGCTGCAGAAGCAGGTTTAAAATGCTGTTTAAAATGCTGGCATTGTAAAATTATGGATTGTTGAGCAGTAACTTGCTTAAGGTTCCACTTTATTATCCCTCATGACTTACTATTCATGCTGAAAAAGCTTTATAGGTGATCAATAACCCTTCTCCTACCAAAGGGGGATACGAATGAGAAAGTACTGGTCAAGAACAGGGCCAGTCCCAAACTAACGTGCAGGCTGTCCCCACATGCAGGTTCAGGTGAGCAAAGAGGATAGTGTGGATGGGTCTGCTGGCCTCAGTGTATTTCCAGAACCTGCTGATTCCATGGTGCAGGGCTTACACGCACACAGACAAAAATCCAGTGTCAGGGAAACATTACAGCACTGAGAACTTGTGGATCAAATGCCTTGAACAGGTACTATATGGAGGAAAGTCAAAGCAGCAGATCTCTCCTTGGTGTTCAGATCACCTTACAGCTATGCTCTTCTCTTCAAAGCAAAGGAAGAAAAAAAAACCTAAGAAATAAAGACCACCATTTTGTCCGGTCGGCTGTCTGTCTCTGCCAGACAGGGGCAGGATGGTTCTGGGGCAGCCCGCGCTTCAAAGGACGAGACTGGACTCTTCAGGTTTTTGTCTTTGGACTAGTTTATTATCTTTTATCTACAGAGTTTTCTCTCTGCCCAGCTGGGATCTGACCAGCAAGGCAGCCAAGGGCACTCTGCCTACTTACGGGGCGGTTGTGCCTTTTTATAGTAAAAACTACGTACAGCATATTTACATTTTGTCTCCAATATCTTTCACCTTTATTATCTTTCACCTTTATTCACCTTCACCATGAACCAATCCACAAGTGTCAACGTCACTACAGAAGATGGACGACAAGAAGAAGAAAGAAGAACCACGAGGCAGGCCCTGATTCCTCCATCTTGTCTCCATTACCCCCCTGTACTAAAACTCTAAAATCTACATTTCACTTTGTGAACATGTCATCTTTGCATCATTCAAATCTGAGTGGTTCCCATATCTTCATACACAGGTGGCRCATCTTTAGAAGGGTCAAAATCAAGCCACCAGGCACTTTTGGCAACATTCTAGCACCTCTGAGCCCCCTCGGTAAYTCTGAACATCCGAAGTGATGTGCTGAGTTTCTACACCATTTGGCACTCAAACAGTAACTGGACAGGACCTTTCCACTCAAAAAACCTTCAATAAAGGCAATTTCTGCTTTTACTGAAAATTGAAAATGATTTGTTATACACAGACAGTAAGACCAAATGATGTAATAGTCTCTTGTTGTCTTAGAGACCATATGACTGCCCATAACAATTGTTATTTTGTTCATAAATATTCTGCAYGCCAGTCCTGAAATCCAGGGTATGTTGTGACTAAGTTAGACAAATACCAGAAATACTTGTATGAGATTATACATACACATGACTCTTATGCAAGCTCCTTATGGGAACCCAAGGAGAATTTTGAAAAGAAAAAAACTAAAAGCTGTAACCATTCTGAGGAAATCTGATAGCAATGAAGGCAAGGCAGGGGTATCAGAATATTTRCTAGGAAACGAGCAATTTGTTTATACACACCCATTATTACATCAGCTGTTGCACTGCAAGTCACTGTTAATGAGTTTTGAGAAAAGTGGGTTTGTCCTTGACTGAGATGGTTCCAAGCTTTATAAGAGCTTCCTAATTTCAAAACTGGTGCTCAGTAGCTCTAAAATCTGTGCATAAGAAAGCCATGAATAGTAAGTCATGAGGTGTAATAATGTGAAACCTTAAGCAGGCTACTGCTCAATAATCCATAATTTTATAATTCCAGCATTTTAAACTTCAACACCTGCTTCTGCAGCCAGAACCTTGGTATTGCAGAGAAAGGCTGTCAGCTGTTCTAAGAAGGGGAAAGAATTAAAGAATAGCAAACATCTCAGTAAATTCAGTCTCTCAGGTTGAGACTTCAAGGACTCTAAAGAATTCTGAGGGTTCTGAAACCAGAAAGACACCCATGTTAAGTTATTCCAGAAATAATAAGACTAACAGAATCTCATGACAGAGCTAGTGGCATGTTACTAAAACAAGGAACACTTACAATCAAGATACCAGTTTCAAGATCTCAGATGATACAAATTTTATTGTTAGCAAAAATAAGTTCTAAAGGATGCAGAGATACAGTGCTTTGTCTCTTTTGGGCCCGGTAATTGTCAACATGAAATTGTTGGGAAAAAATGCCTTTCAAAGACCTGCTTAGTAGATATTGACCATATATGAACTCCAGTTCCAATGCCAATGCCATTTCAGAATTTTCTTAATTCTTAATTAGGGTTTACCATACCATAAGCATTAACACTGAAGATAGTAATTTGCAATAAATGTGCTGAGCCAAAAATGAATTAGGAAAGAGCATTCTTATGGAAATACTTCAGAGTTTGAGGCTTTTTACTATATTCTTCTCTGTAGATAAGGTATGCTAAGCATGGGTATGATCACTTATGGCAGCTCCCTTACCTTGGTGTGAAGAAATCCCTTGTAATGCCTCCACCGGAGTATGATAACAGAGATGTAAWGCAACGTGATTTGAGAGACCTCACACAGCTTATACAATGACAGAATGGCAAAATTAACAGAACACAGAAATTTAACATCTGGCTGAACTGACAATGTTGGGAATAAGGTTTCAGATTCATTCCAGAAAGCAAGAATGCTTCTGTAATGCAAAGACCCCATATAAGAGACAGGTTTCAGCTGAACCTTAGGAAAACTGTGCCAGTGGCACATAAAAATTTTTTAAAAGTCACAAACAAGACCTTAAATCACAGAACACAAGAAAATCATCAAGTGCACAAGACAGTGTGGTACTATTACAGGTAAAGATTCAAAAGTAACATCTCTCAAAGAAAATGGTACATATTAAAAAACCCCMAAAAATATAAAGTAGCACTTTTCATTTTGTAAATACCAATTAGTTTGATACTTACAGCTCCAAGCAGTTTACACTTTCTCCTTCAATCTTTTCTAGTGAAACATTGGGCTGGTACTGTGGTTACTTCTTCAATGTGGTTACTTCCCAATGTTCATCATCCCTGAATCTTGTCTTTRGGAGTTACACCTGTGAAAAGCAGAAGCAAAAGGGAGGGAGGCAAAAGGCTCAACCATCCCCAGGGATAAACTCAACTCAGCTTTTGTAGCTTTTCTAACCTTATGCAGCTGGCAATAAACTCCCATACCCAATACTTATTTAAACTAATTAGTAGGGAACACAGGACAAAGAAACCCCAAAGTGCTTCTTGAGCAAAATCAACCAAAAAAATTAGTGTATGGCTCAYGGTTAAATTGCCCCACTGCATTTTACAAGACTTCCAAAATAACTACACCATGCAGCATCATTTATATAATGTGAAGGATAGCCCAAACAGTGTGAAATACTGATTTTCAAATTATTATTTGCAAATATTACTGCCATATTTTCATATTTTGTAGCACGTTACCCTATGTTTACAAAAATTACAAACTTCCCTTTGTCAGAACACAWCATTTATTCATTACACATCATTAAATACATGCCTGGATAGGATTTTTGACTAACAGTGTTAATCACCCTGAGGCCATGCAATCATAACACAATAAGGTAATTATAAAATCACGTCTGATCTGTGGCTTTAGGTGAAATGCATGTTTCTCAATAAGAAATTTTGGAGTATTGTAAAATTCTAGCACAACCTTCTGATCAAATGCAATTTAAATGTGGAAGAGGATTGACAACACAGGATAACAAATTTTCTTGCATGGTAACAAGAATGTGTCCTTGTACAGTGTAGTTGCCTTTGTACACAGTTACAATRAGAGAATACTTTGGTAAATGGACAGGTAACTAGGTAGGGACTTCGTTATACAAAAGCTGAATTGTTATTAGTTTGCAAACTTAATGAATTAGTAGTAGCAGTAAGAGTCCTCTGCCCCCTTGTTTTATTGAACACGTATGATAGTCATGATAGGATGCTGCTGTTCCTCAGTCACTCTGCTCTCTGAAGGGAGCAAACAGAGATGGAACAGCAGGAAAATAAAACATATGCTAATGAACACTGAAAAACCCAAGATGCAGACACATAAAAGCAACAGGAAAACGAAGAAAAGAACTCAAAAAGAGCTGAGAAAATAATTATTTTGGTATGGTAAGATCAGCACCAGCTGATCTTAATGTAAATTTTGATAAGATCAGCACCAGCTGRTCTTAACGTAAATTTTGATGGAGTATTTTAATAATACAGTGGGTTTGAAAGTTGCAGGGAAGCTTTAACACATTCACACTCTGAAATTGGCTCCCTGACAGTTGCCTTCTTTTGCAGACAGAAACAGCCTGTGCATACAGAGAAAGAAATCTCTCAGCTACATGTTCTTTCATGCTTTTTCTGCTTAGTCTAAGAAAATACTCATGGTGAGGCTTTTAGAACAAGTTCATTCATCATCTTAAAAATGTTATTTTATTAATACAAAATACAGTGGATATGACTTTGAGACTGAGGAACACTTACTATATTTTTGGCTAAAGAACTAGAGATGAGTCAAAAGAACTTCTTGTCAGTACCCTGCCCCAAGCAAACAAAACAATCAGTGTATTTTACAATCAAGTTCAAGAGGAAGATGCTGCTTGCTCATAACTCCCTAGGTGGTTTAGGACACGTGCAGACTTTCCACACTCACACTCTGATATTTTTATCAGAATCTCTGGTGAGCAATCACAAGTTGATTCTCTCTGTTGCCAGTGGGAGAATCCATCTGGTTCAAACACTTCTGACCACACTAGCATGATGCTATTTCTTTGAGGCAAGGCATGAATGCCCTGTTTAAGAGTTCTCTGACTGATTTTCTGATACATTTTGCATTAGAAACTCTCACCAGTCCCGTAACAACACTCCCACTCTGTCTCTCTGGTGGGCAGAATGCCAAAAAGACAGACTAGATGGCTCTTACCATTTTAAGCCTTCCCCTACACGCAGTCAAACAATCAAGAAATGCTATTTAAAATCTTTACAGATATTTTCTATGAACCACACAATTGTCCTTTCCAGCTTGATCACTTCCTTCTCCTCTCATGTACATTAAATACTTGTATTTCAAATGAGACATCCATATTCTAACCAGTTTCAAATATGCCACATACAGAGAAAGRAAGCAGTGTTTTCCTAGGTTGGAACTACAGAAAGATCCTCTCACCTTCTCACAGAATACAAGAATAGCAATCAGAATAAAAACAGCTTCAATAAGCAGCATCACCAGCACCAACTTATTGTTATGCAGTCACGAAGTAAAGTGATGTCTGCCCAAGCTTGTGAACATTTACTCAGTATTATGTTATAAAAATTCTATTTTAAAATAAAATTTATGTTTTCCTAAATTTCCAGTGTGGGCTCAATTATCACAAGAGAATTATTTTGTCACCCTACAAGTGAATACCACTGCCTTAGTTATGATCATTGACGTTTAAGCCACAAGGATTTTTTTAGATGCCCACATGTGATCTTTTTTTCTCATCTTAGGATGAATTAATTTGGCATTGCAACTGTAAAAGTCAGGAAATTTTAGCTTACTGGAAATTATTCCAGAAATTCCATTTTTTCTGAACATACTTAGGGCTAAACATCAGACTTTTATCTGCTTGCACAATCCTGTAACCCATGGCTTACTCATGCACAGTGCCTGTAGTACTTAGAATCACCATCCTTATGTGGCAAGAGTTGTCAAATTCAAGGGAATTCATTTGTTTATCTTTTTGACTCAGGAATGACTAACAACTCCACTGCCTAAAAGCTGAGAATTGGGAAAAAACCCTGTATATTGTGCTCAGAAAGATWTTTTTTCCCTAGCAGATGCACCTGACACTCCCTCATTGTGCAAGTAAGCCAAGCCAGATGAAAAGCAAGGGAAGAACACTKTGTAACATTGTTCTTGATGAATCCTAAAAGAATCAAAAATATTGGTGTAGTTGGACAGTCTGGCCATGCTGATTAACYTGAAAGGAGCAGGCACTCCACTGATACACTTTTCAATCTTCATTACACAGATTAAATAATACTGCTGAAATTTGACTGCAAAGTAGAGGGCAAAAAAAGAAAATTCACTTTGTTTTGATGACGTTGCTGAATGCTTATCTGGCTGCTCTGCCACCATATCTTGTTTAGTCTAACATCAAACTCCTCCTCTTGCCAGTGAATAAAAACTCCTACTCAAGCATCTGACTCAGATACAATCTAAAAATGATATTCACTATCAGATATAAAACTCAGAAAAGGTATATTGAAATGGAGAAGAAATTAACATCACAAAAACTCACATCTAAGTAGCATTCAAATAGCTTCTCACATATTAAAGTAAATTTTGGCTTGGTCAAGTCTACAGGGAGCTGCAGTCCTTAAAAACAATATTCAAAATGATYTGGTCATTGACAAGGCCCCACATTCTGGCTGCATTTGTGGTCTGCAATYCTGATGAGCAACAAGACCTTAACCCATGCAAAGATTTGCACTGAGAACTCAGAGAACTTTAAAAAATGGCAATATAAGATGAAGACCTTAAATAAAAGTGCCTACTGAGGCTAGCGTTTCTGTCTTGGAAGCTTAGGCTCCTTTTGAGTAAGATATGAAAGAGATTTGCTTCTTTCAAAGTTTATTTTCAGGCTTGCTAACTAYAGACTCTTAAAAAACTGCAAGATATGGAACCAAAGCCTTCAAATAACACAAAATAAATGTTCATTTACTTTGTTTTAATGACCATGCATAGCAAATTTGGAAAATCTCTGTTTCAATAGAATAATTTTAAAGTGAGTAAATTTGTCTGACATCCGAGTAGAGCAGATTCACAGAAGACAATTTTTGTCTCCTTTTGTCTGCCTACTTTAGGGCTCTGCTGTTGCCTTATCTATCAAGAGTTCTGTTATCRTTACGGTGCAAGGATTGCAGATCGCCAGTTTCGTACCTCYTCGATATTTCTCGTAGGCAGCGGCTCTGAGCACTGACTGTTCCAGGTCCTTGCAGTAGTCCTCTRACTTCAGTTCCCWCCRATCCACTCTTTTATAACACTGTTCTTATTGGCTACACGTGTGGCCTGTTGACATCAGGCCTGCTGCTGATCTTTAGTARTTGGTTCAGCTGCGACTCTTTAGGGGATAAGGTTACATTCTATACCACCTTCATTTACCCATACTGTGTCCCCCTACATTCTGTTGGTTTGTCTTTTATGATGGTTGTTAAGCTGTAAATCCCAGAACTTCYTCATCTTTCTAATTTTTAAAATAATACATATGACAGAAGCAAAACAGTTTATAATAAATTCACAATTATTTGTAATATTTACGTGCTTCTTGTATGAGAGAACATACACTTTGCTTTGGGAAATTTTGTTTTGTTCATGTGACAGAGAGGGCATGATATTAGAAATATTGCATTAAAAATCCACAGCAGGGGAGCTATATACATCCTTAATTCAAAACATTATGTCTTCTGTTCTGCTCATTGTAGAGGTAGTAGCAGTTCTGTAAATCAGTGCCATTCACATCCTAGAGAGTCCTGGATTCACCTAGTTTGGGCGGGGAGGAGCTACATATCCAAACTGACCCTGAGAAAGTTTTCACATAAATGTGTCTAGGAAGACCCTAAATAACTAAAATTTGTTGGGAAACTCTTTGGTTCCCAGTACTCTGTCAAAGTCAAAATGTTCAGGCAGAAGTTAAACCATGAAGCAATCACATCTGCTAATAAATTTGTCCTCTGCTTTAATATGCATCATTTACATGCTTATTCAGAAAATTACATTAGTCTGGAAAGATACTATGTGCAAGAATGATGATGCATGTTTAAAAATCCCAAATAAATGTAACTATTTATCCAAACATAATTATACATATACATAGGTACACCAATAACCACTTTCCCAGGGAAAACTTACTTCCCTCCAGCTTTAGGCTTGCATCAGTAGGGCTTMCCTCCTTTTAGCTTGCCTCAACTTTCAAGTTTTGTCTTCAGTAGTCATGTGAGACATAAACCACACATATATAACAACCATTTGATGATAAGGGTATTGTTTGAATTCTTTCACTTAATTTGAATTATTAATGCTAATTGTATCTAATTGCACATGGTTATTCTCTCTTTAATTACAGGTAGCAGGATTCCAGATCATTTTTCCTGATCACCACTGCAGCCCCTGGCATGTCCTACAAACCACAGTGGAGAGTGCAGAAAGCTTTTCACACCAGTGCTGTTAGCAGAAAGCTACAAATCTCCACCCACTAATATTTCCTGACAGAACCCACAGCTTCAGTCCTAAACTAAGAAGGGTCAATTGCTGGAATAATCTCTCAGTTCAGAGATTAAAGCCCTGACAACGTAATTCCATTGCTATACAGCTTCCACATGGGGAAGGAAAGAGCCTTTTGGCAGAGACCAAGCGCTTTCCAGAGTAAAAATGTCATTGTTTACTCCTTGCCTTTCAACTCCAGGCAGAGTTACCAAGCCTGCTACGCTTGGACAATTGCCTGGAGGTCTGATCAGCCTGAGGCAAGCAGGAGGTGCTTGAAAGCTCATCCAGATCCATTTGTGATACCACAGTTTATTTGCTATGCAAAGAACAATTGTCAGTTACTTCAGTTGATTTTTTGAGGTTTTTATATTTAGATAATCTTTTGCACTGTTTTCCTTCAGCAGTGCAACTAGAGGAGAAAATATGAAAGTTGTTCTTTTTCCTGTGGCAAAGACTCAGATGCACAATATTTGGCCTAGCTATAGTTCCAAAATATCCTAATGTGGACATAGCTTTTACTGGCAAAAGAATACTAGTTAATGTCACCATTTGCTGAATTAGGCTGAGCAGTTTTTCAATTATTTATACTTTTTCCATTTCTACAAGGTTTCAGCTGTCCAACAATTTTCCTAACCCAAGTGTCCTTTAAATAAATATGCTCCTCAGCAACAAAAAAATCCCAAGTCAGGCCCAGATCCAGGGTAAAATTTACACCATTTAAWGTCCCTTCCTAAAGAGATGGCTGGACAGAGTGAGTACTTATTTAACAGTGTTCCTGTATCTCCATTTCTGCTTCCAAGCTTTGTGTTAGAATCCTTTTATTTGGGTGGGCATACAGTAATGATTTTCTGCCATAAAATAAGTATTTCCACATCAGAAACATTTCACTTGTCTCTCCTGAAACCTTTTCATTTCACTCCTGAATATTTTACATGGATGTGCATTGCCAAATTGCAAATCCAACAAGATGCTTCCCAATCCTCTTCAATTATATTTTTTGAGATAAAACACAGGTGCAATGATGATGATAGGTTTTTGACTTTAGATAAAATGTTAGTGAGTGCTGACAACATCCTGAATCCATGTAAATAGTTCACACTTTTTTCTGACTTGCCACTGCCTAGAATTTGGATAGGTACATTAAAGAAAAAACACATAACCAAGCAAACAAAGGAGTTTCATTTAAGGGTGTCCCTGTCTTGACAGAGGGCCAAAGAAAGGGAGGATGATCAGGATTTRAGCTGGTGTCTGTAATGTAGAAAAGACTCTCTAAGCCACTAGATCCTTCCACTCACATCTTCTGGGTATTCACTTCATTTATATACTTCTGTTTCTAAGCTGGTAAGATGTTTGAGTGGTTTAGAAGAAAGAAAAACAACTGTCAGCTGTGCAAGCTGTGAATTTTTGGTCGACAAAACCTCTTTAACTTTATTTTAATTAAAGTCAAATCCTCCAGCCACAGAGTAGTGAAGTAGAACTAGTGTAATCTTGAGACAATGAAACATTAATAAAAAAATCATATGTCAGATCTGAATATTGATATGAATTAATTAATCTATTTATTGGGATAAGAGGAGAATACAGGCAAAATAGGAAATAGACATCCTTCAGCATCTAGAACATTCAGGCTATTGCAAGAAGAAACTGCAATTTTAGGAACCAAAGGAGTAAACTGAAATTGTACTACAACTTACTGATAGTGAAAGAATAGGCTTGGGAATGAAAAGCTCTGCTGTTCAAAGAGCTGCTGAAACAGTCTTGAAGTGAGTCAGTTTGACATTACTGAAGCAGACAAAGTTAACCACACCGGTGGCAGAAATGGCCAGTTGCTGRAAATGTAGTAGAAGGCCTATAATGACAACATATAATTTATATTCCTAAACACACTGTCCTCCTCAAGAAYGTTTTTGAATACCCTCTTCCTCTTCTTCTATGAAGTGGCGATTCCAAATTATTTACTTATTCAAKCCCTAACATCATTTCCTTACTATTATGCCCTGAAGTATAAAGTATGTAATTAAGTATGTAGCATGTATGTGTTAAGTTTTTGAACAGTCTGCGAACATGCACTGAAAAGTTTATTTCATAAAAAAAATCAGAAAGGTGATCTAAATGATACCTGTCTAGGAGGGCAAGGAGATGACATATCACCTAACTCAATGGTGAGTTGGACACACAGTATCAAAATCTTGGTACTAACTTGGGCTTCTTTGCATCTYCAGACCTCAATAGAGTGAGCCAGCCCTTCTAAAATAGATTCGAGCATATTTTGGAAAATGCTGTCATAAATGAATACTCCAATTTAATAATAAGGAAATTTATTAAATAATCAAAGTATARATTTGGAAAAAGCCACAAGCAATTTGACTCTGAGYCAGGYRATCAGWGTTGGGGAAACCCAGGATTTGGCCTCTATTGCACCAAAGTCCCTGGGRGTCTCCAAATGTCATTTCTAGAGGATTTGTTTCATACAGGCTTTTGGGCTGTGGAAGGGGCTCTTCTTTAGCATATTTTAGCATATTATCATAGTTTTTTCTTTCTTGCTACACGTTTCTTGGAACTGGTGAATAATTGCTGAAATCCTGTCAGGTGAAAATCATCTGGGATGAACTTCTGGTGTCTAACATTATCTTATTGATGATGCCTGTCAAATGCCTCCTGCTGGGGTCTTGTCAGACAAAAAAAATCCCTTGAAATATAAATCTCTGGAGACAGTGTCCTCCTGSTGTTTGAATCTCCATCCTCATCACTTAGCCTATTACTGCTTGCTGTCTGACACTGGCTTTAGTACACAAAATGCCRTGGTTTTTAATTTCCTTTAGMACWAATTATTTTATAACATATATTACARTGCCATTYACAATTTTTGCTTAAATCAGGTCACACAAACCAAGTGGCAAATAAGATCCCAATCATCTCTCCTGACCAAGCCCTGCACTGGCTCTCCAGTCCTTACTCATCAGCCAGCACCCCCTTGGTTCACAGCTGGGGGARGGTGCAGTTTAACAAAAAGCCATTACTACCCATGGAAAACCCACRAATTCCCAGAGGCACGTGCAATGTGTGCCTCACAAACCCCACCCCTGGGTGAGTACACTGCGTTCAAAGGCTCACAGCTTCCTCAAGCACCACTTCCCCTCAGAGCATGCCAAAACAACAATCCCAGAAAAGCCAACACCCACGTGAACTTTTAAACTGTCTTTTTAAAAAGAGCACATTCATTACTAAGGTTTTTTTCTTGCCTATTTGTAATGACTGAAAAAAATACTGAATTAAAGCAGAATGAAAGAAACATGACAAACAGGAATTACGCTAGCTTGATTACAAATTTAAATACACACAGTAAAACTGAACACCATAAATACCAAATGTAAAGATTTAGTACATCAAAATCTACTTAGAGAATATTATCTGTAAAAGTGTCCTTCAAACTTTTGCCCTTCAAAMCTATGTTCCTCAAAATACAAGTATAAGTTTAAGAAAAAAGAGATAAACTGTAATGCAACAAAATGTGTTGACCTAGCTACACAAATCAGCAAAAAAGGACAGTTGAATGAATAAAAATAATTAAGAAAGAGACAACAGAGAATATCACTGTGCCTAAACACTGTATAAAGCACAGAAGGTACAAGTGATGCAGCTGTCTCTGCCCCATGCCCCAAACTCAATAAAAAGGAGACGGCAGAACTGAAAAGATAAAGAAAAAAAGCAGCAGTGGGCAAAGTTCAGAAGTAGATTCCACATGAAGAAGAAATTTATTTCAAAACAAATGAGTAAATAAGGCAACCAAAAAAACCACCCCACCCAAAACTTTTCAACAGGGGAAACAGCAGTTGAAGGCTCCTGCACTAAAGATGCATGAATCAGTAGTGGAATCTTAAAGGTGAATGGGAAGCAATTGTTTCCTTTTTCCCTAATCATGAGGCCAGAAGGAATTGAACTAAACTTTCAAGGSCAGAAATGAAACAGGCCACTTGTTTCTTTTTTTTCCTCCTAAAAATTAAAAAATAGTATGGGATTCAAACCAGAATATATRTAACAATTTCTCACTGCTACTTTTTCTCAGGATGCTTACAGAATCTTAATATTGCTGCAGCATAAAGGACATTTACAGACAAAAATGTATGCAAAATATATGCCCGTAACAGCTTCATTTTCTTAGAAAATCAAACCAAAAGTGGTACATTGGTCTTCAGACAGTTCTGGTAAATCAAGTGCTTCAAAATAATTTTATTCCATGTGCTGGTCTTCCATGTTTCATCTAGTTCAAATTCAAGTGTACTGTGGATGGTAATAGTCTTAAATGCACTAATATATTATTATATATTCATATAYTAAATTAAATCTACAGTGTGGGGGCAGGAAGATGAGCAGATTGGAGGAAATCTCTTTTTACACAAATCTCATAGCTGTTCTATGTTTGCACTTTTAATGGGTTCTAAATAATTTCCCAGGGTAAGAAAGATTAAGATTAAAAAATACAGACAAGATATAGAAAAAAGTACAATTGCGAGAAGCAAATCTGTGAGTTTAGGGAATGTGAASAAAATCAGGAGGATTGTTTTCATATTCTGAAAAACTACACAAAGTGGATTTTTACTTTTATCTTTTGGGGATGGGTAGTGGGATCCAATCCAAAGAAAGCTATAAGGAAAGTCTTAAAGTATATAATATACCTAAACCAGAAAAAAAATAAACCAAACCATTTTAAGAAATAGTAGTACTGGTAATTTCAGTACAATTTTTCATTGTGCTAAAAAACTAAAACTAAAAAAACCCAACAGCTATTTGTGGAATATAAATATCCATGGGTTTGGATGATTTCTTTTTTTCTTGAAGTTAATTCATATATATCATCCTTTTCCAAAAGTAATTTCAGTTTTGAAAAATRCACATTCTTAATAGATAAAAGAAATTATCTTTTATCTGGAAAAGCCTAGATAAAAGGTAAGAGCAGTTAACATCAAAGAAGGGATAGTAGAAAGCAGCTTTAATAAAAGCAATGCTTTCTAGGGAAGACTCACAGAAAAGCAGTGACAGAAGCTTAAATAAAATGCAAAACCTACAGTTGCCTACTGTTACCTACAYACGAAATTCTTTAGGGGAGGGAAACACCAGTGGAGCCAATTCTTTGATGCCAAAGTGAAAAAGCATAACCAGGGTAACAACTCGTACCAGTTAAGAAAGATCACACTTTACACAGTATTGCTTATGGTACAACATGCTTGTAATAAATGGCAGAAAATTTCCAGAAGACACCACAGTTTATTATTTATATAGAAAAAGTTACTTGGGGCTAGTTACAAGAACACTTGCCAAAAGTGAATCCCAAATGGAAGTAATTTTGAATTAGCCTGAGATTATGAGATCATCAAAAAGATCTCACTTTRTAATTGTACTTTAACTCATTCATGAATCATAAAGTTAGCATTTCAAAACTACTCATCTATGCAGCAATCAGAAAAATAGAAGTGGAATAAAAACTCAGAGATACATACCACCATCTTACACACTAACTCCTGAACCTAACTTTATATAAATATCTTCTTGATTGTATGGAGGAAATCTGATTCTGGGGAATACACAGTCAGCTACTACAGAGCTACTAACAACTGGGTACCACATGCACAATGTTAGTTGATCAAACTGCCGAGGATAAGTCAATTCTATATGCAGATTACTATTCCATTTATTACTTATTCCATTTATCCTTTACATTTTTAATTTTCTTCCATCTTATGAGCATTCTCTCTTACTAAGCATCGTAAATGTCAAGATGACTGATATTCGTAATTTCCTGACACGTATATTCATTTGAGATGTTTGCATTTCTACATCCCCTTTAGACTAAATCAGCCCTGTGAAGGGCCGTGGCAGCAGGAGCTGGTATTGTTTACCGTGAGAGTAACTGGAAGAAGCTACACAAGAAGAAACATGATAACTTTCAGATTACTAGCAAAGTTCTCCACTCTGTACTCAAGAAGTTCTAGSAGTGAATTTCTGAGAGGCAACATACAGACATCATGACAAAGGGAGTAGTAAAGATCTGCTCCTGGGAGGCTGTGACAAAAGGAAGGAGATACCTCCAGAACAGTGGTGATCCACCAAGAGGGATATTTTTGTACATTCCATCTTCCCAGTAAGTAATCCTAAYAACTCCAAGGCCAGATTGCTTCTAATGTAAGTGCAGTTGATACCCACAGCAAAACATAACCTGCAGCTCCTGATTCTTTCTTAACAACTGGAAAAGAGGTGCTAGGCCCAGAGACGACTGGGAACAAGAAACCAGTGCAAGTAATTTAACTCAGAGGCATCTGTTTTATTGAAACACCATCTTCTGAGGGGTCCGGAGACTGTTTCAATCCCATACCAGGAACAAAAACACTACAGAAAAGTTCTTGGGGGACATCAAAGTTGTAAAATACAGTAAGCTATGTCACAMAGAATGAAAATAGCTGTGATTTACATTCACAACATTTTTAAAGGATATCAATTATTGAAGACCTACAGAATAAAAGTAAACCAAAAATATATAGAACACTCAAATTGCAAAACATATTTATTAGTACTACAAATAGCCATTGCATTTTTTCTGCCTATACCAGGTATCATTTCAGAACACTTAAGCTTAATACAACAAACATATAATACAAAGCCCTGTCATTAATAAATAATGTTTAGAGACATAACATATGGCTGTACTACAGTGGACAGCACTGTCCAAAAAAATCAAAGGTTTGYTCTGTTTTTCTGTTATTTCATGTATCAGTTCTAACAAGCAGTCGCACCCCAAAGAAAAATTAATCTTAAAGAAAAAACAGATTCATCTAACAAAASCAGACACTGATAAAAATGAGAATCACCGAAGTTTTAGACTGATAAGCAATGAAAATACGAAACTCAGCATCATATCAACATAATTATCATCTGTTGTTTGACCCAATTAAAGAGATCGTATACATCCATCTTTCTTTTACAAATTAAGATAAGAACTTMGTCATATGGGAAATCAACTCAGCAGAAATTCCCTAGGAAAAATTTAATTAGACTTTTCTTCTCTTTCCTTTTCCTTTCGAGTCTGTTGTACATCAACACAGTGACTGGTAAAACTAGACACAAACAACAACCAGCTCAATCTAGGCTGGAATTGCAAACATGTTATTGTTCTCATAATTATGTCGATTTTGAATGACATGATCTGTAAGAAAGACTAAAACTAAGACAGCAACCTAAATACCTTATTTCAGATAATATTTTACCAAACTTTTATCTTTAGAGGCCATTGTTATCAACTGACATTTAAAGTATATACAGAAATTACTCTCTGTTCTGGTCTAAGTAGTAAAAACCATTGCTCTACGTATCAACATCTGTAACAGCTTGCTGGCACCCTACTCAAAATCTGGGGTGGTGCAAGGGGAAAACAACTCRCAGTCTACTCAACTCGTGACTGAGGTTCATTTGTTCAGCAGCACTATGACTACATAAGCCATCCTGGTCAGTGCGAAAATAAACAACATAAAGAGCAAAGAGGCAAAAAAAAAGTCTGTGGCACCTGTCACTACAATTTCTCAATGCTAATAATGCAGTTCATTTCTAAATGTTAACTTATTTATGACACAAACTGATTATTTCACTTCCTCTAGAGGAACTTACAAATGCTAGCTACATGTTTTTAATACATGTGATTAACTAAGTCTGTGGAAAAATACTTCATAGTTTCATATAAAAGATTTAACTTAGCATAGAGTGAGAGAGGTCAAATACCTTGCTTGACTCATATTACCCCAAAGGAAAATAGGCAGAACTAAAGCATTTAAACATTAGATTTTTGGTCAGCAGTCCAGACTGAGTTAACCAAACCAAATTTAAAAAAAAATTACAAACCCCAGAAAAACACAACAAACCAAAACCAAAAACATGCCACTGTGCCAAACCAGAGACTTTTCAAAGGATTTTTTTTTCACAATTTCCYACAAGAACCACCACAATTTCTACAGTTTTCCCAAGTCAAGATTAAAATAATTCACACAATACAAAAAAATGTAGCATTTGATCCACTTGGTGACAGGTATAAAACAATATACAGTATACTTAAATAGCTAAACTACTCAATAAATATTAGATAAATAGCTAGATCAAGCACAGCCGTGTTTCAATGCTTGGCCACATGTTAAGTTTAAAAGGTCTGTTGAGTTTCCATGATGCAGGACTCTCAGCTTACTGGTGGAATCTGTCAGAGCACATGGATTTGTGTCTTTTTCCATTAATATGTTTTGCTGAATATGACACTTGCAAGAAGATACATGTGCATGGAGCTGCACATGACAGGTGAGAAGATACAGCAGAGAAGGTGATAGAGAAAGAACACATTCAGTGTTTAGTATGACCTCTTCCAGAATGTCTGCTGACTGCACTACCTGTTTAATGCCCAACTAATTCAACTGTTTATTTAGCAAAAGCTGCCAACCAAGATATCAACACCATAAACAGTAGTTACTTGTGCAGCTTGGAGAGCTGCCTGCTGGGAGTGGAAATGATGCAAACAAGACACAACAGACTACGAAACAAGCATTGGAAGACTGTTTTAGACATAAATTTGTATTTGCATGGGGTTTCATGGTTGTTAGTGGCTGAATGGGATTTCAACACTCCTAGCTGCAGTAAAGCAATGGGTTCACCAATTGAGGGTATTGAATCAATCCAGTCTTTAACTTACAGATCTATGCATATACTTCCATATTCTCCAATTAATGTACCCTCCATATCTATTCATAACATCTCATTTTCTGTCATTAAAATAGATGTAATTGCCAATGTAGGAACTAGCTGTGATTAAGTTCTCTGAACATCGTCTCAAAACACAGTCCACACAAACACAATATGCAATCCAACTTCTGCATGCCAAAGGGAAAAACAAAAACCATTACTGCATAGCTTAGCCTGTATAAAACTGCAAAGGTTAACTCTCAAAGGTTAAAAGTCTTTGAGGTCTTAAAGATTCAAGAAGTTTTGACCATGGGTGGCACCCTATTAGGCTGTGTCAGAGGAATTCACCAGGACAGTCCTCTCTGGGCAGTAAACCAGTTCCATACAGACAGCTTAGAAGGGAACAACACATGAGGSAAGCAAAGGAAAGCTTTGCCATTAAATGGTGAGCCAACGAGTCAGCGCTCAGACATTCCACTTTGGGCTGATCTCTTGTCTTTCTTGTGGGCCTTATTCCTTAGGGGCTTTTTTCTATCAGTCCAGCATGTCAAGAGAACAAAGTTTAGAGCAGTAAGAACCAGCCATCAAGCCTTGGAACCTTGAGCCCTTCCCAAAAGAAACAAGACCTCTATGTTATTTTAGGATTGCTTTTATAAACAAATGGTTTTGCAACTTTAAAACAAATCTCAAAGAGCATACCYTAAAATTTAAAGAGAAAACATAGAAAGAATACCATCTTCATTAGTTAAATCAATTCTCAAAGGAAGTGACTATGGTAACAAAAATAGAAAAATTTTATCTATGTGCATAAATCCCTCTGTCACCAATTTTCTCCTATCTCAGWGTTTCCAAATCACTGTACATCCCCACACCATAATTTCCCTGAAAACGGAGCTATTACTTAAAAGCATAAATCTTTTGAAATTATTTGAAAGCAAGTCAGGAAATAGAAAAATATGTCACCTCTTACTCCTTTTGGAGCAGCACAATAAGAACTGCAATCTACAAGGCATGAAAAATGTTATCATTCTCATGTGGGGTTTTTTTTTAGCATTAACATCCATAATTTTCTTTGCCATAGTATGGTCCCAATTCTATTACTCATATTTTACAGCCAAAAATATTAAAGGACAGCCATGGTTCAATGTTAAGGGCTTCTTGAGGTGAAGTAAAGCATTCCAAAATTCACCCTCAAAAGAACATGCTAAAATAACATGCAGACTCTATAAAAGAACAGCTTTTCTATTAATTAAACTCTACCACTTTAATCCAGCAAAAGGCACCAATTCCAAACAGAAAGAGCAAAAGCTATTTCTGCTCCTGCCACCTTTCCCCCTTCATTCCTTTTGTACTTCTAAACCCTGGARAGGACAGAATTTAAAAATGAGCTTTCTTTACTTGCAGCTTTGTCAGCATCTTACTCAGGTGACAGCAATATACTGCTTTTGAGCATTTGTTGTTTGGTTAAAAAGGAATTCAAATGTAGGCGTTGCTTACATATGGAGTAAATTTAACCAATGATGATTAAATAAGGAAAAAACGGAGAACATTCAAGTCCTTTCTCACCAGATTATATTTTGTCACAAAYATCGTACGCTATTTTTAGGTGAGAGTGTAATAAGTAACAATGCTTTTAAGTTTTTGATGTTCAAATTTCTCTTTAAAGATAGCTGGCTCAGCTCACGTGTATTAAAACCATGGGGCTGCCAACATGCAGGTTGTTTTCAGATGAGCAAAGGCATTAAGAAGAATCTTAAGATGACTTGGCTCTTCTACTATCTTCCCTATCAACAACTGGAACATGCCAAAAACATGATATTAATTAATCTGTTACATTATTTGTCAGAAGGAGTTTTTAGAACAGCACAGAAGCAAGCAGGGCCCTTAGGTGTTCCTAAATTTTCCTGCTATTAACCCCCCACAGCTTTTTAAAAAATTATAAAAAACCCCAACTAACAAGTTAACTGGGCAAGGTATTTGTTATCTCAGCAACTCACAATGRTAGTTCTACCATTTTGACAGAGCTTAAAAGTAAAATGTAAATCTCAACTCTAATCGCTAGAACAACAGAATCTGATCCTCCTGTTATCATGGACACACCCACATCAAAATCTCATCATGTCATAGGCATTCCACTRTGTTGGATTTCTGTGAAAGTGTCTCTTGCAGGCAATATTTATCACTTAAAGATTCTGGCAACATGCTGCAAACATAGAAAATGTACTCAAGATGGTCAGAGAGCCCTTGCTGTGCTCTGTCACTGTACCATTCCCTTGAAGAAAACATGCTACATCATCTTAATTGTAGCAACATCTGCATTTGCACAATTGTTTCTGCATTACTTGTTGTTAATAAATCAAGATGACAGAATTAGAATCATGATCATTTTTTCAAAGGTTTCCACTAGTTGAATCACTACTGTTGGCTCTGACTCCCAGCAGAGAGCCCAATGTGGGAAGTGTCCTAGACAGCACTGACAATACTGTATTGCTGCCCCTACAGAACCTCCCTGCAAACCATGCTGCATCAATTCYTCAGTTTTATATGCATTTTAGAATTATTATAAACCACATTCATCTCTTATAGTGTTGTCAGAAGTATTATTAAAGACGGTATTCTGGCCGTTCTGCCACCGAAAAAGAGGAAAGCCGGGTAAACAGAGCTCCTGAGCAGCACTGCAGCATCAAGCAGCGAGCGAGCTCTGTCAGCTGCCGGCCGCGGGGCACAGCTCCATCCAGCGTGCGCTCCCATCCTCTGCAAGCGCATCGCAATTCCCAGAAATCCATCCATACATATTATAATTGCTTATTACCATAAAACCCTCCCCTGGTTCAGCCCCTTTCATGGCCTTCGGCTGTGGCTGCGTTCCCAAGCCAGACACACTCCCCTCCCAGGTTCCTTTATCTCCCTTCTGTCCTTGCTCAGTGAGCACACCCTGTGCATCCTGTTTCTTTGCTGAGATAGCAGAGATGCAGTAGAACTCCTTGTTCTTAGATTAACCCTTTGAAATCAATTCCCCCCTTCAAAACTTCTCAAATTCCTTAAGGCCATTTGATAAGTCTCAACAGGTTTTATCCAAGTGCATATATTGCTGCAAGATTAAGGTCAATCCTTTTGTGAACACAATCAGTTGCAAAGCTGACAATTATTACAATTATAATCACCGTTATAGTGGTTTCCTGTACCTCAGCCAGCCATCCTTTCAGGGACCATTCTTGTATTTCTCAGAGAATTTTAGTGAGTCATTTAGTTTCAGAGGCTGTTTGGATAGCATTGCTGTCAGCAACTTGCTCTATTTTGTTGTCTTTGGAGATCTTCTTTTACATTTGCGATGTGCATACAGCAATGATCTCTATCTACAAACCCCTTGTTCTTTGGCCAATAGTAGATCCAAGGCCATTCTCGTTTGTAATACTATTTTAGTATCTATTTAAAATCTGGAATCCCTTTTCTGTGACTTTGGATAGTTTCTTTACTTACCAAGTTTCTTTGCCATTACATTAGTCAGATCATCATATTGAAACATTAGCAGATCTTATGGGGATGATTCCCCAAGGAATATATTCCCCTTCTGAACTGGGGATAGGGAGGCAGGGTGTAATGGTGAACAGATTACRCATTTTACCAAACCCTTGGATTAAAATAAATATTAAATTTTCTTCAACACCCCCACCTAAAGACAAAATGATTCCCATAAACATTAGTCTATACATTTTGCTGCTCATTTACAGTTGTCTTTGAAATTTTCAGCTACTGAGGTCTGGTGTTTTCCACTGTCTACTCTGGATTGGGAGCTCTCTTAATTTGGGTGCAATACATGCAGGAGTTAATTCTTTCACAGCAATTCTTGTAGTCAACAGAAGCAGAAAAGGTCTTTCCCAGTGCTCCTGAAGKGGCTCACATTTCCAGGTCTTGATGTATACGTGATCCCTGGCTGAAATCAATGGAGTGGAGTGTGTAGGGTAATTCAAGGATTTCCCTAATGAAATTAAATATTCTATTTCCTTATTCCCAGTTTGTCACTTGGTCCTAGGGAAGGTTACAATAGTCTCCCAAACATAAACTCCTAAGGGCTCAGCTTCAGGGTAGTTCAGGCCTGTACTTGAATTCATAACAAGGCCAGTGGTAAAACCATTTCAAGAAAGTTTCCTGACGCATTTTGCTAATGTACCCTTTGATTTGTTTGGTTTGATTAATTTGTGCAACCATTCAATTAGATTGTGGTCTCTGTGGACTATCTAAATCCCAACTAATACTCAATGCTTACTCAATTGATGTAACACTTCAGATATAAAATGGGGTCCTCTATCAGATGATATCCAAACCTGGGTATGATCTCTTTGAGGAGTACCTTGGTGACTTCCATAATGTTGTTGGTGCAGTAGGGGAAAACTTCTGGACACTTGGAAGAGGTATCTACTAATACCTGACAATTTTTGTCACACAGACRTGTGCARCTCCTCACAGCACTGACACCTCCTTCTTCTTCACAGCACAGCCAACAAACTCCATCTCTCTCCTCACCCAGCTAACCCACTCTTTTGTAGCACTCCTCTTCTTACTGGACACAGCTGTGGCCTGTTAAGGGCAGCCTGTTCCTAAYCTTTGGTGATTASYASRGCTGCAACTCCTCAGGTGTGAGACTACCTTCTGCACTRTCTTTATTTTCTTACATTCTATCCCTCTACAAATATACAGATCTCTTCCTAAAAGAAGAACCAGACGCTCAGGCATATATAAAAACTGGTGTATTATCCACTGTTTGTCAAATCGAAAGTTAATTGGATAAAGAATATTTGTTTTTCCAATTTCCCAGTTGCACCAATAACAGTTACAGTTTCTTGGCTTAATTTTCCCTGGTTGGTGTTTAACACTGAATAAGTAGCCCCAGTGTCTGTTAAAAGTCCATTTTCTGTTTCTATTCTTTTTCCTTCTTCTCTTTTTCCTCTTCCACTCAGACACACAGCACACACACGGTGCACAGAGGGCACACACAGTGTACCCAAGGCTAGCACAAGACAACATCAGCTGTTAAATGTTCCCCTTCAAACCTCTTCCAGCCTTGCAAAATACAATCTAGAGGTGAACTTCTAGGTATTCCTCTGTCTGGAGCCTGTGATGAAAATTCTAAACCCATCTTGCAATCACTRAGACTGAAACAAGAGGGCACTTCACACCCACAGATGCAATTTCAGCTAAACACACAGAAATCACAGCACAGTGTACAGCACACACCCCAGTTGCCACAAAACCCCAAAAGACACTCAGCTATGCATCCATAAATGAGCAAACAAGCAAACAAGCATCACGAGTGTCCCAGTGCCAATCCTACGTGCTGGCAAACCCGAATCAACACACAACTCCCCCCATACACACGCACTCCAAAAGCTCAGAAAGGCCTCAGAGCATCTGAGCAAACCCCACCACAAACCATGGGACARCATCAACCATTAGGAAGAGAATCCAGCCATCACCTCAGCCAGGGACCCCGCGGCTGTCTCGGGGCTGTAGCAGGGCAGTGCCGCTGCCCAGGCACTGCTGCTTGGGGCAAGGGAAGCTGTGTTGGAACTCCTGAACTTTAGGGTAAGAGGAGAAATGTGTCCCCACAGAGTCTATTGCAGAACCCAGATGACCTGGACTTCGAAACTTTGGAGGAAACTGAGAGGTTTGTGGGGGGAATAGGTGTCGCCACGTTTCTCTTCACAGAGAAAAAGTAAGGCACAATTCTTCCCAAGAATATTTCTGGGTTTCACATTCTCTGAACCTCAGAGAAAGGAAAAACAATTCTCATCATTTGCTGTGCCTGTGTTTGTGCCAAAGTAGAATGCAATATGGAGATTGTTTAGCCAAAGTGATGGTGTTTTGTTTCCTTGGCCTATCAGGGCCRGGTGTGTGTTTGTGTCGGGACTGTTGGCTGACAGTCATGAGATTCTGTGCAGTGGAGTGCAGTTGTGTGCAGAGTTGAGTGCTTGGCAGCTTCAGTTTAGATGTAATGTAATACAATACAATAAAGTAATGAATTAGCCTTCTGATAAGATGGAGTCAGATGCATCATTCTCTCCCCTCGTTGGGGGTTCCTGAAAATACTATAAATACGTGCTAGGCTGTTAGGGAGGGCTGTACCTTCCCAGTACCTCAGCCAATGGGGCAATATGCGCTGGGAGTTTAGGGTAAAAGGAGGCTGCAGCCTCCAAAACCTTGAGAGAAAAACCCCATGAGGTTACACCCCAGTGGCCTCTCTCCCTTTATTTGAGCAAAGGTGCAGGACTTCGGTGTCTCTTTTGTGAACAGTGGCTTTTCATAGCATGATTTTTCACACAACATGAAGATGGAAATTGAAGATTATAAAGTTTGATATATTGCTGAGTGGTAAGAATGCTTAGTTATTTAGGGCAGGAAATTCAATATGAGGAGGGACTGGAGATTTGTCTTTTAGAGGAAGAGAAATCATGGTGGTGACAAGTAGCATAGCAGCTTGTGGGCTCTGGGACATCAGAGGTTGGGCTGCCCAGTTGTCTCATCTTTGGGCCATAACAGTGAACCTAGAGCACAGCTAAGGATGGTCCTATCAAAAAGGCTGGCTTTGTGTGTGTGATGGTTCTGTTTGAAAAATAATCAAACCAGCAGTAAGGAGGCACAGACTTAAGCATTTCCAGTGCTCAGTATGGATTGGACATTGGGAAAAGATTCCTTACAGAGAGAGGGGGTCACTGGAACAGGCTACCAGGGAAGTAGTCACAGCACCRAGCCTGCCAGAATTCAACCAGTGTCTAGCCAACACTCTCAGTCATAAGGTTTATTTTTAGGTAGTTCTGAGTGAGTTGGACTCGATCCTAATGGGCTCCTTCCATGATTCTATCAGTAGTTCAAATCAAAGGTGTTACTCGCCTCTTACAGCAGCATTGAAAAARCCACAATCACAGCAGTTCCAGTGCTGGATGGGACTGGTGTGGCCATAAATTAATAGAGAGGACCAGATAAACTGGGAGGTAAATGGTTTTCTTTGCATGTCTGCCAGGTGTACATGTGGTCTAGCAAAGAAGTTTTTACCTGATAGCCTTGATAGTGCTGCTGCTCATGGAGGACATGATGGGAAGGTGAGCAGTAATTGTAACAGAAATGGTGCCAGAAGCAAACCTGTAGGCATTGATACAACAGCAGGGCAACAATGTATGTGTATAGTAATATCAAAATCCCCAACTGCTTGTCACTCCAGGCTTTCTTGTTTTAATCTTCAATTGGGAGAGAAAATCCACATTTAAAAGACCTTTTCTTAAGTTGTCAGGCTAGAAAGACTTATGCAGGGGTTTTCTGCTCAAGATTTTCTAGTGATGTCACTCACAGAAATGTCATGGCTGGGTAAGGGACTAGTCCTGAATAGTTAACATTCATTTAAAGCATCCCTGCTTTAGGTCAAAACTGCTCAGCAGGTTGTAGCAGCACTACATCTGTCTGATGATACTGTGGTGAAGCAACCATGTCCATCCTTTCACTTACATGTACATTAATGGTTTGTACCCCTGTGCTGCCTGAACCTCACTTTTGAAATACACAGGATGCACAGCTGGCATTCATAAAGCAATATGTACAWTTTTTCTTGGTTCTGTGCTTGCAACTTGTCAAACACCCTGAAGTAGCTTACAGTGAGTCCTCTCTCTRAGAATCTCAGTGAGTCTTACTCACTGAGAATCTCCATTGCAATTWAAGCAGGGATGCCCTGAAGCTCCATTTGTTGGATTTAGATATGTTGGGAAGTGTTTGGTGTAGGGATTTTTTGGTGCAGAGGTTTTTCCTAGTTTGAGGTTTTTAGTTTGTTTGTTTTTAATTTTCTTAACAGAAGAAAAGAAAGTTGTGTCTGTATCAACACACAGAGAATTTTAACTTGAAGGCAGGCAAAATGGGAGAATGCTAGGTAAGACAGCTGATTTCAAGGGATGAAAACAGAAGATGGTAAAGGCAAATGCTTTCTTTTATAGGGAGAACAGGTTTTGGTAACATGTTTTAGTAACATGACTGTCCAAAATGCTGCATCCCTTGGGCTTAGTACACTTCAAGAAGCTGTAGGAAGAAAACATAATGCTTGCTGAAGTATGGCTGAACATCATCATCATCATCATCATCATCATCATCATCATCATTATTATTATTATTATTATTATTATTATTTATTTATTGTTGATTACTATTGAAAAATTGTAGTTTTTCAGATCAGTGAGAATGAAAGAAATGTTCTTCATTTATTGTAGGCAATCTGAGTTTTCAGAAGACAGAAGCTGGATCAGTAAAAACCTGGAAAACAAGTTAAAGCAACTACTTTTACCTTTAAACTACTTAGCAGTCCTGGAAACAGAGGTAGTGAGAGCAGTTGGCAGTTTTGAGATTTACAACAGCATCCCTGCACAGGAGAGAGGGGAGTKAGCTGCACGATGGAACTGCAGGGAGCAAAAGGAGCTGAGTCTCTGAGAGGCAGCACTTCATCCCTTTCTTATGTGTGCTATGAGACGTGTACTTCTGAAGTCTTGGTCCTGTGTGGAACTGGATACTGTCTGAAGAAAGTATCCAGTCCTTCACCATCTTCAGGTGGAAAAAAACAGTATTGGTTTTTCTSTTCTTCATATAAGGTTTTAACTCACCAAAACAGATTTTTTGCTTTTTCTCTGGAAGCCTGTGTTTTAGTCCCTAATTCTGGGATTAGATTTAGACCTGAAATATGAGGTTTCTGGTTTTCCAGTGTTTTTTTTTTTCCACAGGCTTTTAGCTGTGGATTCAACAGATAATTAGGATTTTTTGTTTTTTCAAGTGGGTTGTGACAGCAAGATTTCTTGGTTGCTTGGTTTTTTACGTTGGGGGTGGTTTTTGTGTGTTTTGTTGTGGGATTTTGGGTGTTGTTATTGTTGTATTATTGTTGATGATGATGGTGRTGATGATGATGTTGGGGTGTGTGCCAGWTACATGAAAAGTTTGTCTTCCAGAATCTTCAAGGAAAACATCCTAACTGTTACCAGAATGAGGATGTGGAGCAGTGACTGCACTGCTATGTAATGATGTAGGAACTAAAAGCTACTTTCATCATCATATTGGCCCAGCATGGCCAACAGGCATGTAGAACTTCTTGGGAAATAAAGCAATCCTTCCAGTTACCATGGGAAGCAGATCTAGGAGTGAGCAGGACCTTAGCTCAAGTACTGCTTGCTTAGAACACATCCTTTTGAAATAATGGCAAGTTTGGCAGTGGATATATTTTTTTAAGATGTATATTATTTAATCAGGGGTTTATACATAGCCATACTGAACATGGTTACTGAATTTCAGTTTCTTTCATGAAAATCTGTAGCACTTCCAGGCTGACTGCAGGAAGAATTCTTTGCTTCTTCTCCAGCCATTGCTGGGCATTCTAACTGAGARGGAAAATGTTGGGGGCCAGTCAGGACTAGAAGCTCAGCTTTAGTTGAATAGGATAAAACTCTCTGAATGTTTATTACTTGTGTGGCCACCAGACACCCACTTCCATCAGTGCTTTCAGCTGCCTCTCAAAGCACACTGATGAATGCTTTCATAGATGATGGAAAGCACACACCCCCCAAAAAATAGGTCCTGGAAAGCACACGTCCCAAAAACAAGTGCTAAGAGAAGAAGGGAGAAAAATTGGCAGTAGGATGTGCTCTTTTTGCTCATGCTGCTGGAAGCTGGGAAGATGTTCCAGCAGCTCACATTTCCTGTCTGTTTGGTCTAGGAGACAGGTCCAACTCAAGTTGCCRTGCCAGCATTTGCATTGCAGTCAACCCTTGTCATTTCCACTTGTGCAGGTTTGCTACATCTCCTGTTCAAGTCCAGCAACTCTCATCTCTCCTCCCACACACACCCACACCTGCTATAATTACCTTAACAGCTTCAGGTTTTTTGACCTTAAATGTTAATTTGATCCTTGTCAGCACAAATGTGATAAATTAGACTGACTGCATGCAGCT
This sequence comes from Cardinalis cardinalis, assembly GCA_014549065.1. Taxonomy (NCBI): domain Eukaryota; kingdom Metazoa; phylum Chordata; class Aves; order Passeriformes; family Cardinalidae; genus Cardinalis; species Cardinalis cardinalis. Next base: position 2,454,026 of record JACDOX010000082.1, on the reverse strand, counting down.
CCACAACTGGAATGAATAGTCCTTCCTGCATTTAAAAGGAAAAAACAGCTTTTGGGGGAGCAGGAGGCCTCCAGCTAAGGGAAAGTACATACCACAATAATCCTAAACTGACCTTCCTTCTAACAGATTAGAGTATCTTCTGGAGAAATGAGGAGCTATGTTCTTGCTGTGATTTAGACATCTCTTCTTTTTTAGTGTATACATTTGCTCTTTACAGGCTTTCCAGTTCTAGGTAGCAAAATTTGATTCTTGATATCTTTTTTGATGTGCCAATTAAAAAAATGTTGAGACCAAGAACTGATCACCATGTTTAAAAGGAAGTTAATTTGGACTTTGCCTGTCTGCTCTRGGATCTAAGGACATGTCCTCTGCAAGACCTGGAACATTTGCCATCCAGTAAAATTACACTGGGAGTAGGCAAACAGGGAGATTTTACATTTAATGCTTGTATCAAACTAGTTGCTACCATCTGTTTGCAAAAGGTTGTTATTTTTAGTTTTTAAAAAGAAACCAAGCAAACAAAACTCCTACATGCCAAATGGGTTGTGCCCAGTTACAAAATGGTGAACAGCTTTCYCTACCTTCTAACAGTATTCACAGGACCAGTCAGTGATGCACAATTTCCAGCCAGAATTKTTTTGTTGTGGAGTTTAGTAGAAAGTGGCAAATTTTCCTAACCTAATTGTAGTTATATCTTGGACATGTGTTTCTCTCCTCAAAGACTTCAGTAGAGGACTGAGACACACATATTTTACTCTATAATAAACATTTTTTCCATGAAACTGTAAATACATGGTTATTTTCTGGAGATGTATTGATTTAATTGATCACCTAGTCTTGTAGAGTACCATGGCATGTCTTTAAGACAATAATAATAAWAATAAAATAATGGAGTGGGCAACAGCAAAATTGAGGAACTTTCTTCTTTCCACTCTTCCCTTCAGTGCAGATAGTCATGATACAAATGAATTAAATGAATACTGCATCTCCATTTTTCTCTTGGAAATTGGCTTTTCCTCTCATATTTGACATAGCATTTATTTACATTTTTCTTGAAAGTTATCATTGAAGTCTTTTGTAGTAATTTGGGATAGCAKTCTAGATGTAACAGTCTAGTCTGTGCCCTGTCCTTAAGACAGTAGGTATTTACTATTTCCCTGAAATATCCTTCCCTATTGTCCCATACTGGTGCTTACTTCTAATTAAAAGAATGTGCTCATTCTTTGAAGCGCAGGTACCTTTTCTAATGCATCCCTAGGGCACAATGCTAACAATAATATAAGACTTTTAATTGCAATTATCATTTGTATAGGTATAAAAGTAAATTACTTGGAAAAGCATGAATGAAAAAATTCACAGTAAAGTACCAGCCAAGAAATTCCAGCAGAGTGTGCTCTAGGTTATCTGCTTAAACAGATTTGAGAGTGAGGGAGTAGAAGCAGAGTTGGAAAGGCAGGTGAGTGTTTCCCTAGGATCCAAAATGTGAAGTTCAGGTAGTGAGGTAGAGCCTGCATACACACCTCAAAAATTTCTCAGGTGTTATTATTAATTGTTACACTTGGTAGCTAGAGAATCATTTTATTTATTTGAAGCCATCACATTTTATTATTCAGCCTGAAATAATAGAATAGATTGATGTCAGCAAGTCATTTACATTTTACGTCTTTATTCAAGGTTACCCTGTTCAGGAGACTAAGCTCATGCAGTAGATACTGACAGGAAGGAGGAGTGTCTTTCACTCCAGTTACTTTATTGACTCTTTCTAGCTTGTGTTGGTGATTGATCTGAATGGAAGGAGCTTAATTTATTTTAGATGGAAACATTTTCTGTCAATAATACCAAAGTACTCTTGATACTGTCAGATACCATGAAATACTTTGTGGTATTCACATGCCCTCTGAACGGAGAGAAGCAGAGAAAAGAAYGATCAAAACAATTCTTATCTCATTTGCTGCTCCTGTGTTTTTGAACATGTGGAATGTGTTGGAAGATTGTTTACCCAGGGTGATTGCTTGATTGGATTCTGGTGATGGTGTTTTGATTCATTGACCAGTTGGATCCATGTGTGGGTGTTGGGACTGTCAGCTGACAGTCACRAGTTTTTCAGTAGTTAGTTAGAAGTATGATGTAGTATAGTTATAATTTAGTATAATTTAATATAATATTGTTTTAATAAAGTGAGCGTTCAGCATTCCAAAGCCATGGAGTCAGATGCCAATAATTTCCTTCATCAGGGGTCCTGATTTTACAGTAATACTTCACTTTCAGAAAGATTGATCTGTGTTTGTCTGCTGCCTTCCTAATAGCCAGAAATGGTCATTCCTGTCTGCCAAACCAGTATGCACTACATCAAACAGCCTTTGTGTAGAAGTCTTCTGAACTAAAGCMTTCTGAACTATGTTTGGTTTTGAGTCTCTTATCTTTCCCTTTTGTCCCAAAGCACAAAAGGTGAAAAGAAAATAGCACRAGACTTTCTAGAGAGATCTCATGAGAAAGGCTCAAGTTAACAAACCTTTAAAATCAGGAAGCTGTAGTACAGCCACAAAAACACACACACACATCCTCCCACCAAAGAACACAAAGCAAATGCCCACTTTAAATATGTTCTTTTAAGTGCACTATTGAAAGAGGTGTTCTATGCTTTATGAGCAGCCCGAAGGTGTTGCTGGAAAGGCAGCAGCTGATGAACTGCATTCAGGTTGGCATTCCAGCATGTCCTACAGGCGCTCTGTTGCTTAGTCAGATGGCAGTCTATTTTTACAGACTTGCTGGTTTGTTGCCAAATGGGATAAAGGGACTCATCTGACTGACAGGAAAGCTTAAATTTTTCCATGCCTGTCAGGAAAGAAGTCTTGTAGTAAGGGGAAAGCTTGCACTATGCCATTTGCCAAAGACAGGACTGACAGGAGGTAAGACTATTAAATAAATGGATCAGCTTTCTTTACTCAGAAGCTGTGCAGGAATGATACACCATCTGCTCTCCTGATTGTCCTTAAAGGATAAATGGAAATTGAAGAGAAGTTTGGYCAGGTTTTCTCCTTCATTCTTTCTAATGAGCCCTCATGCTGCTAGTTCAGCATGCAATTTCAATTTAAGACCACTGTAACTCCTTATGTCAGTTAACAGCTTGCAAAGACCCTGTCACTGTGGTTAGTGAGACATGAGGAGAACCATGTAAATGCAGAGTATTTTCTACATGTAATTTGGAGGAGAGGTAATATATGTTTAACAGGTTATACAGTCTTTCATGAATCTTCATTTGTCCTGCACTATTAGGGYTTGAGGTGTTTCACTGCTTTGCTTTTCTGTTTGTTTTTGGCCAGRTTTAATGGCTTTTGTTGGGTTTCAGTTTTGTTCTTTTACCAAAATTAATTTGTACAGCTTCTGTGTGAACTTTCCTCAAATGCTTAATGGGCCTCCTCAGCACCCAAATGAGACACTAATATAATCCTTGTCTAATTATTAGGGGAGAACAGTTAATAGATTGAGGAARAGACATACAGATAAATATAATTTGGCCTACCATTAACCTGAGAAAGCTTAGTTCTATGGAAGAGGAAGTAGGTGCTCCAGATTTCCAGATATTTGGTAACTTAGCAGCTTGCCCAGAACAACACAGAAACCCTGTGACAGCTAGGAATGTGRCCCAGAGCAGAGAAAACTGAATATGATTCTGTAAACTAAATGTACAAGGCCRGACATAATTTCAGAATATAAGAATGGCATCTTTATAACCATATTAAAAAACTGGAAATGAGATCCCCTTCTCTGTGTTATTAAAAGGAAGTTAAATTTCCTTTTCTTACTTTTTTWAAGTTGGGATTGGTGGGATTTTTTTAAGTTAGCAGCACTCATTTGATACATCTGTTGGGTAGATTTCCTACTGGGAAACCATGTCTGTGGGGTTGGGAAATCAGCCCAGTCACCCCAATCATTAAAAGTCTTTCGAGAAGGAAGACAGGGAAATCTCCACGGAGAGCTGTGGACAAGAGTTTTCTATTGGAGGTGGTACAGTGGGACAGCCAAGGGTGGTGGCACTAAATGGGATGGATGGAGCACAGTAAAGCAGTACAGGGTAAGAGAATGTTCCAGTATGTTCCTGGAGGCAGAGGATGAGTCCTGGTCGAGCTCCCAGGCTGATGAGGATGACTGATCAGTGAAGGAAGTGTAATTGAAGCTCCTGCTTGGGGTAACTATCTGAACAGTGCTACACTGTATAGCTGTGAGGAAATGTGATGAGTGTAGAAAGGTCAGTSGTGATGGGGCTGAAAGAAAAAAATATCAAGCTGATGAGAGGGATCAGATTCTATAGGTATTACAAAGAAAGAAATAGCAGGCACAGGCTGGAGATGAGACACACACAAAAAATGCTGTGGTCAGTGTCACAAGTGTGATGTCTTTACAGAGGAAGAATCCAAGATTGTTTTTGAACACGTTGTATTTAAAACCATTACAGAATGTCTGGAARAAATAAAAAAATGAAACTTGTCAGGATCCAGAAGCTGACAAAAGATGGATCAGAACATATTTTCTTTGTGAACAGTTTGTGAAATTCACAATTTTTGAGGGAAGAAGCCCCCTTAGGATCTAACAGAGCTAAGAATGTGAGTCACAAGAATGTGAGAAAACTTCTAGCAGAATGTGCATGCATTAACTTTCAAGAGCTTTGTTCCCTTTGGCACTGATTTCCAGCTTTGTTTCAGAGAACAGGACAGTGCAAATTTCCCGGCTGGGATAGCTCTGGGTGTGTGCATGATTTTTTATGGGTATTACACAGATACGCTGATTTTTATGCTAAGTAAACCAGTCTCATGTAAGTGTTTCTGTACCTTGAGGCTCATCTATATCACAGCAACCATGTGCAGAATGTAAAGCAGAATTGCCAAAGGCAGATGAGGAGAGATGGTGATGGCTGAAGCAGTGTGTCAGTTTGGTGTGGTCAGCTGAGTCAGGGGTGTAAATGAGGACAAGGATGAAGTCCACAAACATGCTCGTGCTGAAAGGTATTGCTGTCAGATGCCTTCAAGGGTGCCCATCACATTTCCCTCTTGGAAGTGAAGCTAAGCTGTCCCATTTTAGAAAGCTGRGGGGAATAGTATTTAGGTTTGAGGACTCCAAGTGCAAGTGAGTCCAGAATCCAAGCAACCCCTCCAGTGTGTGCTTAAAACCTCAACTGTGTGTTTAAATGCCTGAGTCCTTTTCATTTGTTGTCCAGTTCTTTTAAGTTCATTGTCAGATCACAGGATCTTGTTAAATGTCTTTGTATGCAAAGTCCTCCAGTCTCAGACAGCTTGTTTTATTACTAGTGAATAGCAAGACAGACACATTTTAGTCCTTATTTTCAATTATTAGCTTATGATAATAACAATATTGGGGCATAACAATCTGATCAAGGAAAGGCAATTGGATATAAGGGCATACAAAATACTCTTTTAAAGTTGAGACATCTGAGATAGCACATGAGAAAATCAGCAGCCATTCAGTGTGCAACACACCATCAAGTCCCACTTTATGACAGGAGAAAATTAAATGTTATACTAGATTTTACCCATACTATAAGAAATACAGCTAAGAAGTGGGAGAAGTTGAGAAAATTAAAGGAGTAAAAAATCAGAAACTAAAAGAGAAATTGGGGCATGGAAAACAGTAACTAATAGAGAATATAGTCTTAGCATACACCCCTTTTTTCCCTGAGTATTTTCTGGTACATCTAGTAACATTGAAGTCTGCTGCAGTAGTTGTGTGTCATTTAAAAAAAAATCTGCATTTGATATTTTATTTTACTTATTTATTTATTCACTTGGAGGCTGAGCCAAAAGATTTAACAAGGCATAGCAGGCTCAGCAGTTTCCACAGGCTGAGTGCTGACAGTGAGGAAGCTTGCTGATTACCAAGTTAGAGGCAGTTTTCCTTGTACATTACTGCAAATGTAGATCCAAAAGTGACTAACACCAAGGTGTGCACTCTGGGTTTAGGCYGACCCAGAAGAATGTTACTGCATCCATGGTTGTGATGATGTGTGCTCCAGCATGGACCACAAGGCTTCTGAGGCTTTACTGCAGAAGTCTGCAATGTGCAGATGCACCAATCATGAATTAATTTCTCTGGCTTTTAGATAGCTTGGTCCCAGAGGAGCTGCAATTTGTGAGAAGCCACTGCTAGCTTAGACTCTGTGAATTGGACACCTTACCAAAACCAAACCTCCTGGGATCTTTGCTCTGGTTTTACACAGCATCCAATGAGACACCTGGTTTGCCTTGCAAGTGCCACTGCACTCTGGTTTGAGCTGGTTTGGTGGGGATGGTAGCGAGTCTCTGGTACCTCCTGTCCTTCTGGTTTACCTTTTGTTAGAACAGCACAAGCTTTTGTTGAAGTTTTATGGTCCATTTCAAAGCAAACTTTGCCCCTTTATCTCTTTTCTAGGACTCCATCTAGTTTCAGCCAGTTTGTCATTGTATTTAAACCTGTGTCAAATGGTTGCTTTTCTGTTCTGATTTTGTATTTATGTTATTGTTGTTGTTTTTCTTCTGGAAAACTTGTTAGAGCAGTGCACCAGCTGACAGAGAGCCTTAAAGAAGCCATTTGTTTTGATTAATAGACATTCAGTAACATATAATGCTATCAAACTTATATTGCCATTCATACAACCATGCTCTATGATTATGTTTAAAGAAGATGCCACACTAAAGAAAGGTTCAGTTTCTCCTCAAGTCTAAAATATTCAGATCMTTATTGATGAGAGACAGGAAACTTGTCAGGACTATCTGAAAGCAAGGCTCAAATTAAGCAGTCTTTCCTTCTGGCTGTGCCACAAATGCATAGAAGAATCTGAAGGACAAAGACTGTGGRTTGAAATCTTAAATGGACAAGTTGTCTGGGTTGTCTTTCTAGCAGGCCATGCAGATATGGGCAGGCATCTGGCCCTGTGCACTTTCTGGCCCTTGAAATTTTCGAGTAACTCTTCATGCATTGCACTTCATTTTCAGAAGAGCACCCCTTGAAACTTTGCACATTCATTCAGCCAGGGATTCCACTGTGGTTCAGCAGCTGTATAATTCATAGCATGTTAAAGCTGGAAGGGAGAAGTCATACAGACACCRCTGTACTTAAACTACAGCCTGGAGTTTGGTCACTTTACAGTAATGCAGACTGCTCTCTGTTGTACAGGGCTACTTTTGGCTCCMAATCTTTGGTGACAAAGTAGTTACTGATGCTTCATTTTAATATMATTTTTCTCAGATTAAGGATAAAAGCACAAAGATACCTGGAAAAGTTTAGCAGATGCATGAAAATGTTCCCTGGGGAGCCCTGCCAGACAGTGTATCCAGACACAGGTGGTCAGAGCAGGGAGCTGGTGTGGCTGGAATGTGAAAAGACACAATATGATCTGTAAGGTGGTGTTTCTGGCAGATCTCAATCCCTTTTAGTTATTTCTAGCTTTGTCTTACTCGGCATATGTTAATCATCCTGATAAAACAGGCGAAGGAGCAAGAACAGAAAGTCTCCAGTTTGCACTGTCATGCCTTTGATCAGTAGTGCTTACAGTGTACATGGGGTAATGAAATAAGAACCCTTATTGGGGTTTTTTACTAAGAGGCTACAAAACAACAGGTGCAGATTTGTCAAGGAAACTTAAGGGATTTCTCTGATGGGATTTGTGTTCCTGGTCCTTACATGATGGGAAAGTAGCTGCTCTCAGCCTTAGCCAAAAACACACTACTTGCTCTGGGATAAAAATGGAGCTTTAAAGGAGGCGAGCAAATTATCTTCTGACTATCYCAGTTTCAAGTTATTCAGAGAAGCTCCCATATGCCACTAAGAAAGATTAGATATATTAAACAGCTAGTAACTTCTGCTATATATAAAGTGATTTCCACATTTCCAAGTGATAAATTAGCAGGAAATTCACAGGACATTTATGTACCTGTTGCTATTATATTTTAAAACTGATAGTAACTGCTTGYATGTTTCCTACAATATTAATGATAATATTTCTTTTAGAAAAAAAACCTTTCTAACTCGTAGGGAGAAATTGGAGTATGACAGAGCAAATTTATAAACAAACCAGGTAAATCAAACTTGGATGGTACTCTTGAATAAAAAAGCATAATGTTCAAAAGAACTCATGGAGGCATGGAAGCTGATTACTTCAGGCTTCGTTGTTATGGGTGGTATGAGAGCTGCTAAGTGTGAATCATGGTAAAGTAGCACTGCCATAGCAGCAATGATTTAAGAAACTAAATAAAGCTTTAGAAAAGCAGAATACTGTTACACCTACTGCTTTGGGGGATTGTGATGGAGGAAAGAAATAGATGAGATTTTGGGTTGAAAATCATAAATCATCCTGTTCCCTTAATAAAGGGAATAAAATATGGTCATATTTTAATTTCTAGTATTGGATTGGTAGTATTATTTGGCATGCAGCTGTCCTTACTTYTCAGGTAAATAGACCAGTTATACTGGAGGGGGAGATGAGTGTTCTACCCCTCTTTGATCTGTCTGCTGAGAAAGCCAACAAGACTTCCAGTAATGGTCGTGGATTTTGCTTATTTTCCATAAAGCAATAAGTCACCAGATGGTAAAGGTTTTTATCCATGCTGCTCTAGCAGGATTTATACCAGTAAATTGGAGGTGAAAGGTACCATATGCTACTGTTAATCCACAAAGTATTCATTATTCCTAAAATAATTTTCAACACCTTTTAGTGCTGACATCTMCCTTTTATTAACATCCATACTTATTTATGTGGGTAATGTTCAGATGAAGTGTAACTTAGAGTACATGGGGTTTTGTGTGAGTGCTCATGAGATTCAGTGCCAACTAGAAAATCAATTGTCCTCAGATAATGATTTGATGGTTTATGTGAAAGGGTCGTATCATTGCAGTCTCCAGTGGCTATGGACTGTCACCAGCAGCTCAGCAGAGAGGCTAACTGCAGATAAGTATGATAACTTGGGAAGTGATACGTGTTTGGGTGGATAAGAGCTAATTATTGCTACCAAAAAGTGTTTAACTGTGAGCAGTGATGCTTACTGTCACTGCTGGCAAGGATCTACTAGACTGGGATGAGACTGTTCTGAGGTTCTGGGAGCAGAGCTTCTTGAAGATACAGTTAAAGATTGGACCTTGGTAACTGTGTGGGTAGATGGCAGTTTTGGAGGGAGATGTGAAGGAAAGGATTAGTGTTGAAGGAGTTTACCTAGATCAGAATTTTTCAAGACTGGGTCATGATCAATTCTGGGACAAAACTCAGGGGTTTGTTCAATGGATGGATGTTCTTCAGCCTAGTAAGTGTCCAGGGTGATGTTCAGCCAGCTTYCTGCAGAAAGCACCCTGGCTGCATCACTGCCTCTAGAAACACCTTGTGGCAGATTTGTCAGTAATGTGTCAATATTTGAGTTAACAGCTTGCTTTTTAAAAGTGATAGGCATAAGATTTCCAGCATGATTTAAAGAATTAATTTCAAAGCAAGTAAAATGTCAAACCTTATGCTGACAATTGGAATAGGACTGCATTTTTTCAGTCTTCCTTTAAGAAGCAAAGGCTGTACCAATAGCTGATGTCTTCTGCAGAGGAGTCCGTCATGAGACCACTTTCCATAATAAGCTATGAGGTGAACTGTCAGATCCTGAAACCAGAGAACACTTTTGTCTTTGTSGTTCTGTCTGCTCAGGAGACCCTGGAAAATGTCTGTTTGACAGCTGCAGTGTTTCCACCCTTGGCAGGGAGCAGTGCCCAGCACGCTTCCAGCCTGTGCCATTTGGAGAACCAGTACAGAGCTGTGTGTGCCAGATGGGAGCACCCACCAAAGCCAGGGCACCCTTCTTGGCCAAACTGAACTGCCCTGTCATCTCTGGGGAGGGTGTTTGGCCTCCCTACCCATGGGAAGGTGTGGATAGGAATCTTGCTGAGAGGACAGCTGCCATCAGTGCTGGTGAAATGACCAGGGTGATGTGGGCTGCCCCATGGGATGAACCTTTCCAGGCCGGCAATTGCCAGCTGCAGCCAATCTGCTTTTCCAGAGCTCAGTTGCTGATCAAGGCAGCAGATCAGCACCGATCAAAGCATCAATTGTGTGTTTTGTGAGGTCCCCTAGCCTGGCAGCAACCTTACAGTCCRTGTGGAATAGCTTACCCAAAAGGGCAAGTTGGCCTTCACTGAACTTCAGTCTGTGCTACCCTGCACAGGATCTTGATCTCTAGACCACTGCCCTGAACCCAAGCTAGGCTGGAAATCTTCCCTCTTAGTGTGACACCTTTTTGTGGTCTGCATGTTTTATGGCAACTTTACTGAGCTGCCACTCACTTGGTAGGCTGTAGTTGCTTTGGTCTTCTTGCTGATGCTCAGGAGAACCCTRTTTGTCCATAACTTATTTGGAAGCAGCTGCAAATGAGATGTAATCAGTTGGAATCAGCCAAAAACCTTTTAGCTAGAGTAGGTTGACATCAGTTCTTTGTCCTGCCCTTGGAAAGACCCTATCAACACAGGTGGATGAGATTGTTTCCATTTCTACAGTTTCACATAGACTTGCATCTGAGCTGTTGTTGCTGACTCAGACTGTAGCTTTGTCTTTTCTCTGTTTTTTCCCCCATCTTTTGCTCCTTCCTCCCAGCCTCAAAAGCACTCCAAGGTGGGATCCAATTGATATGRATGTAGAGCAGTTAGTATTGCTGTTGCTACTGGGCTGGGCTGCTTCTTTAATTTGAACCGAATTTTGATTTCTCTTTGATACTAACTAGAGGGAAGAGAGCTCAGAGTGGCAGGGTTTTGAGGCAAGCACCCTGGAGATAAGCAGATGTCCTGAAATGATCAAATAATCCCAGATGGCTGAGACAGCTGATGGTCTTATACAATGCAGCCAAAGTAATGGCATTTTGCTGTATCAGTTCTGGTTTTCAGCATTAATTTTCTGTAGGATTTTGCATGATCTTTCATTTAAAGCTGGATAAATACTTCTGATTTTCAGATTTGGTCCCTGAATGCATCCTCTGATGACTGWTCTTTGCTAAATTTGAGATTTCCCTTTTCCCAGGGTAGAATGGGGACAGGGCACAACCATTGTACGTCAGGAGGCTTAGTTAACTAGAGCTGGTTTAATGTTCATGAGAGRTTCACATGAGTGTTGGAGAATTCTCATCTTTGGTTTTCTATATTACAGGGCTGAACAGCTCTCCCATTTTTGTTGGGTTGCAGGGTTTTTCCCCCATGACCAAAGTTTCTCCTGTTATAAAATCACCTGGTTTTTGCACACAAGTAATTAAAGRGTGGGAAGTTTTATTAAGTGCTTCTGAAACACTTCTGACCAGTAGGTCATCACAGCTGATCATGTTTTTATAKGATGGCAAGGGGTGCTGCAGTGCTCCATCTGGAGAGGAACAGTGCACAGTTCACAGGTTTGTTCACAGGCAGCTGAGAGKACCTGATACAAGGCAGTTCTTGAATAGGTGCTGAGCAGTGAGGCTGCAGAACCTCTGCTCTGCTGGGTCATGCACATCCCTCACTAATATTTCAGAAGTAAAATTTCCCATGTAACCTCCAAGGACAGATGCACACAGCATACTTAATCCTTCCTCCCTGCTCATCTCTGTGTGCAGAGCAGACTGCAGAAGGCCTGCCTGGGCAAAATTCTCAGAGTTCTGCCCTCCCCTTTGCAAAGCAATATTAAGAATAATTACATAAAAGCTTGACTTGACTAGAAGGTTTATCAAATCATAATGGTTGTGGGGTATTCCTCCTCTTCCTTATATAGGGAAAAAAACCTTTAAAATATGACCTCTTTGTTGACTTTGTTTTTCCTGATGTGACTTTATTCCATCTTTCCAGGCTAAATGATTCCCTTTTAAGAACCGGTTTGGTCTGCCTGCAAACTGTGGACTGGTTCTCAGCTTTGAACACCTTAGCAGGAGTTTCTATTTCCTTTCTTTTCTTGGCAGATAAGTGAAAAGCTCTCATGTGCTTTGCTCTTTGAAAACTGTCTGTGTTGGCATCAATGTTCTTAGAGGTAACCCCAGAGCATTTGCCATCCACCTTACTCTGAAGTCACATACTTRCTGCTTCTGCTTTTGCTACCTTGGTGTATTCAGTGGTGCATTAGGCTTGTCCCGTCAGGAGCTGTCTGTGCAATGCTAAAGGTTTAAGGCTCAGTCTCTATGTTTATGAGGCTCCCATTCACATTCCCTGCCAGCCCTGGGAGGACATTCCAGTGTGAAATAATTTTTGAAACTTGATGGGTTTTTTAAACAGATATTCGTGTTCTGACTTTATAAATGCTGCTGTGGTGGGAAGAAGAGCAAAGTGAGAATTCCATGTGGAAGGTTCTGTAGACCACACTGTCTTCCCTCCTGGCTGTGCATTTGCCTCCATGCCTAAGGGGGGCAAACACTAAAAATAAGTGTGGGAAGGTTTTGTTGATTTTTTTTGTCGTTGTTGTTGTTTCTGGTTGTTTTAATTTAATTTTTTAATCAAAACTTTAAATAATARAGGACAAAAAAGGAAAAAGAAAAAGCTGYGCWGCAGTCTCTGGTTTACTGGAGGACTGTATAAAGCATTGTTTTGGATCAAAACATTCTGATCTTTCCATGTGAAACTCAGGATGGGAAGAAAAGCCACTGCCTTACTGAGCAGATGAWGGGATCTACAAACAGTAAAGTGCAGTCAGTTACCTGTAGGTCATGGCAGGAGATGAGTCCTGTGCTGCTGCTGGAAGTGTTCTGCATCCTCCTCCCTTTCTCAAACAAGAGATCATACAATCACTGTGTAATCTTTACATGGGGCTGAGGGAATTTCCTCATAATGGAAATCTTTCACACTTCAGATTGCTTGTAAGCTCACCTCTGAAATCTACCTCTTCACTTTCTCTTTAATCCAGCCACAAGCCCGTGCTACCACATAAAGTTTTGATGTACAGACATATCCTTTATTGCTCTCATTTTAATTTCTGTTGAAGGWATGTCAGCCTTTCCAGAAAGGCATGGTTTCCCCATCTGTACAGATGCAACTGCAAGCCGAATTAACACCAGCTCTAATTTGTGCTTAATAGATTTTTAGATAACATTTCAACCTCCAATGATTCAAGACAGACAGTCATATTTGTTAGTTTAGTTGTATAGATGAGAGCTGGGGCAGTGTCCCCTTCTAAAAGATCAGGCTTTAAGTGTAGTTTACTCCAACTTCTATATTTAGTACAGAAACCAAGTCCTTAGATATGCTGATGGCARAATTGATTTTTAAAAAATATAAATTGGCATCTGGCTCACAAAATTCTAGTATTGAGGGTATTTCTCATCCTGAAACAACTAAGAGTTGAAATCTACTTTTGTGTTTAACTGGAAACTCRAGCAAACTAAAAGAACAGGCTCAGAACAGCTGCAGCACCTCAGGCAAGATGACATTTTAGTTCTGCAACCTGCTGCCATCCCCCAGGCAGAGCTGCCTGCACTGCTCAGYGTGGTGGGTGACCCAGCAAGGGGGGTGAGTAGCAGCACAAACRAGAGTCCAAGAGGACAGGAACTCAGCAAAAATTCCTGGAGGTCATTAACAATCTGGAATAGGAGAGCTGATTAGTGGTAAATATGGCAAAACCAAAATTTGCCCACTTGGTCTGACAAATGAAAAAATCCTGGCACAGGAATAGCTTTGGAATTTCTTTCCATTTGCAAAACCAGAGCAAATGGATCAATATTATATAGAAGATGATGCATCTGTTCCCAAACTGGATCAAGGAGCAGAAGGATAAGGCAGAAATGCTGCTGGTGTTGTAGTACTCTTCAAATTAACCAAACACCACAAGAGCCCTGTGAGATTTTTACTAATATTTAAAACAGCAACAATGCCCTGACCCATTTCCTATGCTGTATAGAGTCAGTCTGTGAATGTCCTATGATGCTTACAGATAGACAAATAAATTGGTTTTGGTGAATATTTTTGTGTTTTATAGGGTAAGATGACTGTACCTAAGCTCTAGCACCTTTGTGTGCCTCTTCACAGCATCCATGGGGCAGAGGGCTCAAAGTCCTCTCATACTTCTGTAGCCCTTTAGAATAAGGACCWGTTCCAGAAGGCTTGATGAGAAATGTGAATGAAAGTCTTGATTATTAAAGGCTTTTTTCATTCTAACATTTAAGCTGTAAGTTCTTAAAACCTAAAAAGTTTATTCATGCACTTCCTTGGTTTGGAGGAGATGGGAGAAATGTGTCATTTCAGCTGTCTCTGAGAACCTGGAAAAGCCTTTTTTTCAGGAACTAAACTGTTATCCAGCAGTAAATGAAGCTCACAGTCTGGGGCTTCATGGAGCAGAGACCCAGTTACTCAATATCTTTTGGCTTTTTGCTGGGAAAGGCTCTGTGSTCTGAGAAAAAGCAAATATTCCTGACAGGCTTGTGTGCTAGACTTGCAGCTCTGAACACTTGTTTTTGTTAGAATTTCTGGCCCTGGTAGAATTCTGCCACTGTGGATTAATGCCTTGAGGTTTAAAAATGAGGCCTTGAGAGATCCTGCCYGGGCTGCTGTGTGTTTGAGATCCTCTGTTAAAGGGGCAGCTGGCAGCATCCTGGGGGACCTCATTTTCTCCCATGTTTCCAGCCTTGAGGGGAGCCACAGATGCTGATAGACCTGTCAGCATTTAGTAAACAATACCTGCTTTTCTCCATGCTCTTAAATTAAGCCAAGTCATTCAAACCTGCACTTTTTACTTTTACCTAGTGAAAAAGTGCACGCTCACTGATAATAGATTGATAGACTTGTACACAGAGSTGGTTGGGTGGTGGTTGGCTTTTTTGTTGGTTTGTTGGTTTGGGGTTTGTTTGCTTTGTTAGGATATTTAGAGTTCTCTATCTTGGGAAAGTATCAAAGAAAGTCAATAATTCATTAAGTTCTTGGCTTTTTGATTAGGGATGAAACACCTTCAAAAGAGTTTAACTGAAAGCAAAACACCCAGGTATGTGCTTTCCAGCATGAATTTTCAGTCTATAGCCTTGCAAGAGTTAATGAACTATATTTGGCACTTTGGTTAGCAAAGGAGTTCAACAGCTTAGCCAACTCTGTTAAAACAAAACAGTTTTCTGATCCTACACGCACACAAATGCTCATGGCTAAGACACCTTCTCCATGTCAAACTCATAGTCTCTACATGAATGTTATAGAAAAAAAATATTTTGGAAAGAATTTTTTATTGTAGTGAAAACATACCATCATGTTCATATGTATACACACACAAAGAAAATGTCACTGTATATTCACTGCAACGCCTCACACTCAGTGTAACCAAGCCTCAGCTCAGCTGGTGCACAGCAGAACACCTTGAAACCTCTGTGACCCTGCTGCACCCAGCAGGAGCAGCACCAAATCTCCCAGGGCTGGCAGCTGAGCTGCACAGAACGAGTCCTGCCCGTGCTGAGCCCAGGAATTCTCTGCTCTGATCACAGGCCCTGGCGTTATGGGATGGCTCAGCCGCGGTGCTGCAGGGCCGGGAGGAGCGGGCTGTGYCTCAGACTCTGACAGCCCCTGGGCCTGCCAGCAGAACTCTGTCTCATAACATCTGCTCACAGTGTTCAGCAGCACCGTGATATTTCCTGCTGTCTGGCATTATTTGGCTTTCAGTGGTTTCTATAAGCATTTCTTTGACAGATGTGTGGCTCTGATACCCATCCCCTGCCACTCAAGGCAAGAAGGTACTACACAAGTGATCCAGTGAGGTTCTCCAGGACACACAGAAAAATTGCTTTGAAATATTCTCTTGTTTGGCTAAGCTRCCTACAGACAACCAAGTAATTCTCACTGTCACTTAACTCTGGGAAGTATCAGGTGGCTGTTGGCACATCGGGGCCGAGAACTACAGATGTTATAGAAATAAATCACTTGGCCTTTTTTGCTAGCGCAAACTAATGTGATTGTAATTGATGCCCTAACCCTGAGAGCTGTGTTAATGACTTTAACAAGAGACCTTGGAGGACTGAACAGAGCCCCAACATAGCTTAACATATAGTCAGAACACKCTTCATAACTTGAAGATAAAATTCTATTTCTTTACTTGGAAGTCCCTCTCTCAATTCAGCTATTTCAAAATGCTTTAGGCTTCTTCTGTTTAAGGGATTCTATGCTGATTTTTCCAATAAACTAAGAATCATTTCAGTTTTTCCCTTCCCTGCAGGAAAGTGSTGACATCTACCAAATGTGCATGGACTTAAGAACCTGATTTTGAAAGGGAGCTCATGGCAGGSTACTGCCCAGTTCAGTAATTTCAAATATTAGTTGGCTGAATTCAACACTGAGTAAACACTAAATATAATATAGATATAAAAGAATGGGCACAAATGCCAGTGTAGTATTTCATTAYTAAAACTAGTCATCTTTCTATTTCAACAACTAAATCCATTATGAAAACAAGCTGGGAAGGAAACACACAACAAATAAATAATGCAATTACAAAATATGAAACAAAATGTCTACATAAAAAAAAAAGTAAAAATCAGTGTTAGCCACTTAAGCTTCACAGAACATTTGTACAATAGAAGCCCTTCTGTGCCCCAGCTTGTGTGTCTGCCAGAACGAGCTGGAGAATCACCCATCCTGGCTTCAAAGACACTGCAGTGTGCTGCACCAGCACTGTCCTGCCTGGCCAAGGCTCCCTGTATCCCAGGGAGAGCCCTCAGGGGGCTGCAGGCTCAGTGCTATCCTCTGCTTTGCTAATGCCAGGTAGCAAAATGTACATCAGGCATCTGTACAGAAGAAAAGCTTTTCCAATGAGGTTTTGTTTGTGAGTGCTTTAAAATCAYGCTAACATAACTCTAGCACAATAGTTCTCCCCTACAACTCATTCCTTTGCAAATCAAATATTTCCTTCTGCTAGTGTTTTAWATTCATAGAATTTCCACGGAAGCACCTGTGAGGGGATAAAATGCCAGGCAGGGATTTTCAATATGCATTTTATTTTGGTTGTGCATGTATCTTGCCTTATCCGAGGACATTTTCTTTTTTGCCTTTATATACAAAATCTTTCACTGTCCATTTTGAAGTTAAAGAAAAAYGAACTTTTGTAACCTCTGCCACTTCTGATTACCTCTTAAAAGTGTCAGTTTACATGGAAAAGCCAGAAGAAATTGAGACAAACAGACATCTGTACATTTTAGCCATTCATGTAGAAAACATCTGTATCCATCCATGCAGTGTTAAGACTATAAGTAACTTTGCAGTTACATCTGAGCCCCTTGCTGGGGCAGCAAGGTAGCATTTATCTCCCACGTGTATTCTATCAATTTCTTTTTTTCTTAAAGCAGCTTCCTAAAATGAAAAACAGAAAAGCAGTGGTTAAGTTCACCTCTTTCAAACATTGGATTCAAGGCATATACAAGGCAGCCCTTACTGCTTTCCAGCTGTGGAAAATCCAGATGCTGATCCTTTTCAAGATGAAAAAAATTAACCACTGACATGGAAAAATGGGAACTGCTGTTCCTTTCAATTAAAAAAAAAAACTATTGCTGAAGATGTGGGAACATGAGATTTGGCTACTGTATATATTTTTAATAGGATGCCAAGGAACTGTACTATGATATCGTTCAAAGTGACCCAGCAAGTTGTGGTTATTCCTACAGCAGGAATACAGTTCATGCTAACAATTCAGTCTTTGAGGACCTTCCTTGTGCTTAGCTTTCATCAAAGCACACAGCTCAGTTTGGTTAATTGTTTGGAATTGTAAAGTTTCTGTTACAGCTGGTGCCCACCATAACAGACAGGACTGTACCAATGATCTRTCTGGTGCTGGTCAGTTGCCAAATCTTGAGAACTCAAGACAAATTAGCATTTTTGGTTTGGCTTTTTAAAATTTCTGGTTTTAAACAAAGCACTGGGGAATGGGAATTACAACAGAAGAATTAATAAGATTCTGTATGTGCTTTCAAGGATGTCAGAGCTCTGACACCCATTAACTCTGGGATTCCTCTTCACTACTTTTTTTTTTTTTTTTTCCCTGGGACTTCTGGGATTATTAAATACTGTAAAAGGGTTGAACCTCTTCAAAAATAATGTTGAAAGCTTAGCCTCTAGTGTCCTATCATTTCTACACCTTAAAAAATAATACAGTAATGTAAAGGCCACAGAACAAAATATCAAAGGAGTTAGTAATCCAGACAAGACACTTCACTCACATTTGATGCTGCCTAACAAACTCTGCAAACTGGCGGTCTTTAGCGTAGAGCTCTATAATTCGAATTCTGTCCTGAATTTCCTAGAACACAATAAACAGAATTGCAAGTACATAATAGAAATCAGAATGCTACTGAAATAACTTATTTCTGGGTTTTGGGAAATAAAGCTTCTATGTGTTGCTATTTCAAAGAGTGGAGCTTGAAATTGGGCACTCCAATGCTAAAATTATTCTTTATTTTATTTATTTAATTATAATTTTTCTGATTGGAAAAAAAAAATAAGTGAAGCACTTCATTTGCCTTCAGTAATACCTCACTTTGAAATCAAAACCAGGGTTTGGATAGAGTATAGCATTTCAACAGGCTTTCAATGGYAACAAAACCATTTATCTCTCAGAGATACTTTGCCTACCAGTCAGCCTACCAGCTACATACTGGATTCACACCTCTCACAGTTGCTTAGGGATCTGTGGTTAGTTCTGGGATGTAAATCCCTTCTCTTTAGCCTTCTAGAGTAAACCTTCAATACTGTGTATACAGGAAGAAATAAGATGTGATCTAACTTGCAGGTTATAGAAAGACTTAAACTTTAAAAATAATCAGAAAACACCCAAAAMAAAAGCATCCAGTGAAAAGGCCTGGATGTACCAATTTTGCACTGTGCAACTACTCTTACATAAGAGAGTTTGCTTTGAAAGGTAAATGTTGTGTCAAGTAATACACTGAACCTCCCCAACTCCCATGACATTACCTAAGGGATCAGCTCCTTTATTATGTGAAATTMATTACAGGTCAGAACAAAACCATAACTTTCTCTAAAAGCAAGCAGAGAAAGCAACCTTTTCTGTCTTCTTTTAAATAGTTGCAGCAGCTGCAAACTTTTTATCTGGAGCACAGACACTGGGGAAAGATCGGGCCCACCTCTGAGGTTAGAAGTGTGGAATAAGCTTACTGTTTCCATGATCTTTCCCATGCCACTGTGAAAACAAGGTCATTTACCTCCTTAGTAAGCTCACTGTTTTCATAAATGTGCCTGATCTCTTCACTGCTGTAGTCTGTGGATGTCTCTGCACTGGTGGAACTGTAGGACGTGAGCTGCGGATATCTCCGGTAATAATGGCTGTAGCCAGTCGTGTCACTTTCATACATGGGGTTGTATTTAACTGCATTCTCAATGGACGAGAGGCTGTCACCCTGCCTGGGGGAGCAATAAACACACTGTGAGCTTCTCTGCAGCCTGGCAGGGCAGCAGATAGACTAAGGAAGCCTGGCATTTGGAGGTGCCTGTACGTCCTGGTGCTTGTAAACTGTGTGATATAAGACTTAGGACAGAATTATCCTTATTGTAGCCGGTGTGTTTTAAAATATTAGATGGTGTCACCTACCCCTGGGAGTCCCCAGTATCACTCTTTGTGTACTGATCTCGAAGGGTCCTGGCCAAGAAGAAGATGACAGCAGATGCCACAAGAAGGAATCCTGCCACAGAAGCAATTGCAATACCCACAACCAGTGGCTCAGACACGTATTCCTCACAGTGCTCCCCTCTGTACCACCAGTTCTCTCCCACACGGCACCTGCCACAAAGAAACACAGGGAAATTACACACCAGCAAAAGCTTTGGTTAATGTATTTAAGTTCCTGTTATGATGTGGGCAATGGGAATTACACCAGAAGAATTATTAAGATTCTGTCTGTGRTTTTAAATCACGCCAAAAAATATYTTTRCATTGTCCAATCAYTAATTTTCTTTATTATTRTYATTATTATGGACATACTTTTTGGTAGATAACCATCTAACAGCTTCAGTTGAAAAAGACCTTTAATGATCATCTAGTCCCCTGCAATGAGCAGGGATATTATCAACTAGATCAGGGTGCTCAGAGCCCCATCCAATGCAGGGGCATCCACTGTCTCTCTGGATAACCAGTTCCAGCGTTTCACCACTGCCACTGTAAAAAATGTCTTCCTTAYATCTAGTCTGAATCTACCTTCTTTTAGTTTAAAACCATTAAGCCTTGCCCTCTCACAAGAGATCCTGCCAAAGAGTTTGTCCTCACCTTTCTTTCAAGCCCCCTTTTAAGTATGGAAAGGCCACAGAAAGGGTCTCCCAGGAGCCTTCTCTTCTCCAGGATGAACTACCTCAATAATGGAATTGAATGAAGGTAGGAAAAATAGCAAAAGTGTAATGCATTTGTGGTGGAAAACACCTGTGCTTTATGAAATTTACAGCACCCTGTGAGGTGTTAAAACTGGAAGGTGTTTACTTGGACTGAGGAAGAACTGCCCTGGTTGAGCCTTGCATGTGATACATCATCACTGCAAAGGTAGAACTGGAACAGGCTTGGTTTCAGATACTTACCTGCTTCTGATTAACACTATCACACAAATGTTTAAATGTATGATGCATCTGTGATAATATCCAATTTTTAAGTTTCAAAACCATTTTTATTTCTTCTGTTACCAGTCTAAGATTGACTTTAGAGAAGTTCTGGGTGAACTTTAAAAACAAAGTGACATGAAGAAACATAATAACTACTAGTAGTAATAATATTGTTTGTGGTCGTTTTCTTAATTTTTGTTGATAGGCACATTTTATTTTTAAAAATAGACTATTACATTGTTTGAAAAGTAAAAAGTAAAGTGCTGCGTCTGGGGCATCACCAACTTGTCTGCATCTTGCAAAAAGTCTTTTTGATTACCTGCAAAATACAGCAATCCTGTTCAGATGCATCTGTATCTTTTTTTTAAGCAAATATCTGAGGCCTGTTCCTTCATCCTTTTATGAACCCACATGATTTTTCCCAAATGTACAATGATTTATTTTTATGCTTTTTTCTGGACAAAAAGCAGTATATTTRATGTATTTATGCACTATCAATGTGATGTTCAGATATAAATTTCTGTTATGAAATTAACTGTCATAGGTGCAATGATGCTATCAAACACTTTGCTACTTGAGAAAACCTCTGGAGGTGAATTCTGTCCCCAAAGGCCAATAAAAGTGATTTGAGCAACTGAGTGTGTTCCATTACAAYCTCTATCCCTTGTTAGTTTTATTTTTTGATGCTTCTGTTCTATTAATTTCTTACTGTCTCATTTATAATATATACATATGAAAACTAATGCTAATACTGTGACTTGCACTGAGCAGCACAACATGAATGATAATCACAATCTACTCACTTGTTACACAATATTGCACAGAATTTTGGAGAAATCTTATGGAATGCTACAACAGAGAGGGGACAATGGGAGTTTTCATCCAGGAAGCACAACTTCCAGCAGCAGGGTGACCTACCTGCAGATGGCCCCTTGCCCAGGGCTTATGTCACACTTGCCATCGTTCAGGCAGAAGTTTGGCTGCAGGTCACAAATGCTGTTGCAGGGCAGCCCATCGATGCTGAGGTAGCCAGGGTTGCAGACACACTCAGCTTCCCCACTCCAGCGATTTACCAAGCATTCAGAGAACTCGTTGCAGGCCTGGAACTTGCAGGGATCTGCTTGCTCACCTGACAATACACAGAGCAAAAGCTATTAATGAAAGGGGAGAGCCTTAACTGAGATAAGGTGCTGGCTGCCGTCTTCTCTAATGGTCTCTTGATAATCCACAAAAATCCAGGGGGCATCTTTTCTGGGTAACAAAAGGTTCTGCTAAGGTGAACAAGCACTAGCAAATATTCCTCTGTCTGCACATGCCAGTGGCATGGCTAAGACCACCCAAAAAACAGTCAAAAAAGCAAGTATAAAGTAATCTGTTTCATACTGGAACAGACAGTACCTCCTATTTTCTCTGTCTGCTGRAACTCTCCCTTACAAATGAGTAAACCACAGGTTATCTCCAGTATTTCTTGCTATGGAAAACCTAGGCAGCATATGGGGAAGGGCAGTGGGATTTCAGGCACTCACCATCTCTGTAAGGGGATTTGCCTTTTTGTCTGCAAGGAGCACGAGCTTGTAGCATTCAAGATATCTCACTTGTATCAGGCTTAAGAGGCTGGCATACAGCTAAACAATCAATATCAGAACATCTGCCATGCTAATTAGAGCATCCTTATAAGAGGATGGTCTGGGAAGAACAGCTGCCATATGCCAACAKGTCAGCACTCTTACTTTTCTCTAACCTCAAAACAGGAGATATTTCGGGGTTGCTTATGTGGTAAACTACTGGCTAACTGGGACAGGGGAAGAAACCAAAATTACCTTCTCCCCATATCTGAGAAGTGAAGCWAGAGGGCCTGTGACTTTTTAGTACAACCAAGACCTTACCCCAAGCACGAGGCAGCAACTGTTACCTGTGCAGATGCCCACCTGGCAGGTAAACTGGCTACCACCTGTGGGAATAACCATGTGGAGTAAGTTCAAACCRCACATGAAAGTAAGCACAAGAGAGATGAGCACCACTCCCTAAGCCATCTTCTCCTCCACTCCCCAGGTCAAATACAGGGGCATTATGCAGAGTATTCCATTAGTTATTTTTTCTCCATAAATCTATATGGACGCCATACAGCTTTCTCTGTCTGAGTCCCACTTTGACTTTCATTTCTGTAGTCCCAGAGCAGATTTTCATTTGTTTGTTTTTACTCTATGAAAGACTGTCTTTCTAAAGCCCAGCCTGTGAAGAGCGGTGGGCAGCCTCTGAGCTGTTGGGATCCTTGGCACTTAAACCAGAAATGGTTCTGGATCCCTTGCTCTAAGCTGTGTTTTCCTGCTGTCCTTACCAGATTCAACATCCAGRGAGTATTTATCGATGGCCAGGTTCATGGTGTGATATGCAGTGTTGCAGAAATCTTCCAGGATCATGTACACAGCRTTGGTGACATTCCGAGGCACAGGTTTGGCAAATTTCATTCGACTGTTCACCACAATGCTGCCATTTCTGAAGTTCAGGATTTCCAGATTCTGGAATCCTGTCAGATTTGACTGAAGGTAGGGCACCAGCTGTAACACAGGGGATATGACAGAAAAGCTCAATCTTTGAGTCTCTCTCTACTTGAGCTACCTGCACTGTTACTGCAGCAGACAATTAGAGTCTGAATGGTTTTATCCAAATCCTACATTAAAAGCATTAATCTTTACCCAGCTGAGGTCTGTGCTGGCAGCCTGCCAGGAGCCTGAGTACTTCAGGTAGTTCTTAAAAGTATAGCAATTTGCAAGGAATTTCTAAAAATCTACAATTTAGAAACACAGTTCTCAGGACACACATTGTGYTCTCCCTTGATCCAAGTACCTGGAATACTTGCCATTTCACAGGGTTTTTTCCTTCAAGCACGTTCCCTTTCCCTCTCTCTGCTTTCCTTCCTTCATCTCTCACAAGAGAATGTTTGTTTCACTCAGAAGAGGGGAATTCCCCAGTTATAATTTGGCAGGTGTTGCTGTGTAACTCCTGTGAGGCTTTCCAAGTCATCAACCAGGTTAGGAACAGCTTAATTCTCTGAGCTACCTCTTACTTAGGACAGGTTGAATGTGCTACAGAAAAGTTATCTGCTCACAGCCCCAGGTTTTCTTGCATCTTCCTCCCTACACACTAATACAGAGCACTCTGGAAGCAAATAGGGGAAGTACAGTAGTGACTTCAGCTACACTGCTGTATTCATGGACACCAGCAGAGCAGCTGGTCCGTGATGCTAAGGAGTTCTCCTTTAGAGAGACTATTATCTGAATAAAAGGTGATCATCCCATCACCCATTTCCAGAAGGAACTTTCCCCACAGAGGGACACAAGTCTTATATGTACACCAGTTCTGAGTTGCTCTCTGTGAGGGATGACTAAATATAATTTACCAACAGTTTTTGTCTATCTGGTAATGGACATTTAGCACAGAAGTGACTCTTACCAGTTCCAAGAATCGCTGCTCCAAGGCTTTGTATTCAGGAGAGTTTTTATTAAACAGGTCCTCTGAAAACATCATGTTGGTGACCCGAAGACTGAAGAACACAACTAGAGCTCGGGATGGGACAGTGCTGCTGTAGTGAGTTTCATGTGTGGCCCAAGCCACACTGGCCATCTCTGTGGACTGGACACGAGTGGTTAGCTCAATGTGACTTTCAGTCATTCTCCTTCCCTCCTCAGTYTGCTCAGGAGAAAATTGAGCAGTGCTAACATGACCCAGGTCTACTGAAACATCCAGGACTCTTGTTGTTTCCTCTCCCAGCTTTGCTGAGGTAGCCACAGACAATGATGGTGTGGATCCCACAGGAGAGAGATGGGACGGAAGCTCAACGGTGCTTGTTGTTACACTCACAGTTTGATAATCCATTACAGTGCTGAAACTCATGGAAATATGTGTGCCATGGTCTGTACCATCCTGTCCAGCAAAGCCCTCAAGGACAGGGGTGTGATCTACTGCAGAAGGAGCTGCAGCTGAGCCTTGAGTAACCATTGCTGGCATTGCTGGTTGTACTGTCTGATCTAAGGAGGTTTCTAGTGCCCTGTCAGTAGGCCAAACATCAGCTGGTTCCTTCACTGCTGATCCATGAGTGTCTTGGTCTGCCAGTGATGAATCTAGGGCTTGCTGCTCTTCTGTGGGAGCAACAGGCTTTACCATAGAAGGATCTACAGTCAGAATAGTTTCTAAAGAGATTGTGTCTAAGTGTCCTATTGTAGCAGCTTCCATTACATCTGGCTGCTTCACTGTGAATAGTTCTTCTACCACTGCCCTGTCTTCGCTTTGGTGTTCAACTACTTCAGGGATTATGTTCTGGCCTACACTAGACYTCTCAGGCTGCTCCTTACTGACAGACCCTGTAGATGTATGGAGACTATCTTCCACAGACAGATCTGTATGTGGTGGTGAGACAGGGGCCTCTCCAGCTGGCATGACAAAAGAGGAATCATACATGCCCAGTGTTTCTGTCTGTGTAGATGGTTCCACAGACGATGGCTCTTCTGTCTGTAACAGAGGTACTTGCGGAGTTGTAGTCTCTGGAAAGACAAATATTTCAGACTCATCAAGGAAATCTTTTATATCGACTATCCCTTCATTCTCATCTTTGGAAAGATCATAATCTAATTTATTCCCAGAGTTAAGAATATAGTCTAAAATCATGCCTTCAGGAATATCCTCATTTTTGATTAATAAAGACTCATTGTCATCTTCAAGCCAGCTATCAGGACCAGGGTAGAAAACTGGTTCCAGGGTTGCTTCTTCCCAAGGCCAGATACTTGATTCCATTTCTTTTCCTGAACCATCAAAAGCTGAACCAGACCCATCATCATATATAACTCTATCTCCAAGAAATAGATCAGTTTCGTCTTCCATAGGGGGCACTTCTAAGGGAAAAGGAATTTCTTCCACAGAGTCTGCACTGTCACTGCCCTCAGGACTACCTTGGATTACTTCTTCCTTCTCTTTATTATCAGTCTCTACAAATGATGAAGAGGCCACTGTTGGTGCAGAAAGCAGAGGAACTGCATAGTCATCGGTAGATGGAGATTCTTCAGGCACAAGGTGAGAAGGACTTAAAGGCAAAAGTTCTTCAGATAGTCCAGTGTCTTCAAACATTAAAAATAAAAACAAATTGACAATTAGATGTTGTTTGTGATAAAAAGTGTCAAATTTCATTAATTTTATTATCTGTAGATCTGTGTTCCACATTTTCCATAATATATCCCAGCCTTTGTATGCCAAAGTCATAAGGACCCCTGTTAACCTCTTCCACTTTCCATTCAGATATTCTACGGGCCAAATCAAGACCTAGAGAATTACTTCTATGCTATTTAACAAGTGCCATGTATGTATCATTTCCAGGAGAGAGAAACAGGTATTATTAGCTATTACAAGCATTTTACCTGAGTATATAGCTCTTGGGTACATGCACAGACAAAAGGTAAAAACTGGCAGAGAAAGATACTCAATTTTCARACCTTTCTGAAAACTCATTTCAGTGAACTATAATTTGGTATCAAGAAATACTTGTATCCAAATTTAAGCTTCAGTCAATAGCATTAACTTACCATCTAAAGAACTGGGGGCTGAAAGCCATTCCAGAGAGTCCACAGAATCATGCTCTAACACTGGGACAGTGACTAAATGACTAGTCTCTAAATTCTGCCCATCAGGCAAAGAAGTGACATCAACCTCTGAGGAAAGTGGAGCTTCAGGTGCCAAACCAGCCTCATGGCCAATGTTCTCTGGTCTTGGCTGGATTTCATTGTCACTGGCCTGCTCACTGTCTGAGCTGGAATCTGGTTTGGTGTGATCGAAGGGCAAGGCGTTGCTGACAGTTGACTCATCTGCAGAAGGACGTTCAGCTAAAAAGGTGCTGTCCTGGAACAGAAAGCCATTGTTAATATTTCCACTATTACAGGGGAARCACTGGCTGTCTGCATTGGGCTGGRCACACAGAAGGGGTTAACAGCAGGCAGTAGCCAAGCCTTGGACTACCACTACTGCCTCTGAGGGAGCAATGCACAGCAGCAGGATGAGGGGCAAATGCAGACCCTTGCTAATCTTGTGCAATAGACATGTAAGATGCACATCCTTCTGACAAATGCCATGTCCAGTCATGTCCACCAAAAGGGGAAAGGAGCCATTCTGACAGCTTGGAGTGCAGAATTCCTTAGGGTATTAAGAGATTTACCATCTATATCCAAACCCATCTCCTTTCCTATGCTGAAAAAATCAATCTGTCCATCTCCAACTAAATCAAAGATAAATGTTTTCTGCCTTTCTAAAGCATGATGAGGTTCTAACAGCTGTTATTCATCTGCCACACAACCAATACAGTAATTCTAATATTTCAGTTACCATGATACATGAAACAGTGTAGAAAGTGAACTTCAGTGGATGCATGCCCAGTTATCATTCATTGATATCTTTTAGTTTGTGGGTATGAGAACCCAGGAGAATAACAGAGACCAGAATGTAATGAAGAGCATTTAGAACCTGGAATAATTTAGTCTCAAAGCCAAGATACCTGTGCAGAAAAAAAAAAATCTATCAGCAGTAATGATGAACAACAAAGTGCATGCAGAATAAATTTTTGAATTATTTGAAATCTGAAAAAAAAATTTGTCATTACATCTCCAATTTCCACACTGTTTACTTACTATTCTATCTCCCAATCATTAGTTGGTTTACAGTTAAAGTAGTTAGCATATTTCATCTTTGAATATTAATCTCCTACTGTGGTGCCTGATGAGGTAATTATATTAGAAAAAGGCAATTAAGATAATAAGTTATTTGGTCAAGGCTAYGAAAGTGAGCTGATAGCCTAAAACTCAGGAATTAGTGTTTTACATGGATACCTGTCCTCATGTAAATGCCACGCAGCCGTRGGATATGGACCAAAAACCCTGTAGGGTATGAAACACTGCCAAGCAATTTCAAGAAGCAGCAATTTRCTAAGGGCTAACAAACTGCCAATGGTGACAAGTAAAGTTAAGTTACAGTGGACACAGGTTTCTATAATTTCAGTTCAAAACCACTGAAATAATTTMTGTAGCTCACTGTCCCTGTCAAATCTCTTTCTGTTGCTTGACCAGCAGGAATAACAGGAAGTAGCCAAATACTTTTCAATTTGAAATTTTACTCCAGGTTGAAATGTGAGTGAATTGAATTTTCAGCTTAATTCAAACTGCATTCGAATGCTCTGGAAACAGGCCAGTAAAAGTACTTTTTTTTCTTAAATTACTTGTTTGCATGTAATGATAATATTTAAAAATGCCAGTTGTTATGCCACCACAGTCTAATCAAATTTTTTAATTCATATGGTGACAATCAGTTGAAAAGTATATATAACATAGAGACATGTGCTCCAGCAATTTTATTTTTGGCAAGACTAGCCGCTATAAATAAAGCTTGAAAAAGAGTTACTGTACAAAATTAGAAATAAATTACACATATAAATTCCATAAAGAATGAAGTAGGTCTACCAGCAATTTCTCCTTGAGACATTTATTTAATGTAAGCATTTAGTTGCCAGGGATTGCACCTCATCATTTATTTGAATGTGGATAAATGCTCCTATGGCAGCTAACATTATTCAAAGATTCTTGTTACAGTGCAATATATTATACTAACAAGTTTAATATCATATTGGCTACTTCTGGTTTTCACCAACGTAAAAGGCTTACCAATATGATAGATGGCTGTAAACAGAGAACCCTTCTCCCTGATTTTTCATTTTCTGCTGCCACAAAGGCGTTGTAATTCTCAAGCCAGAGCGTTCTATCTCTTACAGCTCAACATAAACAAGAAAATACAGATTTCAAAAACTAGATCTGATTTTTGCTTTACTTTTAAAGAGAGCTGCAAAACTCAAAAGAATCAGTTGTACCATCTAGTAGCAATTGGATGGTGAAATCATGACAGTCCCATGTAATGTCATGATATTGGTATGCTAATAAAAATCCAGCTTATTCTCAAATCACCTGGGGAAAGCTATAGCAAAATTCTTTTCCACAGGTAATAGTTCTACTTGAAAGCAGCTACTTGAACCATAAAGGTTCGACATCTGTGGAAATAATTAATCAATTGTGTACTGTTTAAGCATATTTAGGATTTTCTTAGATTTATCTGAAGCCACTTTGCAAATTACCTGCGTATTGCAGATTGTACACAGCTGGTTTGGGGATATACTTGATACCTTTTACATAATCAGAGTTTTTGACTGAAGGTATAGAAGCCTTTATTCACAGTCATGATT
Source organism: Cardinalis cardinalis (assembly GCA_014549065.1). Classification (NCBI taxonomy): domain Eukaryota; kingdom Metazoa; phylum Chordata; class Aves; order Passeriformes; family Cardinalidae; genus Cardinalis; species Cardinalis cardinalis. The sequence continues at coordinate 2,425,240 of JACDOX010000082.1, read as the reverse complement.
AGAAAAATATTACTTCCACAATTTTTTGTCATAATAATATTCCCAAAACCCAGTTTAAAATTTATTATTGCCAAGCTACCACTACTCTAAAATATCTTCCAGCCTGCACATCTGTCAGAATGGCAGAATTCTTTTTCTTACTAAAATAAACATCTACAACATTTTAGACTAGTTAAACGCCTCCAGTACAGAGAAAGCCCTTTTCTGAAAGCCAGCCTAAATTCATGTTTATCTACACCATGTTTAATCCATTATGGCAAATCCACGTGAATTTTCATTTTAGACATCAATGAGTAGTTTTTAAGACTCAGCGAAAGCTGTAATGAAATTAAGGATGTTATACCTACGTCCATTCTAACAATATTTGCATTCTGTGAAAACAAATTTTGCTTACATAAATATTTCAGAAGCTGGCTAAAATTAAATGCGTCTGTACATGACATACACATAAAATTATCTCATAACATTATCTCATGATGGACTGAGTAAGAACCTACCATCCAGCGCAAGTGGATCTGGATTTTAGGGCATGATCTGAGCTCATTTCTTGTTGAAAGCATATCTGTGTTACAGAAGAGAGTGGAGAGCAGAAACCAACTGCCCAGACAATGATTTAGCACTCAGAAGATCTCTCTGTTGGCAGAACTGACTGACTTGATCTCAGCATTGCTGGCACCTAACTCAGTATCTTTGCTAAAGTCCCTTTGCACAAACATGGTCAGGGACACCAAGTCTCCTGTCCAATAGGGAACTCAAGTCTGTGCCTTGGATTATTCCAGAGGGAGTCAGAGGAGAAAATTACAATTTCAAGAGACAAAAAAAAAAAAAAGAAAATGAACCAGTGTAAGTTATTTTCCACTGCTGGTATTAGGAAGATGGACATAATTTTAAAACCAAATTGAGAACTTTCTTTGAAATAAATACAGTAACAAAATAAGCTTATGAAACTTAGTGTTTCATCTCTTCTAGCAGCCACCTGTTGGATTTACATCTATTTCTTCTTTCCAAAGAAAGGTAGTATCATGGAAGGAAGAATCACCTCTTTAGGGATGTTTACAATCAAAATAAGATGATCACAGAAAACTGTTGGGCAGCAGACACCAGAATTGTCACATAAAAGGTTTCACCAGTTTTTACTCCAATATAAGGTGTGCCTTCATTAGTACTTAATCTGCATGAGCAACAGGATAGAGAAGCTCTACAATGTAGTAGCTGGCAACAATTCTGCCTTGCTGAACTAAGTTGTTCAGATGTGTCCAAAGGCCACTGCTCAGAACCATACTCACATCAAACTCCGGGCGCTCCAGCACAACTGGGTGCTCAGTAATCCAGGATGGGTCTTCTGATGTGGGGTGCAGGATTTCCTTCACTGTGGAAATAGAAACATTTGGGATCTAAAGGCTGCAGTAACAGTGTGAGGAAGCTGTGTTGGAAGACTGACTGAAGAACTCTCTCTGGTTTCAGATTTGTAAGTAAAATCTTGTCAAAAATTTTGCCAGAGAGATTTTGTTTCTGGAAATGCCTCCAAATCACTGACAGGAAGTGAAGGGGAAAGATAAGAACAAAGGGGTGTCAGCTCTTTCATCAGCTCTAGCAGGATCACTGAATATTCAGCAATAATCTGGGTATTCCCTTTGTGCTGCCTAAGGCCAACACAGAGCAACTAAGTTGAAGGTCACCCTAATGCAATGTGCACCATGTGAACCACATTTCCCCCTTCTATTCCTATTAATTTTTGAAAGTATTACTGAAACTGCACACCACAAAGCTCAGTTTCAAAGTAAAAATTAAAATAAAACGGGGGGGCTAGGCTAATGGATCAAGAATAGGATGCTACTGCTAATGACTTGACCTGGTTAAGATCAGGGCAAAACAGGCTATAACATAGTTGATTTTGTTCTGTTTAATCTTTCAGAGGACAGCTGAATAATTCACTCATCTGAGATTTATTTTATAAGTCAGATGCGTGGCACACCAATGCATCACAATTAATACCCACCATTAGTAAGCTGAAGAGAGTTTGGGTCTAAAGAGATGGAAGCATTTTCAAGCAGAGCATTTTTCTGGAGGATCTCAGCAATATAATCTCGGAAATCGCTGATGGTGTACACAACTGTTGGATTATCCTCTATGCCCATGAAGGAGTTGTCCTCCACCTTGTTTGAATGAAGGTTAATCAGGTCCCAGGTGGCATTGCTGATGGCTTTTCCATCAAATGTGACAGCATAGTGAACTTCCACCCCACTTCAGTTGTATAAAGAGAAAGAATACAGTTGAGAAATCCCAGGTTTTCCTAAGCAAGCAATCACTATATTTTTTTCACAAAGGCCCACATCAATACCCTTTTAATATAAAAATACACTGCTTTAAAAGATGAATAAAAACTACTTGATTCTTTTCACAAAGTTCTCAATGGAAATGCTACCCAAAACTGACATCTGGTCTGGTGCCAGCCACACATTTCTACTAGTGAATGGCAGACAGACCACAGGCAGACCAAAACACTGACTTTCTGCAAGCATTATTAGTGGGTCCATCAGCATGCAGTAGTGAGAGTAGTGATTTTAAGATCATACCAGTAATAGGAAAGGCTCAGAGGTATGAAAATATACAGGAAAAACATGTTGTACATAGTAGAAATCTATAGTAGCAAGTGAGAGCCCTAATCTCTGTCACTGTGCAGTGTTAACCTGCTTGAAAGAATGTTTTTAATGGCAATAAAATAGTATTCATCAAATTGGGAAAATTTAGCTAGACTCATTTGATCGTGTATTCTATAACTCAGTTTTGTATCTGTACATTTTAGAGGTTTTTTTCATATTAACTCTCCTCCATTTTCTTTTTTTTTTCCCTTAATACATCTGGATGTCCTTTTCCACACAACAGATTAGGCTGCAATCAGATTTACCATACGCTGGGCATAAGCACAAGGGAACTTTACAAGATACAACACATTTTGGCTGCAGACAGAACACAGCAAGAAAAATTAAGTAACCTCTGAAGCATTAGAAACATGTGCTCTGAATACAGGTTTTCCTGATTCCACAGAGCTGGATTGGATTTCTAAAACAATGGCTCTCTTCAGAAAAGTCTTTAAAACCCCAGTTCCAGATACAGCAGAGAAAATTCACAAACACACTGACTAAACCCAGCAGCCTGGGGTTGTGCTGCTGGCTCTGTCATTGACATGAGCCCACCATAGGCTCACCATGGACACTGACTGTCAGCAGAGGAGATTAAAAAGGACAGCAGCAGTGAAAAGGCACAGGAAAGATGGAACAGAATGTGCTCCTCTGATATTTAGGTTTAATTCAACCGTGCTGCCATTCATAACGCCTAACAAACAAGTACAACACCATCCTCTTTCTGGAAAGGGCTGAATATCTGGTGCCTGGAACATAGCCCTTGTGAACAGTTGCATACAGTTTGTAAAGAGATTTGTGTTTCTAACCTTTTTTGAAAAGTTAGAATGCTCATTCTCTTTAAACTTGTTAATGGAAACTGGCTATGCTGAGATACACGCAGAACAAATTAATACCTCTAGTAAATTAAGGCTACAGTTCTTTTTCTGTCTTGTGACATTCTTAACATACTAAAGAAGGAAAATTCTGGATTCTTAACTTGTATCTGTCTGATGGAACACAAGTCCAGACTAATCCCATGTTCTGCTAAAGAGTATTTATTAAAGTTCTACTAAGATCTGCAGCACCTCTGGCCTTGAAGCTAAGCCAAGAGCCTTCACTAGAGAACTGTGGGGTTCTTATCTACTTCAATTTCAGTAATAATAATAATAAAAATAAGCCCATATCTACTCAAGACCTTGCTGCAAAGTATGAAGACTTTTAGTCATTATTCAGCAAGCTTGTTTTCTTCACAAAAGAGATTCTTATACACAAGTTACCCCAGTAGCTGACCTGTGTTTAGGATGATTTTTCCTGAGGGTTTTTGTTTTGTTTTTTTTTAATTATGACTTAAATAAGCAAATTAGGTTTATCCTTAATTGAAACAGATCAGTTACTTGCAGTTTCTGGTAGAACCTTCTCTCACAATATTTATGTTAAATAGCTATCTTGCTCTGAACACAAAAATACAAATCCCAAAAAACAATGCCCTCCAGCCAAACATGCTTTTCCATCTGTATTATGACAATATCTATAAAAAAGTTGTCTTTACCTGTCTTCCTCGGAAGGGCTGATTATGAAAACAAAACAGAACAGCAAAACTCGTTAAATTAATGTCATAACTTCCTTTAAGTCTTAAAAATTTAACATGTTTTCTTTAGTATTCTACAGAGCATAACCATTTGAAAACACATACAGGAAAATCCTTTTTAGTTGCATAGTTATTCATAGTTACTCAGCTACATAACAAATTGTTCTGCTTTTAGTGAACTGAGATATTTTCTTATTGATCCCAAGGAATCAGCTGAGCAGAGCCATCTCAGATTATTGTAAATAATGCAGGTAAATTGCTGTCAGTATCAAGAACATCAAGGCTCACTTATTCTACCTAAAGGTTTAACTTACAACCAATGGGTTTTTGTAATGCACAGCAGAGAGCAGACTTTGTCAGAAATATCAGCCTTTTATTTGTCTTCTCAAATGAACCTAGTGCTTGCAAACCTACTAGACTGCAAATACTGAGATGGAAGGTTTTGCTACCTTCCTGGCTGAAAACTGGATGTAAGCTAGGGTTCCAAGACCTCTCTCACTACAGTTGCTTTGTTACCTACATGTATGCTAATTAAAATACTCCAGACGATAAATTCTAAGAAATACAGCTTACAATCTCAAAGAAAACACAATTTAAATTAACTCATGAAAGCACTCATTCGATTCTAAATGTTATACCAGTCTATTCAAGAAAAATCACAATTTGTGAGCCCTGTACTCCAAAAGTCAGACATTTTACATTTAATGCATTAACTTAACAAATTAACTTTAAATGTCACTCTGAAGCACAAATGGATTTAAAAGTATATTTCTAGGAATAGAGTTAAAACATTCCATATCATTTATCAAACTATCCCCCACCTCTTTTTTTTGATCTGAAAGAGAGACGTTTACATATCCTAAACACTAACCTTTAGAGCCATCCCACATTAACATTAAGAATTTGAAAAAGAAATTTAAATGCACCACTTTTTTCCAAAAGGATATCCTTGTTTAATACTTGGATATATTAGAAGTAGCAGATACTAATATCTTTTAATTTTAGGATAGAATCTTGAACAATAATGCCTTGTCTTAAAATCACAGCAAACATTTCATGTGAAGAATGCCAGAAGGAAAAAAATCAGTTCTGTATTTCTATTTCAGTTCCATATAAAGAGGCACCAAATGTGAGAGCAGTCAGTTAATACATCCCAGGAGTTCCCACACACGCCTGACATCCTGCCAAGCATTGTGTCAGCTCATTGCACCATCCTTCATGATCATGTTCAATCACCATATATGCATCAGGATTTTTTACCTGTAATCCAGGACATGGATGCTTTTGTATCCAGGTAGTCCTTCAAATACGCTTTTAATCTATTTTGATGGAAAAACCAAAAAATTAACACAGATTCCGTTCACTTCTGCTCATGTGGTGAAAAATTAGGAAGTGTTTGTAGCAATGTCCAAAAATGTATCTGAGCTGTTATATCTAATAGGTGAAAAACAGTTAAATATTCTTTTCTTTATGGAAGAGTAGTTTTGGTGACATTGTTTCATTATTAGAAGAAGGAGAAATAAAAAGTATGAAGATTAAAAAGGACAGCAGTTCCCCAAGAACTGCATAGAAACATTCCAAGGGGAGAAATGGAAAGAGGCTGCCAAGATAATCAACTGTGCTACAGGAGACAAAACCAAGACAGACAATACTGAAAGTTCATGCTGGTTTCRAAAGTTTTTAGCTTCCAAAGATCCTTGCCAGCTGAGGATTATTTTTTACTCTGTAAATTCTTGTTCCCCTCCCCCATCTCCCTATTTTTAAACTGTATCTGGTGAGACTTAATCACAGTGCTGCTGACTTTTTTTCCGAGAGCTTCTTTATTCAAACTCGGAGAAAACCAGGCAAGGGATCAAAAGAGTGGAATATCCATGTGCCAGGTGGACTGTGTCCCATCCAACATTTTTTACACACACACATACCATGGCATTGCTACTGGGACTCACAACTAGGAAAACTAAGATGTCTAGCCTATGCTAAAAACTTTTGAAAGTCATGGTGATGCTTTTTGGCTGCAGTGAAGAGTACATTTCTTTCCCATTTGGCCCAGGATCTGGCACAGGTTTAGCCCCACTAAAAAGGATTCAGAGAACCAACGYAAACTAAATGGGGCTAGGAAGGAGGCAAAACTAGAGAAAAGATAAGCCTCATGATAAGCAGCCATAGGACAACTTAGATGCCTCTCCAAAGCGAAAAGACAGACACACACCCAGCTCCCAAAATATGATGGCAATATAATTACCACTGTCATAGACAAAATAAAAAACAAATATTGGAAACCATAGGTAGATAAAAATCAGCAGTCCTGACACAGATGCTTTTTGCTGCTATTGCTTTGCAGAGCCAGGGAAAGGAAAAATGAAGTTAGGGAAGGGAATCACCTGAGAAATGAATCGTTCAGACAGCAGTTGATACTCAGCAGCAGATGGGTCCTTCAGCTCCTCACTGTACTGTTCACCAACAATCAAAATGTTGAACTCAATCATCTGCTCAGTTACAGGTCTGACTGTCTTCTCATCCTGCTTCTTTATCTCATTATTGATCTGGAAGGGAAGGAAGAAGGGAGAGAAGAGACATTTAATGTCAGGYGAACGCTGCAGTCCAGAGCACAGCGTGCGCACTGCTGGAGCCATCAGCACACTTGTTTGCACTAACATGGAGTGCTCCTGAAGCCTCAGGGACAGAGGTGGCAACTAATGAGGAAGTCTACTAAGCAAGAACACTTCCTGAGAATTCTCATATTGAAGATAATTCTGTTTTCTATTTGGACMCCTTTAGTGTAAATCCATCTCATTGACCTCAGGTACAAAGTCAAATACAGATGTGTGGGATGTTCATGAAGCAATTTAAAGTGCAACCATGGCTACTCAAATATCTCACTTGAGCCCAGTCAGGGTAGGCTGATTTACCCAAAATTTACTMATTTTTCACAAGGCTCCTACTCACTCTTCCAGCTGAAGACAAGCTGCCTTTGCCAAGTTCTACATTTGGAATAACACTGYGTTGTTCAGCCTCAGGAGGTGAAGGATCCCCCCAGATATACAATGGGCACTGGGAATGGGAGCTCTGCTGAGCTAAAGCAGTGGGCTTCAACTGCTGTGTCTACAAAAATGTCTWCTCATGTTTGTATTTATTTCAAAAAGCCCCAGAGCAGTGGCTGTGCATCAGGGATGCATGGAGCTATCATGGTTGCCACAGGCAGCAGTGAATGCCAAATTTTAATCCAGTTGGAATGACTGAGCATGCTTTCTGCTTACTTCTCTAGTATTTTTAAAATAGCATATTATTCCTTGTGGTATTCTGAAAGACATCAGAAAAAATTTTTATAAGAAATAGAGATTTGTCTGGGAGAGAAGAGAAGGCTGGCTTGCTAACTTTAGCCAAATGTCTTTTGCTAGAGGTTTTGTCTTTGACTGTTTACATMCATATTTTTTGGGTTTTTTCCTATTAAAAAGGAAAAATAGAGAGCCAGAAAAACAGATCTTTTCAATGAAGCTGCAGTCTAAGTTATGCATCRTACAGGAAATGGAAAAAAACTTTCTCCAGAATATTTATCTGCCATCAGTGAGCAACTTCTACGTTGTTTATGAACCCTTTAAAATTTTTTAGTTAAATTATCTTTCCAGCCCCTCACATTCCTTTTTCACTGGATAACTCTGTCCAAAGGCCATAAGGACTGGTACATTACTTAGTTAGCATTTGAGAGATCCATATTTAGCAGGCATATATATATATAGTGCTATCATTTGGCTGTTTGCAACACCATGTAGTTTAAATAATTTATCAGCTCCCCAARACCTGGTACAGTCAGCATACAACGTGCAGAAGATGATCTTTGCTCACTCTTGGCCTTGTAATCAGCAATGCATTTTGGCTGCTAAGAACAATGAGGTGGGATGTAACTGCACAGAGTAAAAATGCTGTAGCAGCAGCAGCAATCTAATTCTAGCTCCTTTCCAATTCTAATTTCTAATTCTAATTTCTAATTCTAGCTCCTTTCCTCAGTGGTCCTATTCTCTGCTCCAGTAGAAATATTCCAGGCAGTTCTGTTTCAAAAGAAGAATAGTTGCTGTTCTTGGGACAAAATCACAAGTGTTCTTGGTACATATCATAAGGCTGGACCCTGCACTTGAGTGAGAAGCTGTCTGTTCCATATTCTGTATTTATTCCAACATCAGAACTCCAGTCAGCACTGAAAGCTCTAGAAGAAAGCACAGTTTGGTTCAGCTTTGTTTCAGGGCCACACTAGGTTATTGAACAATATGGCCCAGTTAATCCCAGAACAATAAATCAGCATGTGAAACTTCGTGAGCTTCTCTGTGACCCATTGAGAGCTTCATTTTGATAAGAAAAAAAAGCCAGCTGATGGATTACACTGGTTTACAAAATTTCCTTCAGTCATGTTRGCCCATGATGCAATTGGATTCTAGAGTGTGGAATTAAAATTTCATCTGGAGGACCTGTTTCCTAGAAGCAAATACTGCCCTGGGACCTATGTGGTGGTCAGCTCACTTCTAGAGAGATGTTTTAAATAGGGGGCCTAGACTTCCCTGTGTTGTGAGCTTTGGTTAAATATCACAGAAAGAGTGATTGCAAGACGTTAAATACAAGTTCACCTATATCAACAAAGGAAAAAGAGCAGAGTATCAGAGTCTYTAAGGCTGTCCAGGCCCCCTCTCTGCTGCCCTACACAATTGTACCTCACAGACCCTTGAAACTCTACTACAGCAACCTAAGGAATATTGTGCTTCCATAGGACTAATAGTGCTTCCATAGGACTTCTTCTTGGAGCTTTCAGAGCCACTAGGCATTCCCTCTCTAGTCCTATGACACTAACAAAATCCTCATCTGATAGTTCAACTGATATTTTATCTCCCACTGTGGAGGAAGAGGTATTTCGAAACCTCTCCAAATGGAAAAAAATATCTGCCCAGGAAAATGTCTGAAAACTTTAGAAATTCACACCCTGATTTTATTGATGTTGTGATGATTTTTTGCCTTTTTTTWAAATATACCTCTTATGTATTCTTAGTACCCTTAGCATGCACACTTATAATTCCTTAAGTCTGATACCGTAGCATAGTCCTGGTATTCTGTTGGGCCAGGAGACCAAGCATCCTCAAGGCCTCACAGCTGGAGGCCAGAAAGCCTTACACTATCTTGAGAAACCAAGGCCCTCTCTAGAACACATSCTGTAGACCAGGATTAGGCCCATCTAAAAGGGGCCATCATTTGGGGATACAAGGATGTCRCACTATTCATTCAAGCCTCTCATTGGAATACCTTTGTTAGATATACTAATTTGCAAGGTCTGTAAGATTGTATACATGATCTACCATGAGTGTGCATTTCAGTGTGTTCCACCTTGGCAAACTGTTGCACCATAAGAATCCTTATTAAATACTGAGATAAAAACCCTTTATCCCTTAACCGTGTCTGGCTCTTTAATTTTAGRACCAAGAAAAAGGCATCACTATGAAATCCTAGTTCGTGTTAACACCATTAACAACATTACCATATTAACAACACCTTTAGCTGCTTTTAAAATGTAAATGACCATAGAAAATATCAYGTAGGGAAGGCAACAGAATGTGGAACCAAATGCAAAAAACCCACTCACAGTGGTGTCCACATTGTCCTGCTCGTGGATGGTGTCCCCTGCAGGAGTCTCGACGGAGACCTCATGAGGGGGAGGAACATTGGCAGCTGCATCTGAGTTTGAAAGAGAGCAGTGTTATTTTGTTTGGGTTTGTTTGTTATTTTTCTTTTTCTATACACCCACAGAAGCAGTTCAGCAAGCATAAACCAATAGTCAAATTCGATTCCTGTTTCCATCATCATGACAGCAAAAGCATAGGAGACACATGGAAAGCCTAAGGAAAAGTATCAAATACGCCAATGACTATAAGATGCTGACATTCTGCTAAGCAGATGTATTTTTGGAAACATGAACTTAGGYGCAGCAAAATCAGCAGAGAACTAATTTCTTGAGTAGGATTTTCATGATTCATGAAATAACAAAATGTCAGCACATAAAATGATGGCCAGATTACAAATGGCATTAGAGAGGTGTGAAAATTCAGAGCTCTTTCTGAAATCCAAACACATGAATTTCCCAATTTTCTGGTAATTCAGAATCAGCCTTATCAGCAGTTAGATAAAAACTGACCTCTCAGTGTGGTAACATCAGCATCCAAAGGTGGAGTAGGAGTCCCACTAGATAAAAAACAAATCAGAAATTGAAGCTGGATGTGGTAAGAGAAATGTTGTAGTTTTTGATATTTCTGTGATTCTAATACTACACCAAGAAGCACATGTGCAGAAGAAATTTTTCATGGTACCATTTTGCTCAAACCTTCATAAAAATTAGGCTTAATGGTATTTCAGTTATATTTTGCAACTTAGATTTTGGGTCACTYGCATCCTACAACAAATCATGTGCATATCTGGATTGCCAAGTCTCTTATATCCCAAATGACCTGGAGTCCCATACAAAATACATTTTGCCTTCTAGTTCTGTAAAGAAAGCAAATGCAAAGAGATAAACCACAAAGATAACTGGTAATACCCTATAAACCACTCAGTTTTTAAAATCCTCCTCCAGTGCACTAAAACACCGTAACTGCACTGAAATCTCTGCAAGAAGATGGGTTCTTTCCATAATTAATTTTACTCTGCTTATTTGGAAATCTTCGAAACACATCAGTTTCCAAACCCAGTTATGGAATTTACACACACATATAAAACGACTCTGGGCCAAATGTGAAAAGAKGAACAATCACATGAAGACTGTCAGCCTGAAGAAAAATGAACAGCTTTGACAACTCTTACAGCAAACCCAAGCTGCCTGGAGCCAATTCTGTAAGCCTGGAGCAACTGTCAAGTTACCAAGAGTGGGAGACATGCTCTGACAAAAACAAGTCCTTCCTGGATGAAGGGAAAATTATTTTTTGAGTTTGCCATATTGTTAGCATATATAGCACAAGCGGTAAGACTGGAGGTTTAACTGCTGGGGAGAGGCTGAACATGAACATTACTGAAGTTCAGTGTGTTGAGATATTCCTCTCACCTCTAAAGGATCTCCTTTTTTATTGGTGATCATACTTGTGCCATGAAACACTCATTGCAGCAAGTATATGCAGCAATATATGCAATGTCAGCCATGCTTCCTGGCCTTGCCAGCTTTGTTTTGTGATTCACATATTCTACCACTGGTCTTGCAGTCCATCCTATCCTCAAGCAAAGCTCCACTCAAAGTYGCTATCTCACCTCCTTCAGGGTCTATAGTCACTCTTTGCATTACTCCAAAGAAGGCTTCCAGCACCAGCCAGACAACCAGACTCACAGTAACATTCTACAGAKACCAGAGCACCAGCGCATGAACAGAGACCATAGTTTCACTGAGTTAATGTCTGAAACCCTTTCTCTCTCTGCCCCTCACAAACACATAAGGCTTATGTGCCAATAAACASACCTGAAGGCAAACCTGATGAACTTTCTGTTTGAATCAAGAATCTTTTCACCCATCCTTTCCCAGAAGGCACAGTCAATCCGCCATGAAATAATTAGCTATACCAAAACATAGTTCAGGGAATGTTAAACTGACAGCGTGAGATCTCCACAACAACTCTAAAATACTAACAAAAAGTAAAAATTTCCACATTAAAGAATAAGAAAATACTTATTCAAGAATTTAAACAGTATCTTCATATAATTTTTTGCACAAATAAAATAAATKAACTCCATGCAAGCTTTGAAGTGTAGTTGTGCCTGCTTTCATCTCATGGACACTGGTACCTTTTTTCAGCCAGAAAAGTGCAAGACTGCTTCTGAGTTTGCCAATTCTTTGGCAAACTCAGTAAATCTTTGAATAATTTCCACAACTGGAAAATTTTACTAAAAAGTGTAATTTAGACAAGATAGCCTCTCTTAAGGATATTTTCTTGAGAATGCTGGTTATGTTTTGGAGGGATTTAGTTTCTTTACTCATTTGTCATCTTAGAACTGCAATAAAAACTATTGCTTAATTATTAATTGGTCTGATGAAACATTTTCCAATTAAGTTCACCTAAGTTTAAGATGTCTCTTTTACCAGTTTCAATAGGAAGTATATTTCATCTATAACAGAGTGTCACCAAACACCAGCATCAGAACATTTTAGTGCATCATGTTTAATGTTCAGAAGCAGGAATGGCTCTACTTTTCAGGAGAGGTGAAGCAGTTTGGGATTTTATTTCTTACAAACTGTTCAGTAGAATTAAGGCCAGAATAGAAACTCAACAAAAGGAAAGCAATGAATAGTTAAAACTCTGCTACAGGATTTTTAATGTTCTGGTCCATTCAAACCTGTATCTAAGCKTTAGCTGAGTCTTGTATCCACCCCCTTTTCTAAAGAAGAGGACAACAAGACACATGATTTGCTGTGGGAAGCCCTGATCCCAGCCTGAGACTTGTGGRACTTGATCCAGGTGGCCCCAGATTGGTGCCCAGTATCCTTTGAGGGGCCTCCAGGCACTGCTGACCTCCAGCTACTGCCCCACAAGGCACAGGTCACCCATGCATCCCACATTGTCCCTGCCAGCCTTCTGCACACTTGTACTTGTACAGGGCATCTTAAAAGGACCAAAATTACTATTTGACCAACTGAGCACCCARTTCTGGGGTGGGTTGGCCTTGGCCAAGGGCCAAACACCCACCCAGCCACTCTCTCACTCCTTCCATCTCCATAAGACAGGGGAGAAAATACGATGAAAAGCTTCTTGGTTGAAATAAAGCCAGGAAGATCACTCACCAATTACTTCCATGGGAAAATCAGACTCAGCTTAGGGAAGACTTATTTATTGCATATTTGAGTACATTTGGGTAGTGAAAAGTAGACTAACATTAAAACACCACTTCTTTTCACCCTTTCCCAGGCTCAACTTCACTCTGGACTCCTCTACCCAGTGCACGCTCTGCAGGGGCAGCAGTTCCTTCAGGAAAGGTCTGCTTGTTCCAGTCTGAGTCCTCCCTCAGCTGCAGGGAATACGTGATTTGCCATGGTGGTGTCTTTGGCTTTGGCATTCCTCACATCACTGTTTCTCATTCTTTTTTCTCCCTTTTCCTCTCCCTGGGCCATGTTTTTGCCCTTTCTCACACAGACTTTCCCTGAGCTGTCACTGCCCCCAGTGTAGGGCTCAGCCCTGCCCATTAAAGCTGTCTGTAACCACCCCAGGGCAGCCCCAGACCTACCCAGACAGGAGCCCCCTGAACCAAGTTGCTTGAGTTTTTAAAGGAAAAATCCTCAAAGTAGAAAAGAAAGCCCAACCAAAATGYTGTGGCATTAATCACACTTTCAAAAGAGGAGCAGTTTACAAATGGAAAGGCTTAATATCTTAATTTCTATTTCTAGGTGAGATTACTGGTCACAGACACATCAAAGTGAAGTTCTCCAAGTTTCAAAAGCCCAAGAGGACTTTCTCTGTCACTGACCCAACAAATGGCAGCTCTCCAACAGGGTGCTTCTGTCACAAGCATCACCTTAGGCACTGGTTTAGCCACATGGTGACAACCACAGCCCAAGCCAGGCCTTGGGACAGCCAGGATAGTGCTGAAAGGCGAGGGGAGAGTAAGGCCAGTGTCAAGGGGAGAGTTAAGGTTGTGTAGCAAACCTAGCTCCTTAAGCAACAACAGATCACACTCTTTGTCAAGGCCAGGTAATAAAATTTTACCAGTACTGAGGGGCTTTTAAATACAAGCCCTCAGGAGCTACCAAATTTTCTGACAGAATTCCACTGCRCAGCTGGCTGAAAATGAAAAACCAAGCACTTAAACACCACCTACTAAAATCCTAATAAATCTAACCAAACCATTCAAGCACYAGATTTGGTCAAATGATCAGCTACCACCTTTTTCCAAGAGGATGAAAATACAGTTTTAAGGACCCTATGCTGTAACCAAGCTCACTTTGTGCACAACATTGGTTTTTCATTACCTTACCAGAACAATGAGGGTTGCTTTCTTTTTGCCTTCTACTTCCCCTTCACATTTTTCAAATGTCTACTTTATTGATCACCTAAAAATGCATCAATTGTACTGAGCACCTCTAATGAAGTCACTCAAAATGCACATAGCAATGCAGATACTGGATTGTCTGAACACATCACTTCTCAAGGTAAACACAGATTCAAATTCACGCTCACTTGCACCACTTAAAATACACCGGATTTTTTATGGTTTTGCCCCAGGATTAATCCAAGGCCCAMCCTTGATTTTTAATTCTACCTACACAAGCAAGCCACTCCAGGTAGAGGGACTRTATTCCAACAGGAATTTATTGTGAATTTGAGACACAGACACATGAAATGTAATTCCCATTGTCCTACCTGCATGAATGATTCCCTGGATCATCTTGGCTGAGCAGTAAGCAAAATATAAAAACATACACATATGTATGGAGAGGCAGGAAGGAATATGGACACGCAGATGTCTAAGCACCAGAACAAACAACACTGCACTTGTGTTTCCTTGCAGAAACAAGCAGTTTCAGATCACACAGCTCTGTTAGACACCAGGATCTGGRCAGGTGTAAGGCAAGATCCATAAGGGCCTAGGAAGCTGATCTGAAGCAAATAGTGCTTATGGACAGCCTATACATATTAATGCAGCAATCACAGCTCACAAATACAGCCTACATTCCTCTTTTTGTCAAGGCCCATGGTATGTACTTCTGTGTGACATCAGTCATGTCAGGAGAAGACATGACAAGTTCCAGTCCACCAAAGCATAAACAGAGTTCCACTGACTCATAGGCCTGTACTGGTTCTTTATGTGCAGCCATACTGTGTTATTAAGGAGGAACAACACTCTGGACCTGTCAAATGGGCCATCAGCCATTCCACAGCTCCCTGTGAAGTTCTATGAAGGCGTTAGTTAGATTTTTCTCTACATTTCTCTTCAAGGTTTACAACAAACCCAACTCTGTGGTTGAAGAAAATAACTTCTTCAGATTTGTACCAAATGTTCTGGACATCCACCAGTTTATCCATTATTTATAAGATTGTTGGTCAGTTTGAATGTTCTAAAGTCTAACTGGCTATGTCAAGCATTTATTTTTCTTGAACAATATTACTTCAATTCTCACTTATGGTCTGATTTTCTCATTTTTAAATATTTCACTCACACAGCCTTGAACTAACTACCACGGAATTTAAGAAGTATTTTTATCTAATTTCAGAATGCAAGACAAAGCCTTGTATTCAGATTCTCTTCCTTTTAATATTTTCATGTATTTATYGTAATTTTCATTTAGATAATTCTTGAATTTTCATCTCTTTTGGTTCTAATTAAAAYAGGACAAACCTTTCATACTTGCTATCAGACAGTAGGGAGCACAAAAGAAAATATACCACTGAAAAGGAACAGTGTGGAACTCTTCACATGTGGGAAAGCTGTGCAGATGATAAAAAAATGACTAAATGAGGAATATCACTGCCAAGTCCACATGCAAACAGTAGAGAAACTCAGGTAGGTTTCTATATCACTGCAGGCAGAACTGCTGAACTAAAGAAACTATCCCAGCATAGAAGACAGACTTCTTACTCTTYCATGAAGTACATTTAGATAAATAGTACAAAAGCCAAATTGACACATCATCATCCATTGCTACCACTGCTGATAAAATATGGATTCCAGATTTGCCGAGGCAGAGAACATGGACAGAACCCAGGAGGTCTGGACAAGATTTACTGCAACTAATTTCACTGAGGTTAGAATCAGCAAGTACCATCAGAAAGGACAGGTACCTCTACATATTTCATTATACATTAAAAAATGCTCCTGAAGAAGTGAAAAAGTAGTTTGTTATATCYCTCCTTTTCAACTATCCTATCCTCTTTATCTTTTCCTCAGTACGCTGTTGTGCATACAGCACTCAAGCAAGGCTRTGACATAAAAGCTCTTGTTTTCTGCTGCAACAGTTTTGTGTTACATCTTTGCTTGCAGCTGATTCCCAAGATCTGGCTTTTGATCCCCCAGGAATTGACAAAAGAACTGTCCTATTGTCAAGASACAGACTCCAATATTAAGAGACAGAACTTCATTGTGTGAAGTGCCAGTGGCCTACTGAACAAAGCAATCAGCTGCTGCAGTGCTCTGACACTTCCACCTGGGGCAAAAAGTCTACAATGTCCACTGTACTGCTGTGTACACCTGTGGATTGTGTCCCTTATGTTGCTTTTCCTTTTGAGGCTTTCTCCTTGGTGGTACTTAGTTTAATCCCTCAGTTCCTGAAAGGCCAGGCTAGCTGGGCATTTAACCTACGTGAACGCATGCTCTAAACCTTACGGGAACAAACCTCCATCCCGCGGTTACGCCACTGCCAGTAATGCCGGATTGGGAGTTATTCCAGGAACTAAACCACAACTTTAGTCCTTCCATAGGCTGCTTTAAAACTATCCTAGCATTTAACTAGATGAAGTCAGCTTTTTCCAGCTAGAAAGAGACGCTATATTGACATCTAGGTGGGATTATATGAGTTGTATCAAACTACTCAAGTCACAGCTTTGACTCTACAGCTGTTTACAGCTTTCAGCAAAGTTTTGATCTGATTTAGAGAGGTAGTATAGTTAAAATGACTAACAGATATCAAGGGCCTGTCTTCCATTCCAGACCAACCCCAAATTAAGGAATAGTTTCAAAAAAAAAAAATGTTTCACAGAAAAAAAGAGATTGGTCAAAGCTTGTGGAATAGTTTCTTGTGTGAAGGCTATGCTTTAGAACCTATGGCAAAATTTCTCTTGTTCTTATCAGTGGGAAAACAGACAGAGAAATATGCCCAGTGTCAGGCYTCCAAAGTGAAATGGCTGCTTCTGCACAGTCATCAGAGACACTGGATCTCACCACAGGACACATCAGAGACTTCAGCTAGACCCTCACTTCAAGGCACCATCTGGAGAAGCCTGCTCTTCCCTGGCAGTGTGGGAATCTCACCTGAATGTCTCATCTAGATACTGAGGACAGTCCTGCCTTCCCTCAAGACAAGACCAGAACAGTTGTCCATTCTAACACGAGGCACAGCTGGGTAACAGTGCTCAGATCTAGCATTGCCCTGCACTGGACCAGCCTTTCTCTGTACAATTGGGTCAGCAGGTGAGAACAGCAGTGCCCAGGAGAGGGTAGAACTGCACTCACTTTCCCCTTCTGCAGGAGGGACTTGACACTGGATTTACCATCCTSCACCTTAGAGGCAGATGGTGGTCCTGGGTTGGGTACTTATGCTAATTTCTTACAGAATATTTTTAGAACATTTATTCTGATCTTTACTGGGAGGTGTGGGTAATTTTTCAAAGAATAATGTTGGCTGTTAGCAGTATTGAGATGGAACAAGACATCTGGAGTTAGACATGTTCTACCCATGATAGAAAATCATGGCTTTGTTTTTTATAGAACTCTGGTTTACAAACTTCACATCTTAAACCATGAATGCTCTAAGATGGCCAGAATGATCTTAGAGTAAGTTTGAATTTTTATAATGGAAAAATTATTTCTACTAATTTCTCCTGATGTTCCATTACTCAGGGCAAGTCTACCTGTTTCTGTCACTGCTTCACCCTCTATCACCCTCCTTATGCTATAAAACACTACAATTTCCAAGCACAAGACAAACAACAAATCATAGAGGATACATTAAACCCAAAATTTAAACTGGCAATAACAACGATCCCAACATGAAGCTATAAACAATCTGAAGCAATACATACTGAAATAAAAGCAGTGTATTTTTGAGACAGATGCAGCACAGCCCCATGGTGAACTGAGTTTGGCAAAGTTTGCCATTTGTCTACTGGAACCCCTTTAATGTTGCCATGAAACACTTCATAAGATGGCTTTTGGACAAGTACATTTATCACTCTGATCCACCTTTCAATTAAAAGCTGATCTTTTTGCACTGTTCCTTTGCTTAGCCCAGTACTTGCAGACTCTAGATGCATTGACTCCAACTCCTCTCATATATCTCTACATTTACTGATTTCCTGAATGATCAGGAATGGATACAGTAGGTTTTCAAACTCAAACTTCTTTAGAACAGGTGAACACTACCCTGCTGACCTGGAGGCTTCAGGGAGTGCTCTTGACAAAGGAGCACTCAGCTCCACAGGACAGAGAGAAACCAACCTTTTAGGAATCACATTTGCCATTATCATCTCACATTATTAATTCTAACTTATGCTGTGGTTATGAAATCACAATGAGRATACCTAATTTGAGAAGTTGGGGGCTTTTCTAAGAAGTCTATTAAAKCATTACTCTTCCTGGTACTTTAATTAATCACATTTAGCATAGCTTTATGTGTCCTGTAAAGCAGAGAATTGAACCTGCCAGTTTTTCAGAGGAGTTCAACACCAGATTTTCTGGGTTTGAATTACCCTAAAAGTAACAGCTTAGATTAAGTTCTGAGTAGCAATGGAGCAATAATAATTTGAACTTGTTTTGAGTTCAGTAAAAGACATGACAATAACAGGTCAAGTTCAGGTTTGCTTTGCTACAAAGATGCCACAAATCAGTTTTCAGTTTTATTGCCTTGTTAAAAGTGTGAGGAGCCCAAACAGCCAGTTCTCTTGTAACTGTTTATGGAACACATCTCTTGAAAGTCTTTCAAAATAGCATTTCAAAATATTCAGTTTTTTGTTTTTGTAATGATGACCAGGACTACCTGAAAGCCTTTGGGAAAGATTTTCAAGAGAACCAGAACACTAACACAAGTAACTATGGACACACYTCTCTCCCAGAATAGATTTCCCCCACTAAACCTCTTCAGGTAAATAGCCTGGGTGTGTGCCTGACAGCCAACAAGGTGATGACACACTTAAGCAGAAGTACAAGCCTCAGATTGGCTGAGATATTTTGAGCMTGCCAACCGTGCCAGGACAGAGGTTCACATGCAAGAACCACCAGATTTCTCCACCACACTTTTCTAAACGTATTTTGCACAAAGGTGAATGCTGTCCATCTTCAGTACACCAATCAATGCCAGCAGCAGCAAGAACCAGAGAAAGGATCTACCACCAGCCTTTAGAAAGGGAAAATTACTTACCCACAGGACCAATCAGCACAGGAACTGGCAAAAAAAAGAGGGAAAAGGTTACAAAATGTCACAGCTCAGCCCTGCTGTTATCTCCAGAGAGAAYGAAATGCAAGAATAACACAGATACTCACCTGCCCATTGCTTCCTTTGTATAGGCCAGTTTCTGGAAAACAAAAACAAATCCTAAATATATTTGAGTAATATAAATGAAATTTGAGTAATATAGATGAAATGCAGTTTATATCACTTTATTTCCTTCTGCATGCTGAAATAATTCTATTCTCTGTATTGTTATTTGCTAAGTTCAAGATTTATTAACAAAGTCCCTGCTGAAAAGGAAATATATCTGACATTTCCAAAATACAACTGAAACTCGACATCAGACAGTGCAAAGAGCATTAGGTTTGTCAGAGGTGCTTTACATTTCTTACAGTGCTCTGCAGGTACGACATTCTTCCACGTTAGAGGACACCAACAGTAAGAAGCTTTTTAGCAAGCAGTCTTCAGAAATTCAGTGTTACTTCTGCTAATTGTCTATAGATTTAAAAACATCTTTGCAAAGTAAAGCTACAGCCCAAAGTACCACAGCAGGATTAATCTGATGACTTTGTTTATGGCTACACAAGTGGCAGGGATGATGTTTTTTCATGTATTGGTGTAAAAAGACTGAGAAGGGCTACACAGTTAGTATTTATTCATCAAAATTCTCAAGGTATTAYTGCCATTAGTTCTAGAGGCAAGTCAGATATGCTCCTGTGAGGAACACCACAAGAAGTGGAGGAGGTCCTGAGAAATAATGCTGTATCCTGCTGCTCTACCAATGTAAAGAGCATATCAAATACTTACAGAAAATTAATGTCCATCCACAAAATTCCTGCTTCTCTCCTTTAGGGGGTCAAAAAGGGWTTGTTTGGTGGACTGCTTATTGGGCTGGCTTTCTTTGTATAATCAATGCAGGTATATTTTTCAGTAAAAACAACAGGAGGTGAATCAACTCAAGTATCTCCTTTGTAATTAAATTAAAATTAGCTTTAAACATACTATTTTCACTTTGCAAACTTCTCTGAAAAACACCCATATGTATTCAGTGACCTAAGGACTGTCATTCTAAGCCGTCCTGATGGTTCCTCTTGTGAAGGAGGGTTGAAAAGGCAAAAGAGACTTTTTGAGCAGGTTACCCTGCTCACTCTCTTCACCTGTATTTTCCTGTGCTTCTAGGAAAGGGAAGAAATTCAGCTGTTATTGATTTGGAGCCATGTCAGTGAGTAGCCTTCTCTTCTTTCTAGAACATGAGGGCATTGTGATCACAGCTAGAACAACAGACAGCCTGGATATCAGCCCCAGCAGGGCTTGCCAAAATACTCCTTTCAGTCAGCTTGTCTTTCAGCATGTTCTTTGACCCACATTTATTATACAACTCAATTTAATGAAGCATTTGGTGATTCTTTAGTATGAAAAACTAAGACACAGCAAGACTGGTTTTAAGTGGCAAACAAAGAAACCAGGTAGTCAACAGTGGAAACTAACTTGGGGCCACCACAGCTGTGTTGGACTTTGGGTAGTTTTATTAAGGGCTCATTATGCTGATCTATGCAGTGCCTATATATTCACTCTCAGTGCACTGGCATCTGCAAGGAATCAATCTAGAGATTGATTCCCTCTCTGCAAGGTTTTGGAAACTTATCTGTACGTAGGAGCTCAGTAAAAAGTGTTTTTTCATTAGAAAAGGAGATGTTCTTCCATGCTCAGCCAGCCAGGACGATTTGTAGGTGCTATCAAAACCAACCCCAGGTAGTAGAGGCCTCACACATCTTTTCAATACCTAGTGCTAGTCTGTACCCAGCACTTACTGCTTCTCAAAGGCCCCTGAGACCAGAGCTCAGTGCAGTCCTGACTTCTAGAGAAAGGAAGAGTGACASCCCAGTGAGGGGTGCCTGGGCCAAAACTCTGTTGCAGGGCAGCCTGAGGAGCTGGTGGCTCCCAAGTTCCCTGAGGCTGGGTCCCTGGACTTAACCAATATGTCTTATTATTTCTAAGTCTCCTATTCAAYAAATCATAAGCAGAACTTATAAGAACCAAACCTGAAATGTCAAATTATTATTTTAATGGCCAAATTCTAGAATTAGAAACACTACACAGTCTCCACATCCACATTTTTAATAAGGCATCAAATTACTTAATTCTCATATAATTTCATAGTAAACTAGCACCCCCTATTGCAATGGTCTGTAGTGTGACTCTCTTCCTCTCAATCGTTCAATTTGCTTTCCAGCCTGGGGTGGAGACTAGAAATGACATATTTGAACTCCATGGTAAACATCCCCTTTTCCCCCTAAGTAGAAGCCAAGGGCTCTAGGGTTCTAATACTGGCTTGTTTAATCATTTAGGACAGAATAGCCTTTGCCAAAACATCTCACCTCTCTGACTCACTTCCTTCATTAAGATGGAGTTAGAAATTTACCTACTGCACACAGACTGTAAATATTATTTAATGTCTTCACCCTTTCAACCCTTGAAGTGATGTATAAACAGTTCTCCATAACAGCAGCAGCCACACCAAATTTAAGGGGTGCTTTTATTCACTGAAGCTAGCTCTGTCAGGTGCTTTGTACAAAATTAGTTCTCTTGAAGTGAGACCTTCCTGACATTATTATACCAATTTTCCTGATGCTGGAAGCTGAGTTTTGTGTCCGTTGCTCTGGTGCTCGCCTTGCTCAACAGTTATTTTACATAATGGAAAGTTACCATGAATTAATACAAATACATTAAACACAGGCTACAACAATGCAGCAAATCACATGTACCAACCAGATGAGCTTCTATCAACTCATGATCTTGCAGAAAAGCAATTATATAGGACATTCCTGCCTGATCCTAAGAGACTGTCGTTACACACAGAAGACAAAATATCCTGAGRGCAATCCCAGGCAGGAGAAAAAGGCAAAGGAAATGTCAAGGAGATMTGAAATAATCCCATATTAGTTAATTCCATCTGTGTAGTACTGTACAAAGCATATTTGATTTAATCMATCAATATTCCTCATTTACAACAGGAAAGTGATACCAAGAAATGATTCTCTATCTGCTTGTCCTGATTCCCACCACGCTGTCATGAAGGCAAGGCCACAGCACTGGGAATAATTCAAGAAAATGAGGACAGTGGCAAGAACTGAAGCTATAGAGAAAGGCCAGAATAGGGAGCAGTGCTTTGAGGATCATCCCTGACAGGTTAGGTACAAATACTGTCTACAGTGAGTTAAAGAAGAAATARCAAGAGCAGCTTAGTGGAACAGATATTGTTTCAACAATGTGCAACTTGAACACTAGGTATATATATATGGCAAAGGGTTTTCTTTTTAAACTAGAGGAGGCTAAAACTTGAAATGCAAAGGATGAAAGTCAATAAGAGAAGAGTAAGGGCGTGGATAAGAAAAGGGGTGAAGGAAATCTGAGACTATGGCTGAAAGGAGGGCAACTGGAATTTTTTTTTTTTTTTTGCATGCATAGGAGGGGATGGGGGATGTGAAAGAGCATATATGAACTGCTTTTTTCCAGATTTAGAAGAAGCTAAAGGAGGTGCTCTATGCAAAGAAAACTATGTAAAGAACTGTAAATACTGGTTAGAACATTTAATTAAACAGAGAAAGACAATGGTTAGCAAGGAAGGTCACACAACAGGGGAAGAGGAGAGACAGCAGGAGAGATCTTCCCCAGGAGCCTGAGGAATACAAAATAATCTGCCTCTGTGAAGTATTCAAATAGCAGCACTGGGAGTAAGCGGTTGCAAATAATTCGTATCATTGGGATGCTCCATCCYACCTTCAAATATGGCCCTCAGAATTCAGAAAATGAGGCAAAATCACTCATTTTACATTGCTAACTACCCATTTCAACATGCTAAGGAGATGTTTTGTTATGCCACCCATTCAGGCRTCCTCAGGCAGGGTTGCCTTCTTGCCTCTCACCCTAATCTGTCACTGAGCACTTTGTGGTGCAAACACTGAAGAATATAGAGCTGCTCATGGAAGGTCAATACTACACAAAATTACTCCTGAGTCAACACCTTGAGGGCTTGTATCTTGTCCCAGGAACTTTTCAAGTTGCCTTTTGGTAAGTTAGCACCTCCCATCACAGTTTTGGAGATTCCTGGGGAAAATGTCTGCCTTTTGATTCTCAGGGAAAGCTGTGCCACAAACTCCTTTCCACACTAAATCTGAGCTTAACTCTTGGCTCTCAGACCCACCAGAGTGGGCAGAGCACATATTTCCCTCTCACCAGCAACCAAAACTATCTCACAGACCTGCTTCCTTTGGAAAGGATTCATAACCTAGTTCCTGTTGTCCCATCTGCCCAACACTGTCAGATACACTTTGTTAAAGGTGTAAGGTTGTACAGGAGCCCTCAGCAGGTATGGTTGAGAATCTGCTCAACAGATTAAGTCGCATGGGTTCCTTTAAGGCTTCATTTCTCATAACAGCTTTTCTCAACATCTSTTGTCATTGTAGATTGTTATCAGACCTGTAAGGACCTGCAGCTCCTTAAAACTTTATTTTCTGAAATTTGATTGAAATCTGAGGAAATGGAAATTATGATGCGTATTACATGCCCACATTGGAAATGCAGGATGCAGACAAAACTTTACACTGAAAGCCCTGCAGGATCAGGCTTTAAGCTGCTTTTTGCTTGGACTTGGGAAGGAGTCCTTATGTCAGCTGTAATTTCTCCTGTGAGCAGCACAGGTTGTGCTGCTTTGGCAGCTGTGTTTCAGTCTCACAGCAAGTCATCCATGGTTCTTGGGAAAACAATATTTACTTTTGCTTGCATTTCTCCTCACTTGGATTTTCCAAAAATTGTCTGGCGCAAGTGGGAACATGGCCACAATCACAGGGCAGAGTCAGGGAAAATTTGGCAATACTGGAATTCCAAACATATATGTCTCAAAGTGTAGAATGGGATGAATGTTACATTCTATGAACTGAGTATAGGTACACAGTAAGGAACACAAGCCAAGTTAATTTATAGATAGGAATGTTTACATGAAGATTTAGACTGGAAAAAACCCCACCCTATGGATTGGAATTACCTTCAACATTTGCATTTCAGTCAGGAATTGAAAAAAAAGATGGGTTAACAATCTCACAATTTGTAAATCTACTTAATACCCAAAGAAATTAATTGGGACAGTATTCTTTCTATGTAAGGTACTGTCAGTTAACATGATCACACAAATTAAAATGAAAATTCAAAGGGGGGAAAAAAGATATTTTAAATATCTTTTTAAGCTTGGCATGAATACATCCACCTGCTCATTCTGAAAATCTGGCAGGTGATCTGCCAGTTAAAGAAACTCAGGATATATTCTGTATTAGCACATACAGAGCTTGCATGTATGTACAGATATTTCAGGGAAACCCACAATGGCAGACCTCACATCTCCAAGACAAAAAAAGAAGTATGAAAGTKGAGACAAGCTGGTCTAAGTTTCAGCTGATATCCAGTAAGAAAGTATGCTAAAAGTAAGAGAAAGAGTTTTTCTCAACATGAACTAACTTCGGATGGATCAGACATTTCAGCATCCAAGGGAGTGTGACAGTGGTTACTGGGGATTAGAGGAAAGGATAAGGAAGAAAACCAAAGAGGAAGGCTGATAAAATGGCATTTAATTACACTGCTCATAACAGACCCTCTACATACAACAAAAGCATCATGAAAGCAATAATTTTCCTGAATTATTGTTTATTAAATGCAAACCCCAAAGATTTAATTTGCCTAATTTTYAGATATCCTGAACTTCTTGAGAGAGAGGGGGAAAAATCAGCACATGCAGCATTTTTAAAAGTTAAATTTCATGTTGCAATCTACCAAAAAGTAATACAGAAATAGACTTTGAAATAATATTGCCAGAATCTGCCAATATGCCTATACAAAAGAGGCAGCAGAGCAATGCTGTGACAATAACAGCCAATGTATACAAAAGGAAAAGTTTAAGAGCCATAATGAGGGATGCAGGACTCCAGGCAGCTCTCCAAAATGCAGATTATTGTATCCAAGAGTTACAGCAGTCCAGGGTCGTGGGTGACAGAGCCTGTGCCCACAGCTGTCAGCTCCAGCTGCAGGCAGGCCTGGAGACCCTTTGGTTTTGGTTACAATGCAKTAKATACTTTTCTTTGCTGAGCATCTTAATRCAGAAGAACCAATCTATACCTTAACTTTTAYCTATAGCCTATCAYAACTACYATRATTACCATATTCATGTTACTATTCTCCAGTCACTAAAAGTTAGTACATTACAGTTTAAGCTAGAAGTTGYKTTTCAGTTTTCTTGCAGTGGAGACTTCYGAGACCTTTTTTCTACTTGCAACATTGGCAGACTTGTTTGCCTGTGGAATCTTTCTGCTTGSTAAAAACATCTTTTTGTCTGAAGTGGGTTTATCCTTTGCTCTCTATTTCATTCTCAGGTTCTACATTCAAAAATCATTCTGCCAAGCATAAATATCTGTTAAACTTTCTTGTCAAACTTTCATCCTTCCCATCAGAAAAGCAGAATTTCATCAGCTGCAGGCTTCAACTAAACTCTTGAAATTAACCACAGGTGACTTGCAGACMTTGGAGAGCAGAGGAAGATTAGAAACAAGTGGTATTTAATGAGGAGTGTAATGGTCAAACAAAAATACCACTGCAGAAGAGAATCTTCCTTTTAAGCAGCAGTGTGGCCCATCCACATGTACCACACCTGCCCACTACAGAGTTCTGTGCAGTGGAATGACAGCAGCCCTTTGGTGACAAGGGCTCTGTGATTTAGAGATCAAACCTAAGAAATCGGGATAAAAAATAGCAACAGCTGATCATGACCAAATGAATGAACATTCTGTATTGAGAGGGAAACAAAATCCCACTCGTAATGGAAAGGCTTGACCATACAGCTTGGTCTTCTTAGCTGGTGAGAGTGGAAAGAACAAGGGAGTTGGACMCAGGGCTTCAGAAAGTGTGTCTGGTCCCACAGGCTGTGCCCCAGCTCTTACCACCACATTAGACTGGGGCAAGCAGCTAGCAGGAGGAAGGATGTTCTTAAAAGCAGAGATGTATCCACTGCATCTGTTTGGACTTARCATGCACACAGCTGCTTTAGAAAGGTTTCACACACTGACAAGAATTTTGTGCACAAGCACATGTGAGAAAGGTGAGTCAGTACTAGAGCTAGCAGTAAATCCACTCTCTGACCCATGCATTTAAAAATACCATTGGACCTTTTGACAGTGACTGAATTGGGCATAGAGTGCTCTTGCCTTCCGTCTTTGGTTCAAAGTCAAATTGAATTCAGCTTCTTATTCCAAAGTCACCTGATTGATTTGTGACATTTTGTGGAGGAAAGAGGTGACAGCATTTGGTCCCTCTTATCATAGACTAGTCTGCTATCAAATCAGCCCAAGAACCATCACCTTTTACCACCTGAGCTGAAAGAAAGTAGAAGAATAAACAGAATATTTTCCAGAATATTGCATTGCTGAAGGGAATATATCCACCTACAGGAGAAARGAAACCTAAATAAATATAAACCTTCTGAAAGGATCAAACCCAGAGTACTTTATCTGACTCCACCGAAATGCTGCAGAGCCATACCCAAAAGGGGAGAGCAGCAGTGGGAAATTAGATGCATCATCTTGTTTCCAGAAGTAATTTTGATTTCTTTTAAACTCCCACTACARATCATCTTACTGTGAAATTTGAACACAAAACAGTTACATGCACGGTGTGCATTAAAAAAAATCACATTAATTTTATTTCTCTCCATCTTTTTGCAAAGACTTTTAAGGGCAACAGCATCATCAGACTTCACAGAAGCAAACTTTGGCTAGCATCTCCTGGGAAGACTAACATGCAGACTCAGGAAAAAAAACCTACTCTCCATTATCCACAACAGTTTCCATATTCACCTTCCTTACTGCACATTCCAAGCATAGAAGTCCAATAAAAAAGCAGGAGGGGGAAAAAATATCGGTGCATTCACACTGACAGAACTTACTGTTTCTAGGGAGTTACACATTTAAGACTTACAAGTTTCATAAAAACTTGCAAAAGTAGTCTTAAAGAAGATACATAAGTCACCACACATTTTAAGAAGCCTTTTATCCAGAGAAATTAAGCTATCTAGTCTACCTTAGATGAATTCTAAGTTAAGCCCTCTACTTTAAAATTCACAGACTCCTGAAACTACATCTTTGTATTTCATTTGAGACAGGCTTTTTTAGTTTGACTTAATATTTRTTTTATTTTCTTTAAGCTAAAATAAACTTGAATCAACAGAAAATATACCAAGATATTCTGCATTTTAATTGACTTATTTACACTGGTTTTAACTTAAAGCTTCCCATGGGAATTTACCTAATGTTATTTATTACCTGTAGCCATGATATTTTCTGAAAAATCCCTTTGCCAGGATTTTTCTCCCGAGAAGCTGAGAGGCCCCAGGAGCAAAWTGTAAACAATRATTATCTGCTGCTGTGGAATGCMACAGGTGCATCTKTGATTGGTCTCATGTGGTTATTTTTAATTAGTGGCCAATCACAGTCCAGCTGTCTCGGACCGTCTGGTCAGTCACAAGATTTTATTAGCATTCCATTCCACTTCTTTCAAGCCTTCTGATGAAATTCTTTCTTCTATACTTCTAGTATAGTTTTAGTATATAATTTTCTTTTAATAYARTGTATTATCATAAAATAATAAATCAGCCTTCTGAAACATGGAGTCAAGATTCTCATCTCTTCCCATGTYGGGACTGCCTGCAAATTGCCACAATTACCTTCATAGGACACCAAAGTTTTTACATTTATAACTACACTGATTTCAGTCAGGCAGCAGTGCACAGACATCACAGACCTGCAGAACATCCAACAGGCAGCTATGCCATAGGGTTTGGTAGAGCTACAGCTTGGAACTTCCTGCTCCCAAGTGCCATTTGTGCTGAAGGCACCTCAATATGCAGCTCAGAGCAGGGAGGCTGCTACACACCCCAGGGGAAAAGGCACCACAGCCTGGCCCATGTCATGGGTCTGAACACCATCTACTTGTCAGGAACACCTCTGCTGATGACATCTCTTCATCATTGCTGCTTTTCTCTGCATTGGATCACCCACAACTTTGTTTTGGAACTGATCTCAGAGCTACAGATCCAGAGCTGGACTACCCATGCCTGCCTGTTTGAGGGCTTTGCCCATCATTGCCATATGCCAAAGGTGAGAACAGGGAGATTTATGACATTTTGTGGAGCAAAGAGGTGACAGCATTTGGTCTCTCTTATCACAGACTAGTCTGCCAAGCAGCTGCTGCACCCACCTTCACGATCAGGCTCCGGTGCTCCTCAGACTGGCTGAAGTTGGTGCCCATCTCAAAGATGCTCATCATGCCCTCCTCACACAGGCTCATCCACGTGTTATATTCTTCGCGCTCCGGCAGTCTGTCCCAGAACGTCTTGAAGACCTCCCAGACTGTTTCCTGGCACACTGAAGGCACAAGAAAGGTCTGGTGTCAGTACAACAGGAGTGCTTCTGTGGCACAAGTGGCCAGGCTATTATTGTCCCAATGTTGAAAGCTTGTCAGCACACTAACACATAGGAAACAGCAACCTGACATCTACATGGAATTGGGGAAAGCACTGAAGCGACCGAAATAAAGATGTGGTGCATCTTCCACACTCATATTACCTCTCTCCCTGAGCAACAGTATTTCCACTGAATGAAACTGCCATTTSATCAATGAACTGAATTTTTAGAAAATCTAGAAAACCAAAATACTATGGCAAATGTCCTCATAGGAAGTAGAGGAGGAGCTTAAGTTGTAAGAAAGAGGGTGGCACTGATCAAAGTCTAGTAAGCTCAGTCAGTAACAATTCCTTCAGATTCACCTTTACACAGAATTTAAAATATATTTCAGAAATTACAACTGYATTCATAATTCTAAAAACAAGGCAAGATGATGACAAAAGAACATGCTACTAAATAAGTCAAGCTCTAACTGTACTGTACATGTTCACTGAGAAAGAACTGGACAGCTCTGAGCAGTCAGTCTGAGAATTAAGGTCTGATATCATACACTACACTGCCTACTTTACCCTCCCAATCTTACACAGGCTCTTTTTGTCAGTCAGAGCAGTCGGTCACATGATGCTCAAGCAAGAACAACTCTGTGACCCAGGATAACTCAAAGGGAGAAAGACTTATGGGATTTTCCTTGTGTCCTGGAAAAGAGCAACATTAAAAGGTGAACTCAAAATCATTCATACCAAATGCCATCCTGCAGGAGTAGCAGGCACACCTGCTTTTTTGCCTTAATCTGATTTCACTACTTAGACACACAGTTCAGCAGAGAAATGCTTTGCATTCCGGGAAAGTCCTGACATCACAAGCAAGCCCTTACAGGAGACTAAATCTATCTCTAGAAAGCCATTTTCTTCAATCAGCTTTAAAGTTAGCTCTGGGCTGCCAAACTCAGTACCTTGCTGTTATTTCTTCTCTATGCTTCGTTTTCCAAATTCCGAAGTTGTTTAAATGTACATATCTAACTTAACACATGAGAACATAGATCACATATGGAAACATTTTTATTTAACCAAGAGATGGACATTTTTCTTAAATGCAAAGGCTTTACAAGTGACAACCTTCAGGAACTGTCCCCTATGCAGCACCATCCTTAAAGCTGAGCTGACTCTGGCACACTGGATAGAACCATGCAGAAAAAGTCCTTTTCTTCACCCTGAATTTTAGTTTATCAGAGCAGTTGAGACCATTTCTCTGTTGTGGAACTCCACAGATACAAAGACATTTCTCATTTCCATGCCACGCTCCCAGGTTTATGACATGGAGATTAACATTGTAGCTCATGCGGTATGCACAACCAGGGAACAATAAAGTCCCCAAACTCTGCATTACTAACTGTTCTAACACCCCTTCAACATATAGACAGTTAACTTTATCTGTAAAGCACACTAATTTGGAAAATATTGTCCATACTTCCAATCAGTGTATGCATCTCTATTAATCAGAAACAAATAGCCAAATTGACAAACATCCATGCACCATCTCACAGTCCCCCCTCGAGTTTCACTTGCAAGCACTTTGAGGCAGAGACCACATCTCCATCTGGCCTCTGCACAAACCTCAGGCAATGGAGCCATAATCCTGCTCTGGGATTTCTGGTTCCTGCTGGAGTACTAATAAGCTTCCTGAAGCAGAATAACATCTGTAATATTCTCTCTACCACCCCACTTGTAAGAGCTAGGCATCCACGAAAAGACTGAAGTCTGGTTTCAAATCCAGAAACCTACACTAAGGARTATCACTTGCTCATGTTTCTTTTGGTGGTACTTGTATCCTACATACCCTTCACTCCAGGTGCCACATTGTGGAGCAAAAATCCTGCAATGAGATTACTCCCTGTGGTTGGGGTAAATCCTTACAGACTCTCAGTAACCACTGAAGCTACAGTAATAGCTTGCAAATATATTGCAGGAACACTGTCTAATCCTAGAGTTTTCAAATACCAACAGACAAAGGACTGGCTTTCCAGTTGCAAGTGATTTAAGATAATTTTCCTTGATGCTCTTAAACAAGTTTAAAATAAATGTGATGAGACAGTGTCTTGCCTGAATACAAGCTGCTCCCATATAAACAGTTGTTCCAATCGGCTCCCAATAGATTAAGGATTTTCTGAGTGTCCTTTCATTTGGAATTAGACAACCCACTGAATTCCAGTAATAAAGGCTTTGTGCCATCTGTGGGCTCCAAGCCCATTAATTAGACCTAAGCTGTCAACACAGGCATGTATTCTGCAAAAGGAGGAAATGAGATGGGGATAAGGAGTCACATTTTGTCCTTTCTAACCTCTCCTATCTAACTGCTTCCACTGAGGTAAGCAACAAGTCGGACAACACAGTGCAAATTCCTTCTGTATTCTCTTCCATCCACACAGTCAGAGTGTGTTAGCTCTGATACACAGGGAGGGAATAAAAACTGCAATCAAACATCTACCACAACTGCATTTGAACACTTCTGTCAGCTGTGTCAGGAAACCACACCCTCAGCCTTGGTGAGCTTCTTGCCAACACAGTCCCCCTGCAGCACCTTGTTGACACACAGTCCATCTTGTCACTGTCTGGTTTATTCCAGCTGGCCAGTTTGTAAAGCAGAGGATTGCTTTGCAGGATAACAAATCCAGGCTGTAAGGGCTCAACGCAAGAACCATCCTCAGATGTCCTTACCTATAGGGTGCTCAAGAGAAAATTAATGGACTGGCTAAAAAAGACTGAAACAAAACTGTTCTCTTTCTTTCTCATAAATATCTTCATTGTTTTACAGTTAGAAGAGAGTTGCCATTTCACAGAGAGAGAGAGRGAGCAACAAAATTTATTCAGTGTGGTTCAAATCACACACATGTAAAGAAAGASACAAGCACAATACTACCTTCCACCTCTCCTTCAGGAATGTCAAAAAGGGAGCCAATTCTCATCTTGACTTAACATGGCCACCAGGGAACTGAAAAGACACCACTCACAATGCATTTAGGTTGGCTAAAAAGTGTGATTTACCTTCTTCTAACTTAAAGGTGGAGCCCACCCTGTGAGGGGTTTTCTGCTATCTGTAGGTGAGGGAGGTTTTTCAAAGTTTCTCAGTTTCTGGAGAACTCCCATAAAGAAAAATGTGTTTTTCATTAACGAGATTTTAAGCATTCTGAGACTGTAGACAAAAGTTGAAAGCACAAAACCAAAGTGAAACAGGACTTGACTGGAAGCTTCAGGTAATAACTATAACTTACTATTTAAAATAAATCACTGTCTTTCCTTTCTGTCCTTCCAGAAACTCACCAATATCTGTGTCAAATACATTACCTAGATATGCTGACAATAAATGAAACAACTTTTGGCTAAGATTTAAAATAGTAATTCCTTCACACCTAAACAGAAAATGAAAATGAGAGGCAGGGGGACCAAAAAATTGACCACTGAGCTTTTCAACTAGAAATGCTACTCTGAGTTTTAAATATAAATCTTTTAAAGGAGATAGAGAATGAGAAAAAAAATTGCTGCATGAGAGCTTATAACAAATTGTTATGAGCTCACTTATTCAGAGTTATGATTGAAGCTGCCGGGCAGGTTTTGCATTATGATCTTTCCAGGATTTAGTTTTTGAAGACCAGCTACAAAATTCTTAAAAAACAACAAAGTAGGCAGTCCTGCCAGCATGAGGAAGAACTGCTGAGCAGACCCAGTCTTGGGACTTTAGTTGGTCAGAGTGACCCCAAGATACATTAGAAAGTCTCTTTTCTCAGCCCGGCACTTGAAGAAGGAGTCAGAGCTCTTCATTTCTCAGTCTCAAGGTTGTTTATTGTTTCTTATCTATAAAAGTCTTTCTCCTGGCCTGCTGAGGTCCATTCAGCAAGACAGTCAGAGGCACTCTGCCTGCCCCTGGGGTTGTGTTATGTTTTTATACCAAAATCCACRTGTTCAATGTTTACAATAACTTCCCAATACCTATCACCTATGTTAGACAGGGAGCTTCTACTCTAAACCAATCTAAAAGTGCCAACATCACAGCAGAAGATGGAGGCCAAGAGGAAGAAGGAGAAAGGCTGGACACGCCCAGATTCCTCCATYTTGCTCCCTCAACCTCCATTCTAAAAACTCTAAATAATCTATTTTTCACCCCGTGGTAAATTCACTACGATTCTACTTAAATTGTCATGGCTTGCATCTTCATATAAGGTTGGTAATTTGCTCCATGGGTCAAGATCAAAGGCACAGGKGTCTTGGGCTCTGTGCCAGGGTCTCTGAGCCCCCTGGCAGGGGTCTTGGCAATCCAGGACAGCCAGAGGGATGTCCTGAATTCCGACAACCCAGCAGCACTGCCACTGCCACCTGAMGGGCAGCTCAGCCCTCGGGCCATGTGCGAAGAGCTGCTCTTCCTGCCTGGATCTCACTCCAGACTTTCACTGGGCTGCTACAGGGGCACAGATACGTGGGACAGCATTAGCCACACCAGGCCCTGGAGGAGACAGGATTTGTGGTGAGGCCTCTAATCCCCAGCAAACAATACTGATTAAAAGCATCATAACATCGAGATCAATCTTTTAAGGCAGTGAGCTAAGAGTCTTGAAGCTACACGTGAGTGGGAAGGTAAGCTCCCCTGGAAAACTGTTTCCTTCATTCCATGGCTGCAGTAATAAATAACTTGTATTTTTAAGTTGGTTGACCTCAGCTACCTTGCAATTTTTCTCCAAAGAATTCAAATGTTAAAAAAAGAATGAAGGCTTATGAGAAGAGAAGCTCCCTGGTACAAGAGCTGTGATCAGGTCCAGCTGACTACACGTAAAGGAATAGTCATGCTGAAGACATGTCACTGACTGACACAATAAACCAGAATTCAAACCAAGAATCCAAATCACACAGCTTGGTTGCAGTTTGTCTCCAAAATATATTTTACATGCATATATTACATTTTCCATGTACTCCATCCCGAAAAGCCTCACAAGTTAGAAGTCACTTAACTCACTGAGATAATCATCTTCAATGTGAAAGGAGGGCTAGGAGAAAAATTAAAAGACGGGCACTTTTGGTTCATGCCCTTGTTTAAGCTTCTACTGAGCCAAGTGTCACAGGCACTTGATGTAAGCAATGTCTTAACCTTTAAAGGCCATGTTGGGTTTCAAAGGATGCTTCAGAAAGCCAGGTGTGTCATAAGACAATTCCAATGGAACTGTCTATCAGAATATCTGCTTCAAAAGCAGAAAAGCCCAGCCCCTGGGAGCGTATCTACTTCAAATGGAGTGTCTAYGCTCAAGTAATACTCAAAACTAATAGCAAATATCCTGAAAAGTTAAAGATAACTATGTTTTAACCCAAAAAAATCCCCATCGGCAGATACAAGCTCTTTTCAGTCCTACTAATCTACAGAAATGAGTGGAAAAAAGTTTAAGCTCTTTTCAGCCCTACTAATCTACAGAAATGAGTGGAAAAAAGTTTATTTGAAGCTTCCTTTCCTAAAGGCATGGTCACTGTTTTCAAAACCTCCAGCTAAGATCTATGATGTGATTAAATGACCTTTCTCTTGCTCTGAAATTCTCCAGTCTGGCTACCCCTCATGCACCTGGGTAGGATACAGCATCCTTGTGGCTCAAGCTGTACTACTGGGGATGCATTTATCTCTCCAAGGAGAGACAATTAGCCTATTACACTCAGTCTGTGCTCAGGGATTTCTGAGGTTAACAGAGGGGGCACCACATGACAGCACTGAGCACCCTGTAGGGGGTAGGGTGGCTTTCTGGCCATTTGTGTAAGTGGGCAGCGCKGGAGCTTAATCCCAATAAAATCTCATTAGTGCTTCTTAAGAGTTGAATCGTCTGTGGTAGCTAGGAGCACTGAATCAGGCTRAATATTCTATTTTGAGGCAATGTGAGACCAACTCCCCATCCTCTCTAACAATTTCTGTACAAYTGAACAGTTTAATTGCAGAGAGGTTTGATGAAAACTACAGTCACAAGGACAGACACCTCCTGAGAGGTCATTGCTGCAAAGGCTTTGTTAGCATTTGTTAAACAAATTAATATGCACATGCAGAGAAATCACTCATCTCTTGCTGGAATGCTGCTGTGTACGGCCTGGTACACAAGGCCTGCAACCCTTAAACGATATACAAAACAAACAAGGGGTGTTTAAATTGAGAAAAGACTTGAATGCAAATTAGCTAATTCACATGAAAGATTTTAGATTTGAACACTCACATACTAAACTCTAGCACATAAATTGTTCTCACCAACAATATTTCAGTAAAAACTAAGGAGTGTCCTTGATGGAAAAAGGCAAGTTTCATAGAAGCATGAGCCAGTATCTAAAAATTCAAATGTAGAGCAGACAGACCTTCCACAAATAAACTTCAGAAATTCATTGCTGAGTATGAGGTACAYGTAATATGTGCCAGGGGTGCAGGGGAAACAGGGAAAAAAAGGCTTACTCAGGCAGATTCTTTATTTAATGTATGGTTTTTASCCAGGTACTTTTCATGACTTTTGGCTCTTTGCTTTCATCATTATTAGCAAGGTCTGAGTAACTTGTAACATTATGACTTCGGTACCAAATTGAAACTTTACTCTTAACTATGTTCATTTGAAACTTTACTCTTGACTATGTTCATGTGCAGAAAATAACACAATTATTTCTAACACTTCAGTAAACAGATTTTAAGGGACCGAAGAAAGGGGGAAATGAGCAGACATAGTGCTATGCCAAATCTAGGGATTACATTCATACATAGAATTTAATTYCCAAGAAAAAGGAATTCTTTCTAAWGTTCAAAAATGTCCATGTGTCTCATCAGCTACAGCTCACTGCAATATCATCTATTTCCTTGTTTGGTCAGTGTCTTTAAAAGATATTCTTAGATGTTTGGCTTTACCTGAAGCTCTGGCTGACAAGAACAGCAGAGAGACAATCTGATCTACTCATGTGAAAAGATCAGTGCTCACAAAAAAAAAAAAAAGAAAAGTACTCACAACATACACTGAATAGTCTAAGACAGAGGGTCACAGTAGGGAAAAATTGTAAAGAGAATTTAGTAAGGTAGCCATCAGAGTAATTACATCTCAGAGGTGGCAAAGAAGCATATTACCCTGAGCTGTGGTGATAAAATCCAGCAGCCCAATTAAGAGGCATGGGATAGCATGGCTTGTACTGCTTACCCATCTTGTAATCCTTATATTGTTTCTGTTTTACATGTTAATTCAACTTCTAAGTCTACTACAATCTTCTACCAACAATTTACCCAATAGAGAATGGACAGATTCACTGAATTGTGCACATGAGGTGACGGGTCACAAAAGGCTTGGTCTGAGYGGGTATGCCTGTTTTTYCTGTAATAAATTTTATTTATCTATTGCTCAGGCTACCATTTCCCTGTCAGCAGTAAAGAACATCATAGCAGACATTAGCATGTACAGCCCACTCACTGTCTGAAATCACACTATTAGATTTCCACAACATTTTTTTTGGTAGAATCTCCATCTGCCATTGGACACACTTTGTCACAACAGTCTAGCAATGAACCAGCCACCATTACATTTACATGACTCTTCCATCAGCAACCATAATGTTACATCATTTAAAAGGACATCAGTCAAAAACACTCTAAGACCCAGCCTATAAGCCTACAGTACCCAGTCTGTAAAACATTTATGACTGATTTCCATCCCCACATACCAAAAATGAAATACAAAGTCAGCCAATGGCAGCAACCTCCCTACACAGCTACAGGAGATACAGAGACAGGGCAGTACAGAGACAATCATAATCCAGAATTTATCTCAAAAGAGTGAAAATAGCATCATCTGCTACTGCAAAACTCTGTTCTGATTGCAGGAATAAAGCAGCACTTCAGAAATTTGTCTTGTAGACTGCAGGTGTAGAAAAACAAGTACAACCCACCCTGTTCCAGGCTGCTGTTTGTGAATACCACAGTAATAAAATGACCACCAATAATCATACCATTAATTAGACTTTCATATGTTGAAGTGTGATATAGCTGTTTTAGAAAATACTGGTTTTTCCCAGATCCCTGTATTTTGTTGCACTTTGATATTTTTAATGGTTTAATACGCATTTATCATATTCTTCATCTTTTTAAGGCTCAAAAAATCCAGATGTTGTAGCCATAAAAAAAAAAAAAAAGCTGTACACTGTTAAGCCTACAGCAATAGGACAGAAGCACTTCCTTAAAGCCCATGACAGGAACGTTCATCTGTCAGTCTCTGATACTTAGAGAGGCTTTTTCCAGCTAGCAAAAGTAAATAAAGCTATAGGAGCTACAGACAGATAATTACATTCCCACCTGTTTCCTTCTAAGGTAGACACAGTAGAACAAACAATCTGGATAATCAGCACATGCAAACCTTTTCTTATTTTCTAACAAGCTCTTACATCACAATACAATCTGCCTTTCCTTCCAACGTAGTGGTATGGTACTGCTGGCAGTACAGCAAAACCAAGGAAGAATTTTTCCAGAGAAAGTACATATTGATGTTGAAATCTGTTCTTACTTCAACATATACAGAATTTAAAAAAAAATCTAAAAATACACACTGAGATTGAAAAATCAGCAGATTCTGTGTCTGTTTATATTTATTTCCTTCTGGGGTAAGTTATTTTCCTAGTGACTTGTAGCTGGTCTCTGAGTGTTAAACAGTGACCACACTTTTTCCTAGGATTATTTTGTTGACTGTGGACTGTGGCTATCTGAACGGCTACTAAAAACTTTGCACATAATTCAGTGACACTGAATTCAGACACTAGGGGTCCATCCAACCTGCTTCATCACCCTACTCCTCAGCTGGACAAAGGAGAGATAACGTAACAAAAGGCCCATGGATTGAGATAAGGACAGTGAGATATCACTCACCACATTCTGTCAAGACAGGCTCAACTTGGGGATATTCCTTGAATTTATTACCAATCAAATCTGAGCAATACAACAAGAAATGAAACCAAACCATGAAACACCTTCCCCTCACCCCTCCCTTCTTCCCAGGCTTAACKTCACTCCTGGTTTTTTCTGACTCCTCACCTACAGTGGTGCAGGGGAATGGGGGAATGGAGCTGTGGTCAGCTCATCACTGCAGTCTCTGCCACTACTTCCCCCTCAGGGGGAGGACTCCTCACACTCTTCCCCTGCTCCAGTGTRAGGCCTCTCCCATGGGAAACTGTTCTTTTCTAACTTCTCCTACACCAGTCCTTGGGCTGCAGTTCCTCACAGGCTGCTCCAGCATGGGTTCCTCCCATGGGGTGCAAGTCCTTCAGGAGCAGACTCCCATGGGGCCACAAGTCCTRCCAGCAAACCTGCTCCAGTGTGGGCTCCTCTCTCTGTGGGGCCACAGCTCCTGCCAAATGCCTGCTCCTGTGTGGGCTTCCCATGGGGTCCCAGCCTCCTATGGGCATCCACCTGCTGTGGCATGGGGTCCTGCACGGGCTGCAGGTGGATCTCTGCAGTTCCATTGACCGCCATGCTCTGCACCACAGGCTGCAGGGGAACCCCTGCTCTGGCACATGCAGCACCTCCTCCTCCTCCTCCTCCTCCGCTCCCTTTGGTGTCTGCAAAGCTCTTTCTCTCTTATATTTTCACTCTTCTCTTTCAACTGCAATTGCTGCTGTGCGACTTTTTCCTTCTCAAATATTTGACCCCAGAGGTGCTACCACTGTTGCTGATTGGCCTTGACCAGCGGAGCCGGTTGTCCTTGGCTCTGTTGTTATAGGGGAAGCTTCTCAGAGAAACCACCCTTGTAACCCCCTGCTACCAAAATTTTGCCACACAAACCCAATACACAGCACATGAACTCTCATGACCTCAGGTGCCTAACAGGACATTGTTAGACACCACCCAACACTCCTGGAGCAGCAGCTGCTGCTAACAGAATGAAAATGACAAGTTGCTTGAACCAGACCTTGTGTGACTTGCTGCTAATTAGTCACCTCTATTATTTTCAGAGATCTTTTTCAAAAGTTTTAACTTAAAAGCACTAATGGTAATCACAGCCTGTATGCTCAAGAAAACCTCATGGATTGTGAAAATTGTTAAATCCAGTAAGGAAACAGATGGACTAGGTGGATTTTTGGTTCAGCCTAGGATCATTAAGACCTAAATATACTTTTGCAACCAAATATACAGACTTCTTTCTTCTTTATTATCACTTACACCTTTGCTTAGTTGGTATTGCCCTATTGTACCCCTACCACAGAAAACTGAGAAGTGACTGCAGTTAACGCCCATGGTATGTATGGATCACTTTGAACAAACAAAGAATGGTTGAGTCCTCCTGTGTGGAAAAAAGAAACTGGCAAAGCCTGTCAAACCATCAGCATCACCATCACTGTCAACATCCCTTGCAAGCTGGGCACAATTCATATTTGAATGAGGCTGTAAATCCCTATCTGCCACAACCCCACATAATTCCACTTTGTTCTTCAAATACACCCTTTATGTTTATTTTTAYGCAAACACTAAGCAACTCATGACTGTCAATGTTTTTCACTTGTCCAAGTACATAAACTGTCACCAGTGAGAGTTTCTCTATAGGCAATCAAATCTCATCCAACATGAGTCTCTGAACTCTCTTCCTTCTACTCTGACAGCAGCTCTGTCATTTTGCCAGTTTTGTACAGACACATTAAGATAACTACAAATTGTTTGAATGCTACAACACCAAGAGCAGAAAGTGCTGCATGACTGTGATGCCYCATTCAAATGCAGTCTGACAGAAGGGTTTAAAACAGATCATGTTACTGTAATATTTCATCAAGGAAAAGAAGATATTAGTGGGAATATGGCAGCTCTGCAGAGAAAGCTGCACCACACCAACTTTCACACCTTAAAAGAAAGGTTGCTTATCCATTATAGTACAGCCTGACACACAGAGATTGCACACTCTTTACAACCAGCCATAGCCAAAAGTCACATGGCTGAAGTGCCAGTGTCTCAGACTTAACTTTTCTGAATGGCCCCTCAAAGACTTCTGCTGGCACTTAAGGAACACTAAATAACCAAACAAACTCTGTTATTTAGCTACTCTCTATGTAGTGCCTATTTTTCTTAACATTCAAATTGTTCTAAGAAAGGATTATTTTAGTAAACAATGCAGTTTCAGGGAACAAGAGTTCTTAYGATATATAAGTGTAGACAGAGAGTGGTGGGGTTTTAGCTCAGAACAGCTCTCATAAGCAAGATTATCACAGAAAAATAAGTTTCACCAGTAATAATGTATTTCCTATGGCCTGGTATGTATTATGTTTAAAAGCTTGAACTGTTGTTTAATAAGTGAATGTTCTTTATCAATTACCCGTGAGATGTACTTACCTCTGAGCCTGAAATACTTGAGATGGTTGGCAATGGCCTGCTCAACAGATTCATCAGGGCAGATCTTAACTCCACTGGGAAAGAGAATGGATCGCTTCCTCCGTAACTGCACGTGCCTGTGGAACTGCTCAGCATCCATGATGCCATTAGGCTTTTTCAAGCCAGGAGACAAAGAAGGGTTTGCCAACTGCCAGTCACTGAGCTGAGGGGCTGGTGAAACATCTTTAGCCAGTCCTCCTCCTGCAGCTGTGAAATTAAAACCACACAAATTTCTCAGATGAGATGATGATGCAACCATCACTATCTCATGCCACTTCTGTGGTCTCTGAAGGAGATTGCTGTGCTTTYTTCTGTTAACAGAACCTGTCTCTGACTGTGATGCTATAAACAACCTTAAGCTCTTTACAATATCCCATCAAATGGTAACATAGCATAAGGCTCTAACCCTTTGAATTCTAACACCTTGTGTTTAACTTTCCATTTGCCATTAGGCTTAAGTCAATGGGACTATATTTGTGAAAAAAACATGTATTTGGAAGCTTTCAGGGCTTTTCAGAAGTAAAAGAAACAATTGAGAAATACTCCTACTCCATACTTTCTTTCCATAACAGATTTTTATACCTTGCAAAAAGAAAGCTGCTTGAATTGACACTTAAACTTCATCAGTAGAGACAGGTCTCTACTCTACTAGAGAAGGGGGGGTAAAAGGAATAAAAGGCCTCATCAGCTTTATGTTGGGGTTTTTTTGGTGGTGGGTTTTTTTTGGGTTTTTTTGTTGTTTTGTTTTTTGGTTGGTTGGGTTTTTTTTGTGCGTGTGTGTTTTATTTTTAATTCCCTCTTATATTAGATGTTCCACATCATTCCAGAGGAAACTTGAGGAAACAACTGAGGTAAGAACATGTATATTGAGATTTAGTCGGACAGTCTMATTTTCCACCCTTTAAAGTCAGTTGATCTGAAATTATTTAGCTCAATTTCTTTCACTTTTTCCTGGAAAACATGCCTGAAAAACAATCACAACCAATCATTTATCAGAGAAAGAATAGTAATTTGTCATCCAATAGATTATGGGTTTATTCTGCAGCTTCATAGTCAGTAGACCTTTGACTTTTATGACTGAAAGATGAAAGGCATGGTTACTTTAATGGTATATTAATAATCACCTCTGTTGCAGAAGATCACCAGATGGTACAGCAGAAGCAGAAAGAACATCAAAAAAGGTCTCTAAGGCAAACCCCCAATCTTTACCCAAACTGACACATGTTCAGTGCCCATATGTAGAAGATAGAACCTTACTTTTAAATATTTAATACAAAATTAATAAAGGAAAAAGAAAAGTGAAAAAATTACCAGCATTTAACSTCTCAAAGTTGAAAAAAATTGCCTCCTATAGCTACTTCTACACTCAAAGCAAGACAAATGTGCAATTATGCCACCTGGAAAACAGTCTAAGTATTCCATATTTACACTGMTATCACAGCACAGATTTGACTAAACATTTCCCTGTATTAGCCCCCTTTGTTACAATTAAATCAGAGAGGTATTTCTAATTCTATCCACTGCCATAGCTAAATTTGTAAACAAGAACATAAGAAAGATGTCTGCATTACCTGCAACTATTTGAAGATCTGTGTTAATCATTCCCGGAAGGCAAAGAAAGATTTTCCAAATGAAGCCAAACATGCTTATTCGTGTAATTAAAAAAAAYATATATAAAAGCAAAAGAATCCCAATTCCTTTTAGCAAAAGAGCTGTTGTCTTTACCGTAGCCTTGACCCTACCAAGAGCATTGCGCTTCTTGAAAATATCTTGACGTCACATATCGTTATGTTTGGAGAAAGCATTAGGTAAAAAAAGTCAACCAATACATCCTGGCTCTGCTCTTTTCAAAGACACTTTTCTGCTTTAGTGAAGAAACAAGAAAAGGTGATTGAAGTAGACTCCTTGGAGCTAGCAGATGGACTGACACAATTTTTTAATTTTAATCTGGCCAGCTAAGCTCTTTACCAGGGCTTGTCATACCATTAACAGACAGTCCAAACAAGGACAGCACCTTTCACATTTAATTAAGCAGACTTTTTCATTGGCCTTTCAATTTCTGCTCTTTTTAAAAATCCTGCTGGCCACAAAGCATCAGGGGGAGCACACTAATCTCCAGTAGAAAGTCTCATGTTTTGTCTTTTGCTTGTACAAATATAAACACATATATAAATACATGACTCCTTAAGCACCATTGTAAAACACTGAAGCAACCTCTCTGTGGGACTGTTTCCTCTGGTTACAGGGCTGCTGTCGAGTCTGTGCTAAAGGAGAAAGTCTTGTGCTGCTCCACCACTATCCCCTGCACCCCAAAAGCAGTGCTTCCTCCAAACATAAAGCCAGGGCAAGTCATGATTCATTCATTTCTGTTCAGGTATTACCTGACATGAGCAGCAGCAAGAAGTGAGTACAGATAGCTGATGATCAGCCAAGGAAACTGCAGAAAGGACAGAGCACAGGAAAGCAGCAGTACTCTCAGTTCCATTCCAGGGTCAGCTCACTGTGGAAACGTGTATGGAAGCTGCCCTGCAATGGCAKACTGCATTCAGACCCCTAGGAAATCTCTTTCAGGGCTGTCTTCTGCATGGTGTTACTCAGGACTCCCTGGTTGCCGTGTTCAGATTACTCTGAACAAACTCCTGGTTTGGCTAAAGTACTATTTTTGGTAGTGGTTTTGTATAAGTATTTCAAAGCTGGATTCCCAGGTGTCTGCCTGCAAAGCTTTTACACAGAGCTCCTTAGGCAGTACAATGCTCACTTCTCTCTTCTAGCTGCTCTACTGAACTGCCAGCAATTCACATATCAGAATTATCAGCAGTATTACACATACAACACTCACAGGAATCAAATAAATGACCTTTGTTTTTATGCTCTGTCTCTGACATCTAACAGACTCTAGCTGATATTTTTCAAAACAGCAACATACTTTCTTTGGTTCTCCCCTCTCTGCCCCAAGATTATTGAATTACACTTACAGTTTAACCACTGAGCTGCTTGAACACCCCCAGTTTTCTTAGAAYCAGACATTTTGGATCTATCAAACCATCACTATCAGACGTAGTCTGGCTCTGCCAAGCTAACCATGATGCTGGCAGCACTATGCTGGAGCTAYTTGTGGAACAGCACAGAGACAACGCTGCACTGGTGCCCAGAAACTGTTCAAAGTCCTATTCAGCATGTCTGGGTAAAGACAGCAACTTCTGAGGCTAGCTTGGGYATCTTTACTGTGACCCTGGATCCA
Organism: Cardinalis cardinalis; assembly: GCA_014549065.1. Taxonomy (NCBI): domain Eukaryota; kingdom Metazoa; phylum Chordata; class Aves; order Passeriformes; family Cardinalidae; genus Cardinalis; species Cardinalis cardinalis. The sequence continues at coordinate 2,381,802 of JACDOX010000082.1, read as the reverse complement.
ACACAGAGCAGCTTTATTTTTTAATCCTCTATAGAAACTCAGGCTTTCAATGTCATGAATGCTTTTGCTCGCATTACCCTGCACAAATGCAATTGGATCAAGGTTAGAAACGCTACACAAACTTATAAAGGCAAAAGCTTACCTCCAGAACATGACAACTAATGATGACAACTAATCTCTTTACAGAACACACATACTTCAGTAAAAATATGAAATCCAGGTAAAAATTTTCTTGRAGAGTTTTTTAGATTAACATATTGTTGTTTCTTTCATCAACAAAGTACTCAAAGGTACTCAGAATGTGAAGARTATAAAAATAATTTCTGTCAAAATATGTTTTCTATGGTATGGTTATGTCAGTTTCTGTGAAATAAAATATTTTAAAAGTGYAAATTCAGTTTTATTAATATTAATTTGCTATCAATTTTATATTCAAGTGATTTCAGCACTGAAATGTAGACTTGCAACAGCTGAAAATCTCAAACATTTATTATAGCAAAAGGTGTATCTAAAAGCATAATCTTTTAAAGTTTCTTAAAATAAGCAAAACAACTCTTGCATTAGATTTCCAAAATAATTGAGGAAAATCAACTCCTTCCTTGGTTTGACAAAAGCCTTTACAGTAATACTTTGTATCAGAAAACATAATTCTTWGTTTTCAGCATCCAAGTTGCATCTCTTCAAAAGCATTCACACAAAGCCCTCTTGCTGAATGAGAAAAAAGGGGAAGTGTAATTCTAGTGGCACAACACACCAAGTCACTCCAGTACTTCCAAAAATACAGTTTTCTGACAGTTTGCATTTCTGAGAAGAAACATGTATTTTCAATTAGCAAATGTGATTCGCTGAATTACAGTTCTCTACAGAGCAATGCTCACTGAAACACTGCTACAGCAAACATACCATTCTAAATAATGTCCCTGTTTTTCAAATGCAATTTATTCAAAAAGCTGAATCTACCTGTAAATAAAAAAAARRTCAAATAAAGGATTACTTTAATGAAAATGCCTCTAATAAAAAGCCACACCATGGCCTATACCCRCTATCTCCAAACTCATGAGGTTTACTATCCAGAATCTAAATTGTCTCCCTGACTGTACAAAAAAAGATGGCTTCATGACATTGGACAGGATTCACCAACAAAATTCCTTCAGTTTAGCAGAGACAATTAGGTTAGACAAAACCTTTTCACTTGTTCAGTTTCTGTGGTTGCTGTGGCCAAGCATTCACCATTGCCACTTTTTGCTTGTGCTCTGGCAGACACCTCCCAGGAATAAACAAATTCTGAGGCTGGTTAAACTTCCAGCTGATGAAATTCAGCCCACCATAGCCTGTTGTACTGCCACCTCTTCCATCATACAGAATCATAAAGAATTAGGAAGTGAGGTCAACCAAATTAATCTCACACTTATCAAYGCTGTCCATGTAATGTAAACCTATTCCCAGCCTTCCTCCTTTTCTGAACTGCCGACCAGAAATCTCTTACCTTGTCCAACAGTCACAGATGATCCCAGTGTCTGTGCTTCTCCTTGAACTTCAATTTCCAACTTCAGCTTGGTTAGGCAGAATTATTACTGTTAGTCTTGGTTTTATTCAACACATTTTCAATTCTGAGACTTTTCAAGTCTCATGCTGCAACTCCTGCTTTTCCATCTGGAAAACAGTTGTCTTCTTTTTGCTTGTTTGGGTTTCTTTTCTTGTGGGGTGGGGGATGAGTGTCAGAAGCAGTATTCTACTTCTCGGTCCCAACCAAGATGAAAGTGTTACTACTGTGGCTCTCAAGTTTTTATTATTTTCTAAGGTGTAGCATTCCAGAGCACTGCAAGCTCATCTCAGGGTCAAGTTCCAGGAGGTGAGTACCACAAMAGCCCAGATGAACTGCAATTAATCCATGCCTGCAGTTCCACTGCTAAAACACAACAGCCTCCTCATACTTAAAAAATTAACAAAAACCCCAAAAAACCTACTTGCAGATTCACTTCTCCAGGTCTTAATGAAAACTAATTGTCTATTTTTAGATTTTTCCTGGCAGATTTACTTCCTACAAGTTACTTCTGTTCTACCTTGCTTCTTGTGATGTGCAGTACCTTAACCAGATCTCCATGACCCAGAAGTCTTCATGGAAGCAATTTTCTGGTCCCACAGACAGAATGCAGCAGTTTCTTTTAAATAAACTGATGGGTCCATTTGGGTACAACTGATTGCCTTAAAACAAAAATTACACAGCTTCAGGTTAAGAGCCTTATAGAGACTGGTTTGCTTTGAAATACCCTGTCACTCCACTCTTTCAGTTAAATAGGGCTTTATACAGGAAATAGGAATACAATATGTGCAAAAAGGTCTCTGAGTCAGTCTGGTTAACAAGTTAACTTTGGTGAGTTCCAGCAAGTAAAAAGGAAGCATGAAGATASCTAGAATGTAGCTTCTTCCACAAAGACACTTCCTAGCATTTACCACATAGCTGGTAAAAGCAAATGGCTGGAAATGGGGTGGGTTGTGGCTGATGGCCCCATAATCACTGGGTGAGACATTTGGGTTAAGACASACATGTCGGAACCCAGGACGTTCCTCTGGCGGCCCTGGAGGACTCGAGACCCTGGCAGGGGGCTCAGAGACCTTGGCATGAAGTTTGATTTTCACCCATGGAAACAATTACCAGCTTTGTGCAAAGAGTTACAAGCCACAAGGTTTGAATAGAATGATAGTGAATTTATCACAGGCTGAAAAAGTAGAATTTTGSGGATACAGAATGGGGGTTCAAGAGGCAAGATGGAGGAATCTGGGCATGTCCTGTCCTTCTTCTTGTCCTCCATCTTCTGCTGTGATGGTGACACTTCTGGATTGGTTTAGAGTAGAGATAGACTGTCTAACATAGGTGATAGGTATTGGGAAGTTATTGTAAATAAAGTACACATGGTTTTTAGTATAAAAGGATAACACTGCCCTGAGTGCGGTCAGAATGCCTCAACCCAACCTGCTGGAAAAACCTCTGCAGGTCCAAAAGAGAATGTATTAGAGAAAATAAATAACCTTGAAAACCAGAGCTGAGGAATGTCAACTTCTTCAAGCACAGGGATGGGAAAAAAGACTCTTTAATACCTTGGGAGCCATTTCAGCAACAATGAACCCGAGACACACGTACTGCATATATACCTTAAAAGCAGTCAGGTGGCCTGTGTTACTCTGAACTTGTGAGTTAATTGTAGCAGCTGGGAAAAGAATAGTGACAACCACAGCCAGAAATTTCTGGAGATAATTTTAATATCAAATGCATTGGCATTCTCATAGCACATATGTAAGAAATCTAAAAAGGCAATCCTTTTGTGTTACAAAATCAATTTAGAAAATTGCATACATTATTTTGCTTTTAAATAYCTATAAACCAGTCAATCTAAAAAAGAACCAATTGCTTGGTGATGAAACCTAACTTTACCATAAGGAAAAGCCCAAATTGTTTTTCATAAGGGAGCACTGAAAACATTATTCAATTAAGAAAGGTGTAAAGAAAGGGAACACACTTCTGCATTGTATCTTTTGTTTTACAATAAATACACAGATTATTCTTGTAAGTAATGCTGGTGGTGTGATTTAGGTGCTGAAAGACACAACTCTGGGATGGGAGGGAAAGATGCTGGGAGGCAGGGAAAGAAGGGGTAGTGCCAAACTACAGAATTAAACTAGAAACAAAGACAAAAAGCATASAGTCATTGCACAAGGCTGCTCACAGCTATACAGAAGGTAACTGTGCTCAGCAAATTGTTTTAAAATTCTCTCCCCCACAGAAAGAATGCTTCCTGGTTTGAAAAACAAATAAGGGGAGTGGAGGGGTGTTGGATGACTGTACAGACCTGAAATAATGACTGGATTTTCCAAAAGCCAGGTTTCAGAGTTGTCTTGAGGGAAGGGGCCCTGAGAATTCTGCAATGACAAAATGCTTGCATCTTTGGGTTGCCCTCAATATTTATTTTAACTTTCTGTTCTATTTCCAGCTTTCAGAGCTCTGGTTTTGTAGACTATTTTATGACACAAGTGGTTTTGGTGGTTATCTGACACACAGTCCTTCTGAAGGGAACASTTCAGTAAAGTTACAGTGGGGAACAGGAGAAAGCATCCTTTTAGAACAGTCACCTTCTAACGTGCAGTGAGTACAGAAAAAAGTGCACACATCAAAATGTGATCACTGTTCAAGGAAAAGCTGCATGAACACAAATTARGACAATGATGAACTTGTCCTAGTTTATCAAATCGAGTCTGAGTTCAAACACTCAATATTCAGTCATCTTTACTCAATTCTCCTAAGCAAGGGAAAAGTCCTGTTTGTCTTATATGTAAATCCCATATCTTAATGACCTTATTTTTCAGTAAAACGCCTCAGACTTTTGAGGTTGTTAGGCCACAGCCTGCTTGCCTTGCTAATGGAGGTGATGCCTTAAGTTTGCATGAATTATTCCCCAAAATCAGGTGAACAGCATTTAAAATCTACTGCCTACACATACTGTATTGGTATGCACTTTGAGAGCAAGTTTGCTTCTAAAATCTGATAAGAAAAAAAAAATTTAAAAGAAAATACACTCCCAACTTTGAAGTATTTCAACAGTCACTCTCAAACAAATGTCTTCCCCTTGTGGAAACACACTTTTATGAAAATGCTAGGAAAGGGGAAAATATTTTTTTTTAAAAAATCATCAAAACTCATGAGCCTCAAATCTTGGCAGAATTTTCTGACACATGCAGATTACTTCTGTATATAATCAGAAACAAAACAAAAAATACATCTCTAAAGAGAGTCAACATTAAATCCTTAAAGTAAAAAAATACATAGTATTCATTCTATCGGTATCAGCTGCAAATCAAGAGACATAATACAAGATCCAGATCCTGTCTTCAGGCCTGACTCCTACATGACCATCCCTGTTTATATAGAATCATAAAGAACAGGCTCCAAAAGACWAAAGTATTTTTACATCCTTGAGGCATACCTGTAAGCAGCTTTAATATTCCAAGAACCAACTAGCAATTCATTTGCATTAGCTTTAACTTACATTTTTACATTCTTATCTACAACCTTCTCCTTTTCCCCTTCCAGCATCTTAAGACCACACAACACCAGTGGAAAAAAAACAACTTTAAATAAATACATGCTGAGCAARAAGTACTCTTTGTGCCTTTTTTTTTCCTTCTCTGCAAGGCAGGAAGAGACCAAACTAAGCAGAGTTCCAGTTATTTTATACAGCAGTATCCTTTGCCAGGACTGCCTCATTAGATTTATTAGCTGCTGCTGCCACTCTGCTGTTGAAAGTGCAGTTGCAAGATCAGGTCCCGAATTTCTTCTCTTTTGTTTCTGATCAGCTGACGAGGGAACCAATTCTCCAGATGCAGTGGTTGTTCAAAATTAACTATGGGATTCTGGTAAGAGAAAAAGGAATATTTATGGAATGAATTTCCTAACACAACCTTCAGAAAGGATTTCAAATCCTTCCACTGCTGCTGAGATTGAGGAGGCACAAACAAGTTTCCACACAAGACTGCCAGCCCTTAAAATCAAATTGCAGTTCCTTCATCATAATCACAMATATATGTGCCCTTGCTAAAAGGTACTCTTGGTAAACACCAAACGGGTTTTCATCACTTCTTTTAAAGATACATCAGTATTAACACATATTAAAGGCACATTTCAYTTTTTTTGACAAATAGATAGCAACCACAGCAAAGAATCAATCTCACGTCGTTGAGAATCCTGAGATTTTGCTGTCTCAACCATGTGTTTTTTCTGTCATGAGCAGGTCTTCTGAGAGGACACAACAAAAAGTACGAATACTGATAACATTTTTTGCAGGACACGAGAAGGGGAGAATTTGGAACAAAAGTGGATAGCAAAATGAAATAGATGAGAGGTGCTGGCAGATTTGGTAGTTAAGACTACAATATCACATCTGATTTGCCAAAACCAATTTCTTTTCTCCTTTCCCTCTCCAGTCTTTTGCCATGCTTATATTTTACCTCCTCCTTCCTTTGAATAAAGTAATATATGATAAAATGAAACAGTAAACTTAAGAACACATAGTGATTTGCAGTCTATGAGTCTTTAGGACAAGTTACAAACACCTTGTCCCAAACCTTGCTTCTTCAAGAAGAACAAGACYCCCTTGTTAGAGAATAGGCAGTTCAAAAGCCTTGGTAAGTAAGTAATTTCATTTTCCCTCTACACAAGAGCTCAACCCATCTATTAGACAACCACAGAATGGGTGGGGATTGAAGGAACTTCTGGAGTTTTGTATCCAACCAGACCTTTCTGGCTTCCAGCAGAGCACCTCTCCTCATTGGGTCGCCTGTCACTCAGGTCAGGAACTCTCCAGGAGGCTGTCAGGTTAAAGTCACCCYAAGGGTCCAGGGTCTGTGAATATGAGGCTGCTTTTACCTGTCCAAAGGGGCCTCATGCACTTGTTCTTGATTAGGTGGCTGACAGCAGATGCCCACTGCTATGTCACCCATGGCGCTCTGCTCTTTAGTCACTACTCAGAACCTCTCCGATGGCTCCTCATCCAGCCCTAGGCATAGGTCCACGCATTCCAGCTGACCCACATGGAGGACAACTCTACCTCTTTGTGCTCTGTGCCTGTGCTTTCCAAAGAGCCCATATCCATCCATAGCATACCTGCTATGGATGTACATMCTGCATGATGCATCCAACATCTTCCCCATGACCTGGACAAGATCACAGCCTGCAACTGCACACAGAGCTCCAATCTCCCCACCCTTCCCCAATGGGTGTACCTGTGTACAGCTGCTTTGGAATGGCAATCTGTTCTCCTACAGCAAAAAAGCCTGTTCACTGCCCAAGGCCTCACACAAGGCTCTGCATGCAAGGGAATCTCAGAGAATGCAACCACATGCATCAAACAAGCAGAGCCATGCAAAGGACAGAGCAAAGAGCAGCRTGCTGATCACGGGGAGGAAGACTTGGGGACACCCTAGAAGACAGTGCCTGAAGCCCAGGATCTGCAGATATTTAAATGTATGCGCTGGAAAAGAAAAAGAGGCTCCCTTAGCTCTACACATTCCCTTTTAACAATTTCCCCTCTCCCTCTCTGTACAGAAACTGACTCTACAGAAACAGACCACTAAAAGACCAATGCCCAAGCTGACAAAGTTTTAGATACTGCAAGAAGAGATGCAAAGAAACTTTTGTAACATCTGTAGGGCAGCAGTGCATACACCAATAGGCTCCAAATACACGCAAGTAGTCAGGGATACTGCATGTGTCAATATAAAAGCAACAATGAACTACAATGTCAGAAACATTTGAGGATAGACATATGAGACACCAGACAGAAAGACCCCTGCCATTACGTAAAATGGRTTTCATCTCCTGTTTCTCAAATGGCTTTGACACTTTTGACACTTGACAGCTTTTTTGTGTCTGGTTATTTTGCTCAGAAAATGGGTTTTTGTTGTTTAAGATAATCTGGGGGAAAGAGGAAGGTAGTTTGCATTTGTACCTGGAAGAAGCTTTCCACATACTGCAGCAAATAGACCCCACAATCACTGCTGTTATCTTGTTTAGGCACTCTGGGACATAGGTCAATCATTGTTGATTTACTGAATTCCCGACGTGTTTTTCGTTTCGCTTCCCATTCCACTTCAAGGTACCTACAAAAGAAAGTAAACGGTGGAAATACTTGAGGAATAACTCCCAAGCTCAGTACCTTTTGGGACACTATTCAACATTGYTCCAAATATCCAATATTCTATTGCACTCAGAGGCATATCTACCACAAAATAGGCAATATACAAAACAAATATGCATGATATCATTTAAAATCAGCTACTTGTGCAGAGATTCTATAAGCTCACAAGATACCAGGACATTTTTATACTTTAACTAAAGGAATAATTTTCTTGGCTATTACACATTATTCCCAGGTTCATTTTAAGAGGCCAGCAGTATTTTTTCAACCTAAGCAAACCATTAAAACCCCCTTAAACCTCACTTTATAAAAAAGTTCAGTAACAATTGCACCAATATAACCCTTGGAAGCTACCAGTGCACAAGGTCTTTAAAGACTTAATGAAAACCTTAGGAAAGCTTTCCTATAGTGATTAGGATTTATTTGTTTTCAGGCTTTTCTATTGTTCTCATGCTTCCGTAGCAACTCACTGACTCCACATTCAGGGTTGGCTGCTGATTTTAGGTATGGAATGGAAAACCTAAGGGTCTGGTTTTCAAAGGCAGTAGTTACCTATATTTTTCTCCTGGCTTTAGCTAGACTTACAAAGTCTAAGGGCTTCTGAAAAGCAAAAATAAGGTCTGACTTCAAAAATAAATATATGCATTGAGTTAGACCTTGTGTTTGATTTCTAAAAGCCCCAAGTCCTTGCAGTCATGAGAATAAAAATACATGCAGAACACTTAAGCAGCTTTTGGAGAAAATGGCAACTGAGAAACGATTATGAAACAATTCAAAGATGATACTGAAATATTATCTTTGAAACAATTATGAAACAACTCAATATGAAGACATGTCAGTGAAGCACACTTTCTAGAAACYGCAAGAATCTATGACTGTAGATTTTCTAATCTGTTTGTTTGAGCCCGACAACTGCCCAAAACAAAACAAAAATGAACTCAGGGAAAAGAAGATGTCRTAGATTCCCTGTATCAGTTTCCTTAAAATTCTGCTTCCAGGCTGTAACTGGAAATTGAAGGAATAAGAGGTTTTCTTCCCAAACTCCCCTTATCTCACAACTCCATAGGTCTCCGCTTGTTTTCCRACTTTTTGTGATATCTCTCTAAACACTCTAGAACTTCAACCTCAGGAGTAGCTCAAAGAATACTGCASTAAAATAATACATCCCACAGAGATTTTATCAATAAACAAATAAATAGAAGTTAATATTTCATTCTTTCTCCAAAGACACACRGCAGGGAGATCTATTGCGGGAAAAGATGGTTTCACAAAAATTTCTAAATCTCATCTAAACTTTACATAGCATTTTGAAGAATTTACTTTTACAAGAAGGTGGTGCTATTCAGTTTACAGATTTTTGTACCTTTAAGTGAAAGGAATAGCACRGAGAATAGAAAGAACAATTGTATTTATCTTCAGATATTTAASAATTGTTTTTAAAGTTGCTGACAGACATCAAAGTCATCAGGAGTGTGTAAAAGTACCGAAAATTTTTATTACATTCTTCCAATACTTACATACTTATCATGTAAAAAATTGAATATATTTTTACACTTTTCARAACAAATACTATCCCACTATGACTCTACTGACACATCAAGCTTTTAGACAGCTTAAGTCTAGTTTCTGCATTTTTGTACATAGGAATTTATTTAACACTAATTCTGTAAGAATCATCAAAAAGAACATCAGTCCCCTAGAAAATTATTGTTCAGATTTCCAAGTATTTATTTTAAGTGTTTTTCTACCCTTAAAACACCTTCAGTTGCTAGACTAGATGGGATAAATCCTCCCCCCACAAAAACAACACTAGCAAAAACCTSTCTATTTTTCTTTTTTCTCCATTCTCCACTTCACAATTTTTGCATCATATTTGGGTTGCAAAACATAGAAAAGCTTTTCATGGAAGCCTCTGTACCATAATTAGTGTTTCCTTAGTCATGACTCTTCAGGGATTTTCCTTTAGCATTAGAAATATACACCTTTCTAGACAAAAGTACTTTGTACATAGAAATATGACCAGCAGCATCTATTGCTAAAAGATAGAAAGTGTAGTTACTTACTCTCTCAAAACCTGAACAGTTTTCTGCACAGAACATGCTTTCAAGGAATCTAAGATGAGTATACAAGGCCTGTACACAACAAAAACAAGTCATTACAGTCTTTCATCACAAACACCACTGAAGGAAGTATTTTGTTTGCTTGCATATGCCTACCATGTTTGCATACAGCCTACCCAAAATAATATTTTAACCAACGTGGTAAAATGGTCAAGTATCTACAGCTGTGGTTTTATGACAATAGCTGAATTACTACAGAATTTTGTAATTTAATGTTACAGTATTAGAAAGAAAACAGAAACATACCTTTTACAAWTCTGCTTTTTGGAATTACTTAGGGAGATCTGAGACAAAAGAAAAAATAGAAATAAATCTTAAAAAACCAACATCAGTTATAAAATATAAGATCTTCATAAATTTAAAGTTAGAGAAGGTCTCATTTCAGAAAAGTAGAAACTGATAAATCAATTTTAAAAACAGGTAAAATCATAGCAGAGCAAATARGTAAGCACAGGAGGACAATGTCAATTCAAAATGCCTTGCACATGCTGCAGGCTATGCAAACATCAATAACTACTGCAAAAAAGATGATACAAAATCCCTTGGTCAAGTCTCACAGCCTTCAGAAACTCAGTAATATATTTTCTCTGCCAATACAAAAAGGCACTTACTTTAGAAATAGCTGAATAAAGAACTGAAGCAGAAGCAACAATTTCATTGCGTCCTAGTATAAAAGAACAAATAAAAATTTAAGAAAGTAATGCCTAAGCAAAGTATTTTTATTTTAAAGTTCATGATTATTAGTGTTCAAATATGTTTAAATATGAAAGTAACAAACTAATTTATAAACCAATTCTTAACATTTTCTTCTGAAGCCTGAAATAAACAGTTACCAAAGGTCTTCCCTCCTGATAAAATTCTTACTGAAACCAAACAACTTTCCAATCCCTGATTTTCCATGTGTCTTCCAGTATTTCCCAGAGTTGCAGAAAACTTGCAATCCTTACTAYGCATGGGTACATAAAAACATACTACATCAGTCTGGAAGTTTTAGAAATCATCTTCCACAAAATTTCCCTCCTTCAAGGACTAAGACACCGAGAACTGTTCATGGCTTGACGTGACTTCTGCCTAGATTACACACCTTTAGAGAATAAACTTCTGTTACCATCCCCCTCTTCTTCATCCCTGCAGAGCACTGAGCCAGCTCTGGTGCTCTCACTCTCTGGCTCCAGGGGAGACTGCCGAGGTTGGTGGGACAACGAATCCTGCTGGGGACACTCCTCATACACAGCTTCTTCCAACCAAGGAAAACAGATAACTGCCATGTACCAATGAGACCTGCCCAGGAGTAGGGAGAGTAAGGAAAAGATGTCAGAATTCTGAACATTTGGTTCTGAAAAGGCTATGAAAAGCTTTTTTAACATTGAGAGCTCATGGACAACTGTTATGTGACACACAACCATCATTGCCATCTCCTTTTCATGGCATCTCATACTAATCTTCTCCCTCATTTTTTACTTTGCATTGTGGCATAACAGCAAAAWTAAGTATCAATTCCTTTAAAAACCCCAAGAAACCCACCACAGCAATTTATCAGTGTTTGAGCACCCATTCTACACTTCAACTAAAATCCAAAATTAAAAAAAGCTAATAATCAGTGATGGTGATCCCAATTTTGAATATAGCTGAAGACGTGGTACCCTTCCACGGCTGTTCTACATTATGTACCTTTCTATGATGACTAAATTTGTCAGGAGTTTCCATGTAGAGGTYGGTTATTTAACCAGGCCAAGGCACAGATTATGGAAGTTCTACTTTTATCTGTTGACACTATGAGTTGCTGTGATTTCTTTATAGAAGTATTACTGAAGTGCACAGGAATCATCATAATGGCACACAAATTATTCTGAAAAATACCTAACAGTAATTTTCAGTACAACAAATACCAAAGGCACAAAGTTGACAGCTAAATAAACATTTTATCTTCTGAACAGTTTTCAAAAATTACTCCTTCCACTTGTATTACTTCTTCAAAATCTAATCTATCCTGGGCAATGATCAGCCATAAAATTTTACCACCACAACTGAAATCTTTAAATAGCAGAAAATGTGTAGAAAACAGAAACTTACTCCTCATTCACAGGCACAAAGATATAATCTTTATTGAAGATATTTATATGGCGAGTCCATGTTCTTACTCTTCTGTGTCTTCTCTGTGCTGCTCTGAAACAAACAAATGACAATTGTTGTTTGGTTTTGTTCCTTTCACTTAAAGCAAGGCATAGGGATTAGCACTCCTACATCTCCCCAGTCCCTCAATGGGTTTTCCATTTACTCTARAAATTTCCTAGACAGGTTAAAAATAAATCAGCGCACCAYTGAGCCCAAGTGACTAATGAGCCACTTCTGAACCATTTTAAGCTCTTCTTAAAAAAAAMCAAACCCAAAACACATTCATAGATTTGAATAGATTTCTTGCAATTATTATTTACTGCACTAAACATAAAAATCTCATCTAAACACCACTCAGTGTAAATACAGATCTATAATTTAAAATGTCCACTAATTAAGATTCACAATACCACTTTTTGAAAGCCTATCTGAACAACCTTTTTTGAAGGGAAAAAGCTAAATGCCTTGCTCAGGGTCATGCAGCACACCTGCAGCAAACACAGAGGTGAAACACCTGCCCTTCAATCCTGAGATTTAAATGCTTCATTTCCAGCTCTACAGATAAAGCATGAGGRCACAATATGAGGGGAACAAGAAGAAGAGAAGATATTTAAGTTTAGATTTTCAGCCTAGTTTGCACAAGTTGAAATAGAAACTATAATTTCAGAAAAAGCTGGAGAAAGGTGATAACATTTTCATACATATTCAGTATGAATCACATTGATTTTAAGGAAAAACACCAGTATGCTTAAATTGTGAGTTACAATATTTAATCACTAATCTCTAGGAAAACACCGAGAACTATTTTATGTGCTGATTAGTAGTTGATCTCCAGAACTTCAAAGTGGCACCAATAGACAGATTACTTCTGGTCATAATGGCATCTAAAATGAACTTACGAAACTTTGACATCTCCCTCAGAGTTCTTTTCTGTCCTGGTCAGGCACTTGTAGAAGAAACTGCTAAAAATGTGTGTACGGTCAGCAACATGTTTTGGTGCCTTCTCCAGTAACAGATACCTACCAAAGAAGAAACCAAAATTATTAAATTCTTTTTCTAGAAAGTACTGTTATTGCTAAAAAAAGGGCAGTTATTCCAATGACTTGTCATACTCAGGTTATGCTTTACTATCAGTTGCCTTCACAGCCACTAATCACACCAAACTTCTCTATTTTAACTATTCACATCATCAGAGTATGTAATAGCCAAGCACCTACTAAGAATGCAGTTATTTTTTATCCCTGATTTTTTCTCCAGTATTCAAGCTTCTGACTTTATTTTGAAAGTTAGGTACCTAGCCCTTACAATTAAGAGAGACTTGAAAACCTAACCAAGTATGAACCTATGGAATGCTCTACTTGTGCATATACTAAAAGCATGGAACAGGTCAGTTAAATTGTCCATTTCACTTTTGCAGGTTATGCATGTGAAAGCTAAGTACCTATTACTTCACTGCTGATAATTTTATTATAAACATCAGATTCAGTGTTTATTCTGTCACTCTAGAAGGCTAAAGCCCTCATAATTGCAGTTATCCTACACAGGGTACCTCCAGCTTCACTTGATGAATTGGGCAACACAGTCATACAYGACATTGCTTGCAACAGAATGAAAACTGAGAAGGTGGGAAGTCTTAAATTTTAAAAGCAGAGGGATTTCTACAACAATTGCATTAAGTTCTTTTATTTAAATCTTCCTTTTCTGCTGAGAAGCTACAGCTATTCAGAGGACCATGATGCATTATTTAGTTCTAGTTTAGAGCAAAATAGAAAGGGCTTTGCTGTAAAATCCCAGTGAAACACTGTTACACACTTCCTTTTCCTATCCTCTAGGCAAGTCTTCCTATTGCTCACAGTTCTTACACCCATTTGGATGCCAAGTAAAATGCAATTCCTGCTGACAAGCTTCAAAAGAACCAGAATTCTTCTTAGACCTAAGTCAGCAGTGTGAAAATAAAACACAGCTTTAGGGACTGGTGGATACAAGGCCAGTTCTTGAAAAACTGCTTTCACAAGCAACTTTAGCAGGATGGCTTGGAGTAGCTAAGCCAAGCACAACCTCCTCAAGATGTATGAGCTGTGTTCCTTTCTGCAGATCAGCATCAGAAGAATACCTGAAATCGCACAGCATAGCAGGGGATGCTCCATTTCACACAAACTTAGTAAAGAAAATACTACTTCAGACCCCCTACTTTTCTCAACTGCCTACATGGCACTTTCTCTTCTGTAAGGTCACCAAGAAGCTTTTTTCCTCCTGTTATTCTGTCTGGATTTTATCACAGCCCTTGAGAGGGACAAAACCAATGAAATTAAAACAAATGAAACTGCTAAGAACAAAAAAGCTTTTAAAAAATGTCCAACATTCAATTCATCACATTGTTACTTCTGAAATTGTTTTATTTAGTGACCAACATTTCCAGTAACATTCAAGTCCACATCACACCACAGAGAGTGTGAAGGACACAAGAAGGGCTGAGATTACTTACTTAAGATAAAAATCAATGATGACATCATTGAGAAACTCTCCGTATTCTAAGCACTCTAGGTCTTCTCTCGTGACTCCCAGTCCTCCTTTTGCAGGTGGGGGTGGATAAACAATTAAACTAGAAAACAAATCATGCCGTAACAGTGACAAACTGTTTTACATGACATTGTTCTGAATATGGCTGCTTTATATGCAGAAGATTTTCTAGCAAATCTGTGAAAAGCAGTAGTTCTCAAAACTTTACCATTTCCTCCTCAAATATTTAGGTGTTGCAAAAAAAAATATCACTCCAAAGCACCCTGAAACTTTGATAAAAACTTTTGAAAGCAGACTATTTTTTGCCTTCATCCTGTTTTTCTATTTTTGATCAAAGTATTTGAAAAATGGCTATACAAAATGTGAAGAAATACTAGAGGACAAATGGTTATAAAAAGATTGAGTGTGACAGAACAGTAAAAGAGCACTTTGTTCAGATTTTATAAAAAGCTGTTTTAAATTAGTAGTTTTGCTAAGCRAAACTTAAATGGATACTGACAGAACCCATGAGATCCCCACTCTCTCTGTTGATGCACTCATGATATGACCTTGAAGTCACAGAGCAGATTTGCTCCAATTTCATGCTATAACACATCCATATTGTCTTGAAACAAGTAACTACACCGATATTTGCTGATATTTTTGATTGGAAGAGTGACTTTCATACAATATTTTCAAATGAACTAGAGAATGGCAGATAAGTGAGGGCTTTTATTCCAGCAATTAATTTATTCAAATTCTTATATTTTCCCTTTCGCATTTACATGAAATACACTTACTTCTTAACTGCTCCTACTTCTCTTACTTCTTTCCATTCTTCATTCAGTGCAGAGGACAAAGAGATACAATAGCAGCCACTATTCTGCTTATTTGCAAGAGCATAACTGGGCCTGATCACTTTTCGCTTTGATTCCTACCAGAAAAACACAAACAACTGTAAAAAGCATTATACAGCTTGATACATAAAACACAAGACACTAAACCCAAGCCTAAAAACCACAGGAGTACCCTGCATCACTGAAGAGCGTCCTTGCTGGAGATCCAAAGTATAAACTTTGGTATTTGGGCAAATATGCCATTGTTCAGACAACTAAAAAGTTATGAATATTTTAAAAAATAATGACATCTTAGTTCATAAAAATCTCTCTAAAACTATTCAAGCATTATTTAGCTAAGTGAACCAGAAACGGTTTTGGAGAAGAAAAATAAAAGAATGGAGACAAGTGTCAGACTGTCTTACCAGGAGCTGTATATGCTTGGAAGATTTGAAAATCTAGTCCTTGAACAATTTGCCTAAAAACAATATATATTTGAGCTGGCTGGCTTCCTTTTAAAGTCCCCAATTTCATGGACCTTGCAGATTGATCTGCTGTCTCTTGGCTTTTTACTGGTGCCAACAAAGATATGTAATTTCTGTGTGACAATTACATGGGGCTGGGTTTAGACATTTCCTCAAGAGATTAAACCAAGACAACACAACTTGCACAGACTCATCTCCCCAACAGTCTGAGGAATAATTATAATTCAGCATTTTCAAGCTGTAGAGACCCCACAACTACATCTAAAGGTATGGAGGGCCACCTACACAGCTCCTGCTCTGCTGCACTTCCAGCTCAACCAAAAAATGGTTCCATTACTCATTACTTTATTAACTTCCTGCTTGCTGCCCACAAGGGCAGAACACCCCTATGGTTCTAAATTTACACAACCATGAATAGATCTAAAGCACTGGTAACTTGCCACTGACTGATGAGGTCTACAGACTATCCCTCTGTGGACACAATCTAGCTGACTGCAAATTTTGGAGTAATCCTGACTGGGTTTGTTTAAGCTATGAATTAAGGAAGAAGGTTAACCTAAAATTTACTCAAATGTGTGAATGCCAGCCAGTGAATGAAGCAACAGCTATCCGCTCACCTGAATTACAGGCTCACGAGCATCTGAGGTATTCTCTTTAGGCATGTATTGCTTTAGTAGATCCTTATTACAATTCATAAAAGAGCTTTCTTCAGGAGAAAGATCCTTAAACAAGGGTAATGCTTCTTTCAAAGACAAAAACTCTGCAAGATCTGGTGCTCTGTTCCTCTTGCTGACACCTGTAATCAGTTCAGTCAGCCTCTCTTCTTCCCATTCTGTGAGTGGCTGAGACATTTCCAAAAATACAAATTCATTGGATTTGGCTGGAAAAGGGAGAGAATGGATAATATTAACTATTAGATTAAATGACAGAAACTTAYCTGAACACCCACAAAGGAACTAAGAGAGACAATGGCAAGAGGGGAAGCCCAAACAATGCCCTGTCAGGTTCATCACAGGAGCCATCAGCCTACAGAAGTCCCACTTTCACAGGCCCAGAGGAGCACAGCAAAAWGGCAGGTAGGAACCCAAATTACAGACTGAGCAAGAGACACACAATCAGGGCTGTCCCAGAGCTGTCCCAGGAGAGTCTCAGCCCAAGGGTCCAGACCCCAAACCCATCACCATAAGTCAGTGCCAGAGCACTTTTTGGACTGAAAGGGGGTTGCTGCTGAGGTGTACAGCACACATGATGGGATGCAGAGGAAGACTATTTTGGGATTGCACAGGAATCCCAAAGGATTGTTTAAGCAAAGACCTAAAGGCAGCAAAGAGAGACATTCAGGTAATTCAGGGAAGAAGTAGTMTGGGCAAAGAAAGGGTTAAGGGCATTAACACATTTAAATACTTTGCTGGTCAGTGCATTTGTCTGGCCATGCCATGAACACAAACAAGCACAGCCTATCCTGACTTCTTATTCAAGTCCTTCCTAACTCTCCTGGCTGAGAAACTGCTCTGACCCCTCTCAGGCTGTCAGATCCACCACAATATATTTTCCTCTAAWATTAACACACTAAGGCAGCAGAGCAGAACCATAGTAACCATTTCCACAATCCGCAAAACCACTACTSATTTTTTCAACAAGTCTCTAAAAACACATCAAAACTTTCACATTACTACGTAAAATTAAAAGGTATAAAACAATCAAACAGAAATTTAACAAAAATTCCTGACRGTTTCTCCAACAAGAATGTAACCAATGCAAAGAAACCTAATATTAAAAGATGCCTTGTATCTTCATACTCACATTCCATTCATTTCACTGGGAACTGTGTCTACAGAAGGTACCAGTAGCTTCAATARAATTGCATCAACTAAAGGGAGCTCTCTCCTAAAGTTTTATTCAGTATTTTGCTCCAAACTACTTGTGTAAATTATGAATAATGGCTGGTTTTTCTTCACACAGGAGGTGACTATTAAATGTCACATAGACGATGCTGACATCATCTTTTATGTAAGCAAAATCGTTGCATCTCTGAAAAAAATCTTGTATTATTGTGCCACTCTGAATGTATGAGCCAAAGTTATACTCTATTTTTTACAGAGCAAGCTCTATTTTTTTTACAGAGCTTCATGCCGGAAAACCAAATACAAGGAGTCCATAATATCCAAAGATTAAACAGCCCATTTGGCCTTTTGTGGAAATTTTCTTCAATAATAATCAATGGCTCACTGCMGTCTTGTCAAAGGTCAAGTGAATCTTTACTTGCCAAGCCTATTGTATAGCATATATAATATTCAAGTGTAAGGATATTTAACACATCCATATATTTTAAACAGAGAGATGCTTTGTACTCAAGTCTAGKTTCAGAAGGCCTTCTGACAGAGACTACAATTAAATTGTTTTGATGTCTTTTTAKTAAGTAGCAGTAGTTTATTAAGTAGCAGTAATTTTGAATCACATAATAGTAGGGTTTTTTCTTACAAATAAAAGTACAGTTAAGCATTTTAGAAATGCAGAAGTAACCAACTTATCTACACTGGTACAGCCTCACCTTGAGTACATGTATGCAATTTTGGGCATCACCATATAAAAATGACATTAAGCTATTAGAGAGCATCCAGAGGAGGGCCACAAAGATGGTAAAGGGTCTTGAGGGGAAGTTGTACAAGATGCAGCTGAGATCACTTGGCTTGTTCAGAAAGGGAAACTGAGGAGAGACCTCATTGCAGTTACAACTTCCTCATGAGGGGAAGAGGAGGGGCAGGCACTGAGCTCTTCTCTTCTTCCCTTCACCAGGGACAGGACCCACAGGAACGGCCTGAAGTTGTGTCAGGGTAGGGTTGGATATTAGAAAAAAGCTCTTCACCCACAGGGTGGCTGGGCATTGGAACAGGCTCCCCTGGGAAGTGGTCTGAGCACCAGCCTGACAGAGTTCAAGGAGCATTTTGACAATGCTGTCAGGCATGTGGTATGATTCTTGYGAATGGTGCTGTGCAGGGCCAGGAGCTGGACTCAATGATCCTTCCAACTCAGTGTACTTTCTGATTCTGTGATCTTTAAAACACTATAGGCTTTCCTCTGCCTTCAAAAAACACAGCTGTTTTACTGACATGACCTTTTCATTGCACTTAAGAAAAGCAATTACTCACATGGCTGGCTGGTAACTAACTTTTCCATCTGAGTTTCAATCTTTTCTGCATAATCCACAGACAACCAAAGAAAAATAATTGTTGAAGAACAGCCACCACCACTTTTCCACCAGCCAAATCTTCTCAGATCCAGTGTATCCAGCGCAAGCTGAATGTTCTTAAGAGACACTGTAGAAAACAGAATTCAAAAAAACCACGCTCTTAACAGCCATAGATAGTCATACATGTCACAGTAATTACATGCTGAGAGGTATGACTGGAGTGTCATACACAATATTTATAGATTTTATTCCTTGCATTACATAATATACTGAGAATTCAATATTTAAGTTAGCTACATCAAGCATTGTAAAACAAAGCTACCAAACTGTAACACAAAAATCTAAACACCTGCATGCAGGATTCTTCCTGGAAAAAAAATTGGGTTTTTTTGTCAAAATAACCACAGTTAATACCTACAACTATGGAAAAAAGAATACTGCAAATCATTAATTCCTATTTGCTCTAAGTCAAGTCAACTTAGAACTGCACATAAACCTTTTCCTACAACGTATCATCTTGGAAAATCAACAGAATGCAAGTCTAGCATTATATTCCTCTTAGCTTTAGTCTAATCATAAATTTTTGTAAACCTAAGGATCTAAAATGCTAATTTGAAAAGTTCAATGTTTCACCTCAAAAATATGCAAAGTCATATCTACTATAGTTCAACACCTAAAATATGCAGGAATATGCGAGGCATGCCATTAAAAGTACAAATTCACCTTAAAAGTACAAGAAGCTGCTAAGTTGTTAATGCTTACACTATAGACACCTAAACTTTTATTTATTGAAAAACAAAAAAAATTAAAAACTATCTAATATCTTTGTGAAAGATTATAAATTATTTATAACAGAAATACATATGTTATGTTTTAATGCAATACTATAAAGATACAACTAAGAAAAGGCTAAAGAAAATTCTCTTACCCTGAAATGGGATCACAATACTTTTCGTTGTAAACTGAAATAAGATTTTAAAAAAATATAAATTAGTTTGCATTTTACAAGATTATTAAAACAATATATGGATTTTCAAATATCTGCGCATCTTTCCTTACAGTGAAATAAACTGAAAATAATATAATAGAATCATTCCATTTATAAAACACCATTAAACTGAAGTCAAATGTGCTTTGTGAAGTTTGAGACTGCACATTGCCTGTATCAGGCACTGCAGAACCTAAATGACAGCAAGTAACTTCCAGAGACGCAAGGCACTGAGAAATAGGCACAAAGKTGCAGAACTGCCTCCTTAGGCTCCTTAAAAAGAAAAGATGAACACTTGGGACAGAAGGAGGTAAAGCAACCTATTAGAAGCTGTCAGATGCACTGCTTGCAGTAAGGACATGATAGAAGTGGTTCAGCCTTATGCTGGTATTTCTTTACATTAATCTTTGAATTAAAGGCCTTTAAAGATTCCACTTGCACTGCTGCTATGTTAAAGAGACTGTGCTAAATGAAAAATGCTTTATTGTCACTTCAACAAAAGGTTATACATATTAACATATTTCCCCTGTGGCACCATAGTAGGCACAAAGTTGTGTTTCCCAAGGAAAAATTCTACTTTACACTTAAGAGCATTGATCCTAAATTTATTTAAACTCATCCTTCAATTTATTTTTGCTATTAATTTTAAAAATTTCCATGAAATGTTTTTGTAACTGCTGTTTTATGAGATGCTGAAATTSTTCTTACAATCCAAGATTTCAAAATGTTTTACTGAAGGCAAAAGATAAGCAGATTCAAACATCTTTTTCAGTTGCAATATACAGAATGAACCTGGTCAAGGACCTGCTGAAACTCCCAGAGCTGGTGCTCCATTTAAAGAACATCTTCACTTACGTTTCTACACCCTGTGAGTAGCATATTGGCTACACACTAAAGCTTTTAGTACTGTTTTTATGCTCTCTGAAGCCACAAAGCAAGCAATTTTCTGTTTAAAAGGCAAGAGCATAGTATATATCTGAACTCTGATCATTATGAATTACTTTATTAGAATACTATTTCTGAGGAAAGTAATTGGTCTTTATTTAAAGTGACATTAATTGGCCATTAATATGGCCCTTGTTTTCTGTTAGAAGTCATTAAAAACTTCCTCAGTATGACTTGTGTTCCAGTACAGCATTTATACAGAACCTTTACGCATGAAAACTGTGGCCACAGCAAATCACAGTTAGCTTTTCTACTGACAGCAATCTAAATGCACAAGGCCACATACTCCAATGTTTAGCCAAAGGAATTTAATGCAACAGTAATAAAAACTCTGTGCTTCTACACTAAGTACCAATGACTTTGTTTAAGCCGAATTTTAATTTTTAAATATTCACAAAATGGCATAATAGAACAACTTACCCTAGCAGGACCAGTTGATAAACACTTAAATTTCCCAATGTGTAGTCTATCAAATTCAACATCCAGCGCCAGGTTTGTCTGCTTTTTAGGTGTGCTTCTAGAAGGTAAGCTGAGAGGATATTTATCTTCAACTGTCTCTGTTAAAAACTAGAAAAAATTTGTATTTGTTAGATATGTCCCTCTTGTAACTTCAGGAATACCTTTCTTCATGGTTGTAAGAATTGCCTCCCAAAGCCAGCTTCCACATAAAAAAATAATTTTAAAAAGCTCCAAGTATTATTACATTCATTACTGACAATTTCCTTAAGGGTCTAACAGTATCTTGCTTCACCTCCATTACCAAGACACAATCTCTCATTTCGTTCCAAATTAGTAAAAACTCAAACAACAGAGCAACAGCTCTGTTTCACAGCAGACCTTCAGGATCTAATTCAGTGCTTATGATTGAATTGATTCACCTGTGAGAAGAGGCAGCAATGGCTCTTCTGACTTGTTTAAGGACTACAGAGATAACCAACATCCAGGTCAAAGCAAGCAGMCAAAGGCTAATCAAGTCCAAAATAGGGCAAACAACCTTTATGGCTATTTTTAAATTCAAGTTCTACAGCTAGCCCAAMAGGAATGGGAACTTCACTTTATCTCTGCCTGCTGTCAACAAAGATCCTGAACTTCTCTAAGCCCTGAATTAGAACAGAGGAATGAATGACAAAAAAACTATGATCACCATACAACAGTGTGTGGAAACAAATTCTTCCACAGATGTATCTTTATCAGGTCTGTTTCTACCTCAGGTTACTATCTTCCTGTTTTCTGAAATTAAATATTTCCAAATGTTTATTGTCAAAATAGGAAATACATTGTGTGTAGCAAAAACACCCAATCTTCAGAACCAGAGAAATTCTCTGAAGACTGTCCAGGATTCTATCTGTGAAATAAATTTCTGCAGCTTCTGCTTGTGGCTAGGACAATAATATACAATCATTTTCTATAACAAACATTACAGAAATAAATTGGCCTAACAATACATCAGACAAAAACTGGACTACCTGCTCTGTGTGACTTTTCGTCTTGTCTTCTAATTGCTTAGCTGAGAAACAGAAGTCAGACTGTGTTGCTTTATTTTCAGTGATTTTATCCTTCATCAGCTCTGTGCATTGTGGTTCAGAAGGTCCATCTTCATCATCACTGGAAAGGATAACTAAAAAGGAAAAAAGAAGTATACGTATACTACAAAGTACAGACTTGTGAATATTTCATTCCTTGTGATTTCAGACAAGGAAAGAATTCTGACTTGCAGTACATGATATCAAAGCACACTGCTCAAACCTGTCAAGATCTGCATGCATGGAATTGTATGCAACAAGTAGTGCTCTGTATCTTTACAAACACCCTTTATACCAGGTCCTCGAAATTATTTAGCTATTAAATGAAATGGACACAGCACAGCTGCTTCAAAGAAGAGTAATTAATCTCAGTTTTAGCATCATTAAAAAGTAAAAGCTGGGATTTTCCATAGCCACAAAATCAGCCGGAAAAAGAGGATTGGAATTCAAGAATCTTGCTGTCCATCCTGTTTCTCAGATACAAGATTCTGACACTAGGCACTGTTCTCTAAACTGCACAATGCATTAAAAACAGGATGGCAGTCTTCAGTCTTTTGTTCCCTCTGTCTCAACTAGCCAGTTATGCTCAAGTTTTAGTAGCTAAGTGTACCACAAGGAATTGTCACCAGCACAGACACAGTACATACTTGGGTCAATGGAAACAAGGTGCTGATTACCCCTGCAGATTCTGTTCCGCAGCTTGCTCAGGTACTCTGATTTGTCCAGCTTTAATTTCCTGATGGTAMCAGCTTGTGGGGAAAGCACATCCCCACTGCTGGCAGAAAGCTGTTTCYTTGAAACATCTCTGGAAGGAGACTCTGAGGCAGAGTCCTCTGTGTGGCTGTGAGYAGGCCTTAAGTGGTTGTGGGTGGAAGTGTCTTTAGAGTCTCTCTCTGCTGGACAGTCTGGCACCAGAATAGGATTAGATCTGTGGTCTAGTCCATCCTCACAGGGTATTCTGCAGCCAGGAAACTGAGCTGAACTCAAACTTTTCTTTTCCTAGAAACAGGAATCAGAGACAGGATGTAAGTTTATTACTTGACATTTCTAGACGGTTCAGATCAGTGATCACTGATATTAGCTATGTGACAGAAAAAATAATTATAGCTTAACACAGTGACATTGAATGCTCAATTCAGGATAACTTCTCCCCTCTCATATTCCAAAGAGTATTATTACAATCTTTTAAAAGGCTACAGTGACCCCTATTCAAACTGAACAGGAACTATTTCTGATTTTTAGCACCTCTGTCAGTGTCAGACATGGAGAGGCCAATAACCTGCACTTTCCTTACTTTCCAAAAGTGTGACTTGGTCAACTGGGTTTTACAGGTTTGATAACTGCTTGTCTCTGTAGGGTTTAAATTAGAAGGCTACAGAGATGTCTTTATTGTTTATATTCAAATGCTTGAATATGTACAAATCCACTTTGTACTTGGCTGATTCCCTCAGTCTTAGTTGTTGGTTTTTTTTCAAATCCTAAGGATGGGTAAGAACAAAACTTCTGGGAAAAGTACAATAGACTAAGGAGAAAGCAAAAAGATGACATCTGCAAGATTTAATAACCTTAGGTATATTTGGCAGTTTTGCTGTTAATGCCTCTAATTAGTCCCAAATTCTAGATCATCTGTGAAAGAATCTTCACTTAAGAAGCTAGATGCCTTATTTTCAAAATTGTTTGAACCTATGCTCCTGYGTGAAGGAAACACTGTCATTCATCTTTCTTTACCTTTCTGCTACAATAAGCAGAATGTGATGATGTGGACAGAAGAACATTGATTCACTCCTTGTGATGCATCACTGAATTAATTAATCTCAACAGGTAATACCTGCTAATACACCTGTATGATATATCCTATTTATGGCATAATCCTTTTATTTGGGATGTTGCTACTGCTGCTGTGTTAGTATGTGTGAATGTGTGCTAAAATTAAGTGCAACTTACAGAGAATGCAAGTGACTTTTGTGGAATGTGTGCATTACAGTCATCAGAAATATGGCCACTATATCTTCTTTTCCTTTTCTCAGAATCAAAAGAACCCGATTCCTTCTGACTAAGAGTAGTGCTGTTCATGTGTCTGCTCCTCTTCTCCAGTTCACCACAGTGCTTGTTTTCTGTGTCAAAGAAAAAAGTAATTTAACATATTATCCTTAAAAACCTTTACATTTCTTCATATTGTTTATGTCTTACATAAAATGCATGGAAGTAGGTATAATAAGTTCTCCAGAGTAAGTTCTTTCCTTTTTTAATTGTATATGGCTGCCAAAATATATTCCCCAAAATTTTTTTTTGCATAATTAGTCAAGGGTATAACCAAATTCAAAGATCCCTTCCAAACAAGATTTRGCACTTTATACTCCACAATCTTTCTTTATCTTCTGCCAAATGTAATATTCTCAATTTCCTGTTCTAATCTGCAAATATTAGTAGCCAGCATAAAAAGACAACACATTATCCCTGGAGAATGTGCATAGAGGTCCTAATTCTTCAGCAGTGAAAATAAATATAATCTAGCGTGAATATTTTAGCAGGGTTCACAAACTATTTGAGCATTCTTAAGGGATTACATTCTTTATTATAAGACTTTTTTGGAAAACCAAGATTATAACAGCGCAGTGAGGCAGTACTCAGTCTCATTTTTCTTCCACAGATTTGATTCACCGTAGTTTTATTACTATTTAAAACCAGGCATCTGATATATTTTTACTGTATCTGTAAAAAAAAAAAAAGTATTCTGAGGAAACATATACACTGCCTGCAACACCTCAATTTATTTCTRTGCTCCCCTCTCAATACTAGATTAAAAAAGGAAAATATCCCAACAACCTCCAAAATTCATACTTAACTACCAGATGACTGCTAACTACAAACCTTTCTTCTGCAGCTCTCGTCTTCTGAAAGTAACAGCATTAATTTTTTCTGGTTCCTTAGAAGCCTTGGTCAATTTACACAGTTCATCATCTGCCTTTCTCAGGCAACGTTCAGACCTGTAAATAATATTAACTATGACTTATCTTTAATTTTGAAATAATACTGAATAAAAATCCCAACAGAAACAAGAGTTGATCAGACTTCAAACTTCTGTCTCTCCCATAAACGTGTGGACCTTGCCAAATGAAACACAAATTAATTCAGTCCAGTTGTGGCAATACACAGACACTCTAACATTATAAATGAAACAGATGCTTCTAAAAAGCAGAGTATGAGAATCTGACATGCTTGAGATCAGACACYGAAACATTATTTTGCTTTAAGGAATGATTGCAACAAGAACACAAGAAAAAAAGCGAGAACAGTCAGTTGACTATCATTGCCTTTGTAACAAATACAGTGAGTGTAGTACATTTTTAACTTAGATTCAGAGCTGGTGATAAAATTCATTGAGTAAGATCCTGAAATGTGGAATTATTTGAAATAGAAATTCCTGCTCAAAAGGGCCTGAAACAGTAACTTCAAGGGGAGTGGAGAGGGATGGGACATCAAAAGAAATAAACAGAAAARAATTACAGTACTTAATCCAAATGGATTTTGTGTTTATCCTTTTATAATGTGTTCAACTCAATGCWGTGGTCTCAGATTTTTCAAACAGCTAAGTGATCATCACAATGCCTGACATCACTGACAGCCAAGCTTCAACTCCTAAAAATCATTACCCACCATGGCAAAAAACACTCCTGACATCTCTAATCAGACAACYAAAACTGTTGAACACTTTTTGAACAGGTGACCACTCTTTAGTGATTTATCTGTAAATTGGACTATCAGTGCTCTTTGGGAATTCTGTACAGACGAAGATTTCTGGAGTGCTCCAATACTACAGTGATGAACACTGAAATATTACTGATTATCTTTCCATTCATAAAGTATCATGAATTGGACTAGATACAGAAGTAGTTTCCAGTAAGTGCTATTGTTCATTCTGTATATGGAACAAGACAGTCTTACATAGATAGGCAGGTCACTATAGAAAACTTGCTTTTGGAACCCACAGCCCTCTCTCAACTAAAATATTTGTATGCATAACAGCTGTGTAGAGTTGACTGTCTTAAAATACCATACAAAACCATCAAGTAGTTTTCAGCATTTGTTTTACACCAGCATCACAATTCAGGAATTTTAACAGCAGAAAGCACCTGAATAGGGCTGTTTCAGCTAATAGGTTTTCCTAAACATATTTGTTTTATGCACAAATTCTGCACATTTTATTTTCAATGTCAGCTTTGCTGATAACTCAGTTTAAAATGTAACCCTTAACAGATTTATGCAACACCTATGAAGCTACAGCAATATATATTGTAAAGTGTTCTTAACAACCAGGAGAAACAAATACTGTAAACAGTTTAAAACCTTGGGTTTCTTTACATTTAAAACCTACCTCAAATTCATTAGTTATACTGACAGGTCAGTGCAAGTGCATTTCACACTGGATTGCAATAAAGCAACAAAAATCCACCAATTCTGTAATACAAAGAGCAAGAATGGAAAGGGGGAGCTGGCAGTAAGTTCTAGCTGGTAGAGGTAAGTTAATTTACTACCATCCTGTTCTGACGGTTCTGACATACAATTCTTTAACTACCATCCTGTTCTGACACACAATTCTTTAATTTGATCTGAAATTTCCACAGTACAAAACTAGCACAATTGTCAGCATGCATTCTGGCTACTCTGATGGCACAAAATACTCTCTGTATGATCATGTGCATATATATRCATAACAGTTACAAGGGGGGAGCTTTTATTATTCTCCTCCAAAGAAGAGACCCCAAAGGAATCAGTGCCAAGGGTATGTGATGCACTGAGTTCACTTACAGACAGGTGACCAGGAYCAAGCCATGACTTTGTTGAAAAAACTCTTCAATTCTCCATTTCCCATATTGTATCTATTACAAATTGCACTAAAGTGCTAGTCACTGGGGAAGGGTGAAAAGTCATCCTAATGTTGGTTCCTGATAACCAGCTTTCTACACAATCCATTAGAAGACCATGCAACGGGTACAGGAAATTAATCACTCAAACAACGAAGCACTCCATATCTAAAGCAAGTTGAGTTCACAACTACTAAAAAAACTACTAGCTCAAACCATTATTGTGCTCAATATAGGATATTGTGCTCCAGATATGAGCCAGAAAAAATACACAAGATGTACCTTCGGAGTTAGAACGTTAAATACAAGAGTTCGTGTTTTCCTCTCTATAAATCCACTACCTCCCAYTATCCAAACTTTACAAAGTTAAAAAATCAGCTACTAAAAAATTAGTCTTATTTTGCAGTAAAACAAAACAAAAAAAAMCCAAAAACCTAAACTCACAACAATCCAAACTAACACCCCACACTTCAGCCAGCCCTAAGTCACAGAAAATTATTAGTAAAAAATATGATAYTTTAAAATGAGACAGCCTAATAAACTGTTCTCTCTAAATCTCATTTAAATTGCAGCTTTGTCAGGTTAATGTAAGCAGCAATGGGCAACTCAGTAGGAAAAAACATTGCTCTTAATTTCAGTTCCCTAAGATATTGATGTATCAGAATGAGGAATATGACTGACTTATCTCAGTTTTAACCTGGGAACTTTTAACTACTCCTGTCTTCAAAAAAAACCTCACATCATTATCCTCTTCATCTTTCTACTGTCTTCCTCAGAATTTCCTGCTATTTTTCCCCAGTGGAAAATTTGCTGTTGTAGCCATAACAGACAAACAGAGGCAGTTTGCCTTCAATGCAATTGCCACCTTAGACCAAAACAGGTGTTACCTAATTCTAATACCTGATTTCTGCTAGTTTTATATTACCAGTCAAACATTACCGTGATGCTCAGTCAACCTAAATATAGGAAGAAAAGATGAAAAGTAGATGTTAAGTGGTAGGAGGACACACATAGCCCTTAACAGAAGCCACCCTGCTAGGAATACTGACACCACCAGTGGGTTAATGCGATAAGAAATTAATTGTCACAGAGAGGAATTTGGAGATATTTTGCAAAAGAAGTTATTTGAAATCATGCTAGAACACAGCAAAACCAACARGAAAGCAAGATTTTGGTTCTGGACACAAAAGCAACTTAGATGTGTTAGAATTRCTTGTGTTTCTTCCCAAATCAAAGCAGTGCAATCACCACAAACAGAAATTCCTTCTAAGAAAGAAAAGTAGCCTTTTAACACCAGGTCCAGCAAACCAGAACAAATGCAATGTTAAAATGGCTCATTGGAGAAGCATGTTAATTTGCACTCAGGAAACTGATCTCCTKATTCAAGAAAAGAGTAGAACAAAAGCTGTTTCAGGGAAATTCCTTTTCCATTGTGAAGTTATGTCATTTCAGGAAGACTGGCAAAATCAGCAGTGAGTAACATACCTTTCAGAAAGAAAAGAACTTTCATGAGGAGAACTTAATATTTGACATGTCTGTAGGCTGGAAACAGCTGATGAGGGGAGCTGACCCGATTGCAATTTGTCTGCAGCAGGTAAATTTGCATCAACTATTACGTGGCTGTCTATGTACTTTCTTCCGATTTTCGTACTCAGGACGTTCGTCAAGATAACTTTGGGTTGCCTGCCATACATATAACAGTAAACCATAAGTACTGCACTGCAATCTAGAGAAAAAAGCTTCTTGTTAAATTCATGTATCCTACAGGCTTGATAATTAAACATCGATATTTTTAGTCCCGTAGAAGCAAGAAAAAAAAGATCCCATTAAAGTACAAGGAAAACAGGAGGTAAACACAAAAGGTAAGAAAACTAGCCGTGTAATTYTATAATTTTACCTCAGCCAGATACTATGCCCACTGCATTGCCTCTAACATATCCTGCAGTTCAAAAACTGGTAAATATTTCTCTCTAAACAGCTTTCATGCAGTATCTGTACACATTTGTCAGAACTCTGGAACAAACAATCTTGATTTTCCTGTGAACAAGAAGCCTCCAGTAAAACAGAGCATATTTTCTAAAGCACCTAGTGAACAGGTAGAAAACTAGCATGCACACAAAAGGTAGCATTAGATTTTATTCCACTCCTCAAATATGAGGTGGCACTCTACAGTATTGCAAGACCCAGAAAAATACCCCCAGGTGTTAAAACAAACAAGCAYCAAAAATAAGCCAAGCAGAAACATAAAGACGCAACTCCTACTTGAACACGCACATGATGTGTMAGAGCAGCTCAACTCACTCCATACAACGTCACAGCAGCCAGCCTGTTGTATAGCCCATACCCACTTCCTTTCTCAGACTGGGATTTAAAYGCTACAACTTTCATTGCAATTTATTTTGGATTAGGTTGTAAGGCTATGGTTTTTTTGAATGTGTTTTGAACAACACTGCCTTTTGATATTGACTGCATAATTCTCCTGTAGTCTGTGTTCATCCGTAGAACACATCCAGCACAGATGCTGTGATGTCTGGAGAACACTCAGAACTCCTCTTGCACCAAGATGTAAATTTGCTTTTCATCAGGAGGCTAACTTCCAGACACGATTGCAGAGACCCACAGTAGATAAACAATTAAAAGATACAACTTAAAGATGAAAATTCTAATACTGAAGAYTGGATGTAACCTCCAATAAAGGAAGCCCCTAAACTGTTATCAGAAGCTCAACAGAAAATCCAGAGAATAAAGCATTCACTCTAGCCATACTTTTCCCTGAACATCTACAATTGACCATTGACCATTGCTTGCAGGGCTGCAAAGAAGATACTAGACTTGATATGCTTTTCTTCTGGTCATTTATGCCAATTTTCCTATTTTCATGACTAGTCTAAAGCAGTAACAGTAAAAATACATCTTGGTATCTCCTCTTAGAAAAGCATTGCAGTTAAATTCAAGTGTATTCTTCTCACGAGAATAAAAAAARGCCAAACATTTTGAGAGTCCAATGGCTAAACCATAATTAATTGGKCTTGACAGTACAGGACCCTCTAGAAGCCATTTGAACAGAAAAAAACACTAAAATATGCCTGGCACCATCTCTCTCAATGATTATCAAAAGGAACCAGGTACAAGTGAATTCAGTGAAGTGWGATAAAATACAACTCATGAAGAAGGAAACTGTGGCACAACAAAGAACACTTTCTCATCAAGAAATAACTGCAAGGAAAATTATTTTGTTTAGTGACATGAGGCAAAGACAACATACCTTTTAGACAGAAAAAGACTTTGGAGAGTAGGGTTTAAAATCTGCCATATCTTTACGCTGGCAGCAGATGATGAGGGTGCTTGATCTGACTGCAGCTTGCCAGCATCAGAAAAATTAACACCAGTTTTAGGTTGCGCCTGTGTGTATTTTCTTCCTATTTTCATCCTCAGGACATTCGTCAAGATAACTTTGGGTTGCCTGCCATACACATAACAATACATTAATAATAGGGTGCTGAGAACTTTTTAAGTCACATGAGTTCAACAAAGATATTCTATGAGTTTGCTGTCTCTGCATCATACCTTAGAGAATAAGATCCCTTCCCTGGCAATTTACAAAGCAGTTCTCTTTGGACAAGAGCAATCATAAACTCATCTTTTGATCAGGACAGCCTTGCAAGGTTTCTCCTTCTAGTATGAATGACTAACATAACCATATGCTATTCTGAAGAGGTAAACTTTCAGTGCAGAAACACCGAAATGGAAATTTTGGTGCATCTTRTTATCACAAAATGTTGGACGTGGTGTCACTATGGCCTTACAAGCTATTCTGAAAGTGTATGCTTGACCATTTCCAGGATATGAAAATACTAATTTTGAGTCATCTTATTTTAAAGTCATGAATATTATTTGTTCCCATATGGCAGACTATTATGACCTTGCTGGGGAAAAAATGAAGTTATTACAAATCTCCCAGTTCTGAAGCTCCAACCATTTCTATTCAATTTCACTAAACAAATTACTTAGAACTATGAATTACAAAGTCAGTAAAAATGCCCTACTGAAGTTAAAAAAGTATCTATACTTTGGTAGTTCTGCTAGATTGGTACTGAAGTCTTCACATAAAGAATTAATCTGCATTATGGCCAGTAACTTGTACAGTTTTCTTACAGACTCAGAAAGATTGGAAAAGATCTCTAAGATAACAAGTCTTCAACTGAACACCACCATGCCCACTAAATCATACTGCAAAGTGCCATGTCTACTTGCTTTTGAACACTTTCAGGGATGGTGACTCCACCACCTCCCTGGGCAGGCTATTCCAGTTCTTAACCACTCTTTCAGTGAATAAGTTTTTCCTGATATTCAACCTGAACCTCCCTGGCACAACTTGAGTATGTGTCCCTTTGTGCTGTCATTGGTTGTCTTGGAGAAGAGACCAACACCCACCTTGCCACAATCTCTTTTCATGCCRTTTTAGAGAGTGATAAGGTCTTCCTTCAGCCTTCTTTCCTTCAGACTGAACAAGCCCAGTTCGCTCAGCTGTTCCTCATAGGAATTATGTTCCAGATCCTTCACCAGCTCCATTGCCCTTCTGTGGACTTGCTCCAACACCTCAACATCTTTCTTTTAATGAAGGGCCCAGAATTGGACACAGCACTCGAGGTGTGGCCTTCACAGGGGGACAATCACTGCCCTGGTCCTGCTGACACAGGCCAGGTGCCAGGGGCCTTCTTGACCACCTGGGCAAACTCTAGCTCATTTTCACCTGCTGTTGACCAGCACCACTAAGGCCTTTTCCACCAGGCATCTTYCCAGCCCCTCTTTCCCCAGCCTTTAGTGCTGCATAAGGTGGTGGCAACCGAATGGCAGGACTTCAGCTTATTGAATTTATAAGCTGATAAGCATTATAAATCRTTGATGATTTTTCAGGATTTACTTTATTTTCAAACCTCTGAGAACTAGACTTGTTTTCCAAGAGCTGGTCCTATGAAGACACTGAAGCTCAGACTAGTTTTTTGGTTTTTAAAGATTACTGAAGCAAGAACTGGGTTTTTTCCTACTGCATATCTTGCATAACAAAAAAAAAAATTGTTCTCACTGTAGAGCAAGTCTCTTTTTAATAGCGAGGGAAAAAAAACCTTACTACTCACATGCTACAGTAACATTCCTTAAGCAAAGGGCTGCTATTCCTCAGTGGGTTTACATCTGCAAGCAGCTGTAATTGTCCCACTGACATGCTGCCTTCAGCTCAGCAGCCCGGTTACATGGTACCAGTAGCAAATACAGGTATGGCATGGAAACTTTTGTTGCTGAAGGACAGACATGCTTGCACCTAAAATAAGGTCTGGAACTGCCATGCTAGTGAAACACAATGAACTGGAGGCAGATGTTCCACATAAGTGCTTTATTTTGCTCTTTCAATCTTAACATTGAKATTTCCTGTCCCTAGTTACTTACCATATTCACAAGACACACAATCCCCCATTGAACCTGAAAGGATAGATGTTCCTACCCACAGCTTGGACAACTTGCCCAGAAGCTGTGGATGGCTGTCACCTGATGAGATCTCTGCACCCCTGAATGCCATAATGTGTATGCCATGAGYTGCTTTCTCCTAGAGCTCTGCTACACCTTTCCCAGACCAGCAGTCTCSAAAATGTTTTAACCACACATCCCTACCAGCAGTAAGTATTTTGAGCACAAAGTTTATTTAATTAAAATCTACAGAGAGGTACTAGTGACAGGTTGACCTTAAAGGTCTTTTCCAACCTCAATTCTGTGATTGTAAAACACAGAAATAGAAAATTAAAAAGGAACACAATAAAGATTATATAAACACTTAGTGACTGTACAAAAATATTACCTTCCTGTATCCCAGTGAATTGTCTTGTACACAACMCTCTTTGGAGACCACTATCTAGACAATGCACAATAAATCTAAATGGTTCCTTTTCAAATCTAAGGAACTTAAACTCAAGTGAAGGCAGTTTCTTTTTATCTCTGAACTTCTATCAGAAGTTTGCCAAAGAAAAACTAATGCAAAAGAGCTAAGGCTTTATCTCAAAAGACAAAGAAAAGGTACCATTAAAAAGGAACCCTAAAACCCACTTAAGGCACTCTGATGCCAAGGACATGGACACAGGACAAAGTGTTATGTAACAGATTGGTCCTAATTAGCTGTGGGAAAAACAGTCCTGGGTTTATCAAGTGAGACATTGGCTCTGAGAAGGCAATAAAAAGTCACATGTGCAAAGACAGTCTCACTTGAATACCACCTAAAGCACAGTAGTGCTCCAGAATGTTTTATGCAGTCTGGAAAAGGCTTTCCCCTTTCTTTTCTTTCATCTAATTCTGTATACAGTCTGTGAATGCTAATGCAAAAAAGAGTTCCAAAAATGTGCCTCAAATACTGTAGACGTCAGAGAGGCTTGTTCAACACTCTAAGGATCCAGAGACTGGAGTTTCATTTCCAGACACGCTTTAATCACTGAAAAGCTTACAAAGTGAACACAGGTCCTGGGGTCAGTTTAGTAACATTAATGTCTTAAATGGTGGAGTTCAACTGCAGCAGCTTAGTGAGCACACCCCAATCTGGGAAGTGCTCTTGATTCAGCACAGGAAGCAAGAGACTTATCTGCCTATAGAAATCCCCACTAAATCAGAAGTTCTGGCTTTTTTCTGSACTTCTCCAGAAGCAACCAGATTTTACTTCGTTTGTTGTTTGCCCACTGTAATGTATATTAGAAATAAGAAATAAATAAGCAGTACCTAAGGAAATAGAGAATATATATATTTAAGAAATATGAGCAGTTTAAAAATTCAGCTACACAAGAACTTATTAGACTGTTAAGAAAATTTACAGAAACTGAAGCAGTTAAGGAAAATTTCAAGGCAGAATTCATGAAGAAAATTTGTACAAGTTATCTTTTGAAAGTAGACATTCGCTCTTGTGCTGTCAAATTCTTCCCTAAAGACAAGAAACACCCAAACTACTTTATAGGGCCAGTTACTGAAGACTAAAGAACTGAAGTCACTTCAGCTCTTGAGATGCCAGAAGAGATGATGCAATGAAAAACTAAGCTGTTTCCCCTTCTCCTCCAAAAGGACTCAAAATTAAAAATCAAACCTAGCAATATGCAGATGCAAACCAGAAAATTGCTTCTTCTTAAAAAAATATGTTTTAAAACCACTGTTGCAGGAGATCATGAGACAATATAAATGTGCTATTCTCTATGGAACACTTCAGCTCTCCTGACTAAAAACAAATCAAGGCTATCAATTTCCCAGATCTCAATTAGTTCAGTTTTCATTGTTCTAACTAACAAACATTATTTTTTTCTCTTTTTATTTCTCAAACACACGACATCAGAATGAAATTTTACTAAATTTAGGCTCAAGCAGTAAGTTAATTAGTCCAGTGGGAACACATAATTAAAATAAAGACACTGTGACCATGTATGATCAAGACTTGTAGAGATACCAGAAAATATTCCAACRTTGAGTGTTTAAACAATATAATGACAGAAGAAGTCCACAGCAGGAGGTAAAGGAGTCAGAACTAGAATTTCACTACCTATAGCTTGTTGGCCACCTTGAAAATTCAGGTCTGACACCCTTGCTCACACATCAGGCTAGACTTTAACAAGCTCCAGGTTCCTATATAATTTGGTTTACTRATTGTTACTTGGAACTAAATTTATAATGTTCCCCATTCTCTTGATTGAAATGGGGTTTATAGATTTTAGGCAAGTACTTTAGCAAAAATGATCTTATAATTTCAAGCACACACACATACCATGAAGCAAGCTTTGCACTGGAAATTCATGCAAAAGAGAGGAACCTTCAACAAACAAGGAAGTCAATGGTATACACTCATCAGCGCCAGGCCAAGGCATYACTTTGTATCTGGCACCAGGTTTTGACTGAAGTTTCTGAACCAGTTATAACCAAACCTTCAGAGCAGAAGAGGAGCACAAGAGCTTGCAATGGCTTCCCTTTCTAAAAGGAGTATGGCCYCTGGCAGTGCTCTTGAAAATCACATCACTAAGACTGAAAGTAAAATAGATTCAGGGAAAGTCTAAACCTAAGCCAGCCCGTACATC
The DNA here is from genome assembly GCA_014549065.1 of Cardinalis cardinalis. Lineage (NCBI taxonomy): Eukaryota > Metazoa > Chordata > Aves > Passeriformes > Cardinalidae > Cardinalis > Cardinalis cardinalis. Next base: position 2,346,458 of record JACDOX010000082.1, on the reverse strand, counting down.
TGTAAACAATGGTTGGGACACAGACCCCTAAATTATTGGTTAAACTGTCCACAGAATAAAGTGAGCAACTCAAGCAAAAGACATTTCAAAAGATTAAAGTGTCAAACAGAAAAAAGCAAAGTACACATTAAAAGCAAGTCCCACCAGCAGATCAGCAAGTAATTTGCATAACAGTAACACTGGAGGCATCTTGGWGAAGGAAAACCAAAGAATTATTTCGGTTTCTAAAACAAGTACCTACCATAGTCTCTCATCTATCTCCCCAAAACTGAAAAAAATACAAAAGCAAAGGTAGTGAAAACATAGTTATGCATGTAATGATGGAATAAACAAAAAATATATTATGACAAATGCTGTTAGCTGCTGCTGACAAGTCACACATTGCTTTTCACAGGCAATAAAACAATTATCCATGGAAYAAAACTTATTGTTTATACTTCGTTGGGGAAAAATGTTTCACCTCTATTTCACACAATTGTCACAGCTGCTTGATATAGTTCCCTACACAATGATGACATTGTGTACACACATCAGTGCTGGAACTGCTGTCTCCAATTCATTCAAATTTATATTAGAAAGTGATCAAAATGAGACAAGGAGACTATTGGTTCATTTGGGACTAAGTAACTATTAATTGTCTACAGCACTGTCTTCATGGCTATATTCTTTTACTAGTAAATCCAAGTTCTGGGAAATAAATATTTTGGCAGTGGGACATCACGTACTGTTTGAGGGTTGTTCCCTCAKCTCTCAGACAAGCTGAGGGTCTGTCCCATGCTTACAAAATAAAGCCACTGATAGACCTGATATGTATTCAGCTATCTGAGCATCTGCAGCACATGCACAGCCCAGGAGCTCCCTGACCTTTCTGAGCCCAGAGGAATAACATGATGTCAATCTCTGACTGATGCATTCACTGACAGCACTCTGTTGTGAGGAAACCTTTTGATTGTCCTCCTTCAGCTTCAAGGTCCTGTCCTTTCACCAACTGATGAGAAGTCAGTGACCCAAAAACATCAACATCCCTATGAACCTCCTTGCTTTGCTGGACTAGGAAGTTATTACTGACCAAATGCTCTTGGTCAGGAAAAGGGTAAATGTAAACAATTGCCACAAAAACCTGATTCAGCTGTAACACGTATTTCACTGAACATTTAAAGAATGTCAAATTTCACTTGACCTGAAGGAACTGAACATATCTTAACTTCCACCCTCCCTCCTAACTAGGGAACTAACCCACCCCAGGAGCCCGCTCTGGGATCGCAGACAAACCCCCTGACACTCACCTTTCACAAGCCCAGGAGCAGAGCTGTACAAGTGAGAGCAGCTACAGTTGCTGCTACAGACCCCCATGATCTCACACCACAGCACAGCTGACAGACGCAATTGACTACCAAATTTTGTAATCCAGAAGTTTAARAAGCCCCATTTTAAGTTGTAGGTTTGTGCTAATATATCTACTTTGTCCTTTATGACTAAAATTTGGTGGCAGTAACAGTCCTGAAGCAACACATCTCCCTAAACACCTGATATTAGCTCCTATCAATAAAGTATCAATAAAGCTTTTAAAATACCAGGAGCTATTAGGAGTTTGTAATTAAGATTTATTTTCTACTTTGTAATGCAAATGAAAAATTCCACACTGAGAATAAAAACTATTGCATCAGAAAGACTTGCAGCACACAAGTTCACTCTTTCCTCTTTACAGTTTTGTCAGTTCTCAGACTCTTGCTCAAGAAACACCACCTCTTTAAAACCTGGGTGCTCTTTCCACTTATTACGCAATGAAGTTCCCATGTTGATTCTGACACAGCGAGAAACACTGAGCACCCAAGAGGAACACTTAGTACAAGCTTCATTGCAGACAGGAGAGTAAATTTACTTTACAGAGAGGCTCCAGCTAGTCTCTAGAAACACATGTTTTTTCAAAGAACTGAAAAATGTACAGGTTTAATATCTAAATACTTGTTGTCTCTTTGTAGTCTGAATAGTTTCTCAATACTGTGCTGCTAACTATTTGTGTAAAAATTACGGRACACCTATAAATGCTATTTGAAAGTCTCTTGCATATTGAAATAAACTGAAAATCAACACACAACAGATCCAAAGGTAGCTTTAAAGAAACCAAACTTTTCAATGTTTAAAGATCAGTTCAAAGTTTACTGAAAGACTTTTAGAGATTGAAATCTTGACATTACACATCAACCATGTCAAAACATAAATAAAATTCAGGAAATTGCAATTAAATTCTGTTAGGTTGACCCTGTGAGCTGCTCGCTCAGTTAAAAGTTACTGACAGAAGCTTTTTGAGGTAAGTGCATGTAAACTGACAGCTACGCCTCTGAAGATGTATGAAAAATAAACTCAGCATCTTTTACAATTTCAGCTCTTCCCTGCAACACTTTGAAGCATTCTGAATATACAGACCAGGCTAAACAATTACTATTCATAACCACAAACCTACAGAATTCAGCAGGGTCAAAATCACCTGCATTTCCATTACCTGTGCACTTTGTTTTTAACAGCCTCTCCTGATAAGAAACCACTTATGGGCAAGTTTAGTTGCAGTCAGAAAATAGAGCAGAGAATGCTTACTCATTTATTTAGAATTAAGTGATTTGGGGAATAACAACTGTTTCATTAGGACAAGCATATTCATGTGACGGTGGTCACAAGGGTTTTCAGGATGAGAGAAAGACTAAAATGTTGACTCCATGAGAAGGTTTGATTTATCATTTTATTATATATATTTTACATTATATTATACTAAAAAKAAAAAGATGGAGAAGGTTTCTCCAGGAGGCTGCTAAGCTAAGAATAGAATAGAGAATGATAACAAAGGCAGCTGGCTGAAACAGAGCGCGAGAGCCAGCTCTGCCATGACTGGTCAGTAAATCCAAACATCTACAGGAGACCAATTATGGATCCACCTGTTGCATTCCACAGCAGCAGATAACCATTGTTTACATTTGCTGCTGAAACTGCAGCTTCTCACAAGGAAAAATCCTAAGAGAGGATTTTTCACAAAAGATGTCTGCGACATATTCATTTTGTCACAAAGTCATTATGTTTCCCACCTCCTGCTAATAAATCTAGTTCTACATTTTTATTTCCATTTGTCAGCTGCATAAAAAACAGCTTCAAAATTTTCTTGGATAAAACAATTACCTAGCTGATAACTCTGAAGATGATGATTTTATCTTATAATAGCCTATCAATAATTTGCCATAATCTCAAAGAAACCCAAGATATTTGCTCTTGGCAACAGAGAAAGAAGTGGCACATCAGCAGTCTTAATAATTTAAGCACCTTGACAGTAACACAGAGGTGGAAAAGCTCCCATTTTTTTACCTTCTTCCACTACTAATCACCATATTGTTAAAGGGATATTTTGATTATTTTGAAGAGTTGAAAAAGCTTAGGCWAATAAGTGTGGGCTACAGAACAAAAAAAAGATGAGAAAAAGAATTCTGGGGAGCTTCTTACAGATGTAAAGATATCTAGGGCTAGAATGGCAGTTTACATTTAGAGAGCAATGAACACCTTTCAGGACTCCAAGCAGGTTACAAGCAGTAATTCCTCTAGTAAGCACTCTCACTCTAATGTCACAGATCTTGTGATAATACACAAAGGAAAGATTACAGCTGCCATTAGACCATTGAAGCATGATTCTCTGAAGGTGAGCCACCCAACAGCTTGAAAACTATCTCTGCATAACACAATAATTAGCCAGAGACCAGAGAAACTCATCTTCAAGAAAGACTGTGATACTCTGAATATGCGAACAGAGATAAACTAATTTTGAGATGACTTCTTACCCAATTGACTCTTCATCATTAGAGCTGTGTCTGCTGCAATCCTTTTGCCTTTTTCCTTTTGTGGAAGGCTTTCTGTTGTTGGCACTTAATCTCCACTGAAACAAAACAAATAAAATTGGCAGATTTCAAAAAAACCTGATTATGTCATAATGGATAATGCACAGAAAAATGGGACACTGAAACAATGCAACTGACCAAATATATCAAAGTTATTAATAGCATACACAGCAATTTTGCAAATAATTAATTTGTTTGATTTAAAGAATCCATATACCACCTAATCTTGAACAGAATTTTTTCTCTCCTGAAGAAATATACAGGACAATTCCATTGTTTCCCAATTTCAAGAGGGACTATACCAAACACAGACTTAAATATTAGGCCTTTTCCACATACTCACAAATAAACAAGATGCAGAAAGTAGAGGCCAATGCTGCGCATTTAGGCAAATTTTGCAGGCTACAATATGGATATAAAAGATATAAAATTCTARGAGGGAAAAGCAATTTGAAGGTTTGGGACTTAGGTGGCAAACCCCAGAACAGCAAGACTTAATTTTTTTTTCCACATACCCTTACCTTATCAGAAAGTACTTATATTTTCAAATTAAACAAAAGAAGCCCCACCAAAACATAGTTATTGCTGCAATTCCAGAAACCTCCAACCCTCCTTCTAATCTTTCTCATTTCTTAAAATTTAAAATATAATAAACCCAAGAGATGCTTGAAAATATGGCACTCAGGCTGAAAGCAGACAAACTTATCTTAATTTTTGACTACGTGTGGTTTGAAAGAGTACCCGAAAAGTTCATTCCAACACCATYTAGTTCACCTCATACCACTGGTGTTCAAGCACAGGAGAGACCTGTACATCCAAATCACTGAAAACCACACAAAGTTTCTCAAACAACATGGTGCAAACTCTGACAACTCACAACCAAGTTTTTTTAAAGTAGAACATAAAAACTAGGCAGTGTTTAAAGCATTTGAAATCCCCTGACACGTGGGAAAGTTTGAAATATATATAGATAGGAAAAATAAGAAACAGAAAACCAGAAAACATCCAGGAAATAAAGAATTTTTCAACTCACCATTCAAATCACAACTTTTATAGAGGCAGACAGGTTGCTGCTTGTAGCCACAGGAGACACCAGCTCCCATTTCAAAACCTGACTGCAACTAGAGGCTCTGCTCACTGAAAGCATTACCAGTACAGAACACAAGCCCRCAGCAAGTCTCTACTGCAGCATTCTCAAATGACCTGGCCTACCAAGAGACCTGGATCACATTACCACTACTCTAAGTCAAAAGAAATTCCTACCTTCCCTCACTACACCTTTCAACCTCCTCTGAAGGCRAGGAGGTCTGTTTGCCCAGGCCCATGATTCTGAAAGCACTAAAGCCAGCAACAAACTCTGGATGCTGAGCTGAAAGAAACAAGAGTAGCAAAGTATGTATCCAACACTTGACATTTGAAATGCTTACGAAATTTGGAAAAGATTTACAGAGGCAAATATTTGCTTCTATATGTGACTGAGATGATCCAGACAATCAGTTATGATAAATGCCATAAGACTCCTACAGTCTTTTGGTCTTAATACAGTTATTTCTGTATTAGCACTTAAAATTCTGTCAAGAGGCATAGAGTGCTTMATATATTCTCTTAAAAGCTTAAGCTCCTGGATAACTGAAAACTCAATGTAAAAGTTATTTCTATATAACAAAAAGTTTGGTAAGTGATCTGAACATAACCTAAAAGTTCAGCAGTCAGAAGACAATCAACTGAAAAAATATTAAATATCATATTTACCTTTATATTAATGATTTTCAAAATAGTYTGAAACTATACCCAAAGACAAACTACTTTTCATGATTTAGACTAAGACTCCCATGTCTGTAAATGTATGCTTGCAAACAGATTTCAGACTTACACACTTGCCTCTCTCAAGACAGTCTGGATTAGTTATTGGTCACAAATCAACACTTGGTGTTGAAAAAACCAGCCTCCAAAACTAAACCAAAACCTCATGTAACATTCTCCTACACACTTTACACTCTGAAGAACTTCTCTTTACCTCTTTTAAAGGGTAGTCACAATGGTGGGAGCCTGGGAGCCTTGCCAAAGGGGACTGAACTTGGACATCCTCTGACTTGGTGTTTGTTTTCTTCTTTGGTATACGAAACTGAAAATAGATGATGTTACACATGGTAAAACTAAATTATCTACTGATGCTATGAGCTGACATACCTCTATGTACAAYGTTGTCTTAACTGGGCAAAATAAAGTTGGAAGGGAAGCCCTGACTTGTGACTTTACTTGAAATGCATTCCTCATTAATGCCTGATCCCAAATCATGCGTCATACCACAATGAGCTCGTTTTAACACATGAAACCATCTGAAAAAGTTCTATTTCATTAACTTTACATCTTCCAAGGCGACAAAAAGGTGACAACCAATCCCCTGGCACAGTCTTCTTGGTTTCTTCTGATTTGTTTACACTCCAGTTTAACTGTCTCAGCTTAGAGAATGATAAAGAGAAAAGTAAAGAGCTGAATGTCATGACCAGGTTTGCTTTCTCAAAAGAAAAAATTCAGTATGAAGAACAATTTTGGTATGATAATTTAGCATCAGACTTTAATGTTCTCAAAATGGTATCAGCTACTGTCATTGCCAACTCCCACAGAAATAGAGACAAAATTTGAAAGTAATTATTGAAACAGAAAGCAGTTAATAATCCACATGAATTCACCAGTTCAGAAAAAAAAACATAGGTAGGAAAGAAGGTTTGTTCACTGAAAATCAAAAAAATAACCAAACTAAATTTGTACTAGTTCATAAGACAAGGAAACAGGATGATATTTTCTATCAGTTAATTAAACCAGTTAAAGTATCAACTGAAAGAATAAAAGCCCAAGCATTGCTATTTCTCCAGGCATCCTGAGAAGCAAAACCTTACATTACAAATACAACCAGATGAGAATGTATCAGAGAGGGAATGCAACATTTACACATCGCTGAATCTAGCTCAGGCAGGAAAAAGCTGAAGCTACTCCATATGATGGACACTGTAAAGCATCCTATGAACTTGATTTGCAAGCCACCAGATGCCTTGCATTGTAACATGAAATTAAAAGCAGGGATTCCAGAACAGTGCCTAATTATTAACACCTTAACTGCATTCATTAGCTCAGCAGGTAGTCCTTCAGACAGACCATAAGGAAGCATGCTGCACCCTAATGAGATAATATTTCAGTCCTCCAGTCTGAATCCTGAGCGCTCTTACTCCTTCTCTACACTTCTTTGAAACTAAGACTAAAGTTTTTTGTAATTGGACCCAAATTTCTATACAGTATCTCAGGCTGCCTTTGATSGTCAAACACTGTAACAAACACTCCTTTAATAACAGTTTCTTCAAAGTCTATGACATACCTGTGTCATACACAGGTAGCAACTTCTCAGACAAGTACCTCCCTTTTCAATCAACATGGAAGGATTGAAACAAGACATTTTCTTATTCAGCAGCTCCTACAAGTAGATTGTTTCAAATTTGTTTGGTTGGTTTTGTTTTAGAAGGGGCCTATAAACGCATTTATCAGTCAGAATGCATATTTCTGATCTGCACTGTAATGGCTAGGAACAAATTTCTTACTTCTGACCTCCACCTGCTGCCTGACTAGCAGTTTCTGTTATGAGATTCCAAAGAACACACAGTTATCTAGAATTCTAACATACATTTAAAATTAAAGAGGTTCTGATAACTTCTGTAATGACATAACAGACAACATTAAGTACAGATAAAGTCAGACTCAGTAAAAAGAAGAGACAACTGACAGAAAGGGATAAAAAGCACAAGATACATTCACCAGCAACATTTTCAGCTCACCACACAGCATCTTCCCAATGCTTGCACTCATTAAGAAGATGTTGGTTTACAGCACCCACAATTAACTTACAGAGCAAGCACAAAGTCAACAGGCAAAGAGAGGTCTGAATCTATGCTAAACACAAGGTATGCAGTTGCCTCAGCTTTTCCCAAATAAAAAGTGGCTAACTCTACACATACATGTGCATACACACTCGGCAGACTCATCTAAATCAGCAATACTTTCCTGAAGGTTCCCACCTGTAAAAGCAAGGGCCAGAGAAMCTGCATAACCACAGCGCTGGAAACAGCTCATTTCTAAACCACTAGATCACCCAGATCTCACCCAATCATACCTGCTTCTGTGTCTACCATTTGTTCTCTCCAGTACCCCCACAGCTAGAAACTGCTTCTAACAGGGATACTTTAGGAAAAAATACACACTAGCATAAGAAGCCTCTGAGTACCTCTCTGCAGTAACCAACTTTTACACAGTTTTGCAGCTGTTCTACTTACTTCAAATTACTCTAAAATTTTAGGTGTTAGCCTAGGTCTTAAAATAACTTGGAAAACATCCTGTTTATGTGTAATCAAATGCTAAGCCTATAATGTATTAATAAATGTACAACAGTAGACATTACTATTGACTGCTACCACAATAAACAGTTTCCCAAGAAAGCATGTTCCAACAAAGTGAAGAATCAATTTGGTTGTGCAAACACATCAGAACACACTAGGATATCCACAGCCTCAAAATAAAATGTTGAAAATTTCAGGAACACTTACATGACTTGAAGATGATGTTCCTCCTGACATGGTTTTCTCTACTGGAAAAAAATACAAAGGAAAAAAAAAAAAGAAACTTAACAATTTCTGGTTTAGTGATTAAGAGGCAAGTAGAACCACAGTAGCAGGCACAAAGAAAGAACAAGAAAATAATTCTTCAGTAATCTAGAACAAAAAAACACATTCATAACATGGATCAGGTTGCCCAAAGCCTATTCAACCTGACCTTGAAGACTCCCAGGGATGGGGCATCCACTGCTTCTCTGGGCAACCTGTTCCAGTCTCACCATTCGCATTGTAAAGAATATTTCTTCCTTGTGTCCAATCTACACCTACCCTTTTTGAATTTATGACTGTTCCCTCTTGCCCTGTCACTACAAGCCTTGGTAAAAAGTAATTGACAGCCACACACCTGGGCAAGGCTCTGGATTGTCAGTATAGACTAAATTTTTAATGAAATTGTCCTAGAATCTATCCTTAGTTATGACATTTACTGATTAACTCCTTGCTGCAGGCACACAACTCATAAGAAGTTCACACTTAGACTATAGAGTGAAAAGGAGTAAAAGAAGACATCTGTACCACTGCAAGGGCTCCCAGAATAAGTAATAGACAAGGACTCCTGTTAAACTTACAAACTTCATCATTAGAAGAACACAGCCTCAGAGATTCCAGCATTTATGGGTATTCTCTTTTACATATTCTAAATGACACTGGCATAAGACCTTGAAAGATTACAGCTAGTTTGCAGCCTCTCGAGAAGCCAAGTTCGGGGACTTTTACTTATCTCGGAGGTTTTTTTAAGTTAGAGCCATAGTCCCCCAGGGTGGGGAAGGCCCGATAAAGAAAAGCCAAAGTAGTGCCTGTTCCGACGCCTGCGAGGAGGAAGCGCGGTCGCACGGGGGCCGCCTGACAGCTCGGGGGAGCGGCACCCCCGGGAGCGGCACCGCCTGAGCCCGGCCCGGCACCGGGCCCCGAGCTCCGCACCCCGGCTCCCCACGCTGGGAAGGGAACAGCTTCCCTCTGACAAACCCGCAAATCCCGACGGCCTGAGCCAGCAATTCCACCTTTCCACACTCTCTCCTCAGCATTCTCCCAGAGGCGCAGCACCGCCGCCACCAGCCCTCCCTCCGTCCCTCGGTGCCCTCCGCTCAACCGCGCTGGTGGCTCCGCTCGTTCGCGGCAGACACCGCGGCCCCCCCACAACGCTGCCAGCCGGCTGCAGCTCTGCTCTGCCCTGCCCTCCTCGCCCTCGCCTTCCTCCTCCTCCTCCCTCCTCTCCCGCCGAAGGGCCGGCAGCGGGCGGGAGCGAACGGCCCCGGTGTCAGCACCAGCACTCACCGCCACCACCGGAGCTGTTTACCCAGGCCGGCCCCGCCGCCGCCTGCGCAGCTTCCCCGGCTACTTCCGGGCCGGGCACCGCCCCGCTGGGCCGTGCCGGAGCCGCCGCCCGGSCGCGGCCCCTCAGGCCCTCCGAGCTTTAACCTGCTCGGGATGAGCTCGGTCTGACCAGCTGAAAGCCACTAAAGAGCTGAGAAACCGCATTTCTTRTAAAGGAGCAATAATGAACCCGGGCCGGCCCAGGTTGAAGTTGTACCTTGCAAATGACATTTCCCTCAGCTGACACCAGACCCCGCCAAATTAATGCCCTGCCAGGGGGGGATGCACAGCYGGGGAGAGCCCTAAGAACCCTGCTGGCCGCGGTTTGCAGCCGCTGCCCTTAGAAATCCTCCTGCAGCCAAGAGGAGAAGATTTGTTGGCTGGGTTTTTTTGCTGGGTTGTTTTTTGTTTGTTTGTTTGTTTGTTTTTTCAGGGTAGCTTCAGAATTGTAAGTTTTCTCTGGCGCTTTTTGCTTTGTTTTCTCCGTGGTAGTGGGAATTGTAACTGGTGTGGACGAATGTTTCGTTTCATACTCGAGGTGTAGCTTTAGCTTACTGTCAGGTGTGGATTACAAACATGAGAGRTTAGTTTGTAACTTGGAACTACTAGAGTGCTTTATGTGGCCACAGACCATCAGCTACTGATAGATCTTGTAGATATACGCCCCAGCACTTAAAGTAATGAAAACTGAAACCATGATTTGGTTTATTTTTTTTCATGCAGAGGACTTGTCTACACTCCCAGAGTGAAAAAGATTTCCATCTATGATGATGACAGATTTTACAGAAGAGCATACGGTAATATTGGGCTTTACTAGAATGAAGTGGTTTTAAATGGAAAAAAATAGTAATCGTTATGGATCTTATGTAGTACTTATACTGGAGTGGTGTTTACAATATGCCAAATGCTGCAACAAGCACCAGCTGAATTTACACCTGAAGCACTTTAGAATCTGAATAGAAAAGTGGAAGGAAGGGAAAGAGGGATTATTTTTCCCCAAAAGCAAATTTTTAAAACTAAGGTAGCAATTGTAAAAGCTGCCAGCATATAAAACCTTGAATATTGCATTTATATACAGACAGTGAAGTACAAACAGCTATCAATGCTGATTTAGAATGAAGACTTACAACAAAGGAGTGTATGCATTATGCAGCTGTATCTGGAGCAACCTGTAATTGCTACTCTTTAATTCTATAATTAATTGTGTTACTGCAATAAAATCAGTTCTCTGGACTAATAAGTATATAATTCTAAGCTACTATTTAAGTAAACCCCAAAATGATAACCTATCATTAATTGCCTCAAAACTTTTCATTTTGCATGCTGAAGGCAAGTTTGGGAAGGAAAGTCATATGTGCACTTTATGTAAAACTGTGCTTGTTTGTTTGTTTCTGCTTCCTGAAATCTTCAGCAACCCTTCACAATGCTTTGTAAAGTAGATGTTCAGGGTTTAATTTGGAATCACACATCCTTGTTTTGGAACTGAAAAAACAATGTTGCTGTTAGTAGCTGAGGTAAAAGAATAGTAACCGCCTGCACTCTATTATTTAGAAGACAGGAATGACCATGAAGAGAGGACTTAATAACACTGGCCCAGTGGMGATTACTCAAAAAGAAAATACTTATGGTGTTTTATATGTTGAAAAGCAAAAATGGCTTTGTTTGGGATTTTTTTGTTGGTTTTTTGTTTTGTTTTGTTTTAATTTAGGAGTGTAAGAAATAATTTTGCTAAGCACCTTAYCTCAAGGAAACTTGCATTCCTTGAAAGAGTTGGGTTCCAAATCAAGTCGCTTACATGAAAATATTCAGATCACTTTTTGTCCTAGTAATTGGCTTTATCAAATGGTACAGTAACTTTTAACATAGAATGTAATTTACTGTGTTCTATAAAACTTCTTTTAGTTCAGCAAGAAAAACTTAAAGGTACACAGTCTAACTTGCCAAATGTAACTTGATTCAGACCGTTTACAGGAAAAAAAATTACTGTATTAGGACTAAACTCCTGTAAAGGTAGGATTCTGACCACACCAAAGGTTATACCCTGTTTGCCATTCTAAAGCCAGTGACAGTCAGTAGTAGATTGARGAATTACCAGGAAATAGAAGGTTATGCTAAACTTAATTTTTCAGCTGCTCAAAAATCACTTTCTGGTATAATTCATTTCAGTCATTAGAGATAGTCTGAATTTGGAGATCTCAGTCCAACCTCATGATAGTTTGCTGCCTAGACTTTCTTTTCTCCTGCTCCTGGATCACAGTGGCTACTTTATTCTGTCATCCATTCCTCTATTTCCATGTGGCGAGTTCTTGCAAGGATGAATTACTAACTAGAGTGATTAGCAGAAAGCAAACACATGATTATTATCTGTTCTAGTGCAGCTGAAGGTAGAAGAACATGGAAAGTATGCTGGTACACAAGCAACAGGAAGGTTTAAGTCCTTAGTAAGCACAGCTTATTTTCTTTAAAAGTTCAGGGTGCAGTTATGACACTTGGACTATGTCCAATTGCCTAGGCCTATATTTCAAAGATGGCCTTGAAACTCAGTGGAGTTCCAAGATAATGGCTAGGAGACAGCACAATAAAAGTTGTTCAAGTGAACAATGAACCATGTACATGTGCCTCCTTCTTAAAGCCCTTAATTCAAACTACCTTAAACAGATCTTTAAATAAACATGCTACTTACAAATTTTTAACTACCAAGTTGAAATAAGGTGTAATAAAGGCAGAGGAGTTACTGCTGTTGGAACTTTGCAACTGACATCTCTAAGAGGTTTTAGAAGCAGCTGGTTTGCTATACATCACCATTAAATACTCTGGTTCAACAAGTATTTAATTTGTAACACCTTTTAAATCTAAATTCTAATGCAGGGAGGGGTGAGTAGACAGGTGTTGTGTGGAGGTCTATCACTACTTAAGAAGACAATAATAGTCTTCTTAATTTGTAGTGGTTACAAATACAGCGTGAACTCAGTGTGAGGAAACTAACAGAGAGTTCCAAGTATCAAGAACTAAAATATGACTTCAATATAAAAGGGGAACTGAGGCACCTGGATACAAATGAGTCCTTTGTTTTCAATTACTACAAGAATGGACATGAGCAGAATCATGAACGCTACGAAGTTCTGGGACATTCTATTACCCAGTATGTTTATGAGCTCCTGGAAAGAGTCTGCATGCTGCAGAAGGTTTATATTCCTACTGATGCTACAGAGGATGAACCAAGAAGCTTCTTTTTCATGAGTAAGGATGCATTAACCAGTTCCTCTAGCCTAATTATCTTTCTTCAAGACCATGGAGCTTTTCGTGCTGGACAGTGGGGGCGTAGGGCAATTGTCAGTGAGGGCTTGAAACACGGAACACAAATACCATTCATCAAAATGGCCCTGCAGAGCCACTGGGAAGTGATTGTACTGAACCCCAATGACAATTTCGCTGATATGAACACTGAAAAGGAGAGATTTTCTGTCAGACAGTCTGCCTGTTCRATCCCCAAAAGGGGCAGCAGCAGCCCCGAAGAGCACACTGTGTATGTATGGGATCATTTCATTGCAAAGAGTGCAGCCAGCAATGTGGCCTTCATTGCCCATGGCTATGGTGGGTTGGTGTTTGTTGATCTGCTGGTGCAGAGGAAACGTGAGGTGATGAATAAAGTGTACTCTGTGGCATTCATTGACTCCACACACAACATACGGCACCAGAGCAGACACGATCCAGAAATACAGGAATGGATACACAAAAACTGCCGAGAATGGGTGTCAAACAGCAAACCCCTAAATAAAACTGTGCACTTTCTCATGAGAGTAAATTGTCCTACTTTCTCTGCTGGAACAGAAAAGTATGGTTTAGCACCCTCCTGCTGCTTACAACCCATCTTTAAGTACTTGAAGATCATGCTGAAAGCCAAGATCACAACAGCCTTGAGGAATTCACCTGTTGCAACCAGAAGCAGCACAAGAAAGAAGACTGGCAATTAATAAAGGTACACTGGTTTGTTCTTGATGGTGGTCTCTTCCTTTCATAAGTGCCTCTGCAYGTTTCAGTCACTTAAGTATTGGAATATGATCCCAATATTACCGGGTGGAACGTGCCTGGGCTTGTCTGACCCTTGCTGCTGGACCAAAGGCAGCAGCTGTGGTGTTTCACCACAGAGACACCTTTRGCTGGCTGTATGTAGCAGCTAGGCACTTGGAACAAGTCCAGGCAGGCAGGAATTCAGTTATTACCTCTGATGGAAAGGCTTTAGGYGRGGTGAAGAGGAAAAGGAGATGGATTCTGCCACAGGGTTTAATCCAGTTTTATTCCAGGGTCACAGATCTCTGAATCTTGTAACAGCTACAACAGAATCCCRACCACATGGTCTCAGTGTCCTTTTAAGCCTGGGGAAAGGGGGAGGGGAAGGGATAGGTGTGCCACCAACCAGGTGGGAGGGGGGGGAGTCTCAGGGGACAATGACACCTAGACTGGCCAATGACCCCAGGGCTGAGAAGCATCTTTTGAACTCCACCAATCAGATGATGGCCTTGCTGGCCTACTGAGGTTGACAGCATTTAGCAAGGGGAGGGGAAGGGAGAAGGTATTGCCACACCTGGGAAAGGGCTGGGATAGCTAAAACAGGAAATTGCATCACACTGTAACACTTAAGCACCTTCATCTCACTGTGGAGAAAATCACAGTTCTAAGTTTGAAACTATGGTTTTGAGAAGTCTCCCCCTTCTGTTTGCRCCAAAAACACCTCTTTGGCGACTTSATTCATGACCCACCGCACACACAAAAGATGCATGGCACAATGAGCATGAGAACCAAAAGCCCTACTAAAATATAAAACCCTATTTTTAAAAGCCCTTTCCACAATGGAGAAAGATCAAAAAATCCAACCACATCATCGATCCAAGATCCAGTGATCTCCCCAAGCTTTTTTATACTTTCCTCTATCTTTTTGATGTTCTCGTGAATTGACTTTGAGTTATCTGTCAGGTTCATGCAGCACATTCCCTCAAATTCCTCACATCCATGTCCATGTGCCAGCAGCAGATAATCGATTGCTGCTCTATTTTGAAGAGTTGCCTGTCTCACACTGTCAATGTCTTTTAACATGTCACTCAGTGTAAGAGAAATGGCTCGAGCATGTTTGCTCAACCAACAACCCATGTGGTCCAATTGAGTCAAGGCCACCCCCGATGCTGTCTGAGGTGAGAAAATTGCAACAGCAATTCTCCAAGCCTTGTCCCAAGTGTTTACCTCATCATCACAATTTGGACTATACTGTTCCAATGATCTTTTCCCTTTACGGTTTTGCTCTTTCAATGATTTCAAATCAGGTGACAACAATGAAATTCTTCCAATGCTGCATGGACTGCCTTTGACATTTGCAGATATGCCATGCCAAATTCTGTCCCCACAAATGAAAAAGATCCCCTGTGGCAATTGTGCTGGAACTTGGAGTGATGCTTTGGTTGTCATCTTGGTGTATTTGCACCAAGCCAATGCATTTTTGTAAAAGGCATGATTCGGAGTRACATCAATGGTCTTATTTTTTGCTTTTGTCACATCCGAGATTTTGAATCTCATGCAAAGTTCCATTGTTGTGGACCCAAAAATTTCCAATTCCTGAGGTTCAGAGGAAGCCACAGGAAGGAGTTTTGTCCAAGAACACCACTCATTCACAGGATCCATTATGACCTGTAAGACTTTTACAGGAGTGTGTTTTGGAACTGGCCATTCGTCCAGTGGCAATCCAACCATGCATGTTGAAAATGGTCTCCCTGGCCTTGAGTGTGTCAAGCAAATGCTGTCTAGATTTCCTGCCTGAGCCAAAGCTTCCCAAATATTCTGTTTTGGTTGGACAATGGGTAAATCTGCCCCATTGCTTAAAGCAATAGGTGGAAGAATGAGGCACACGAGCATTACCAAGCTCATGGCTTCAYCCTTGGTGAGAAGCTTTGCCATGTTTTTGACACCCAAACCCCAAAATAAACCCCCAAGTCCTTGTTCTTTTATGTCTTTTCTGAGTCGATGTCTGGAGTCTGGTTCTCTTCTTCTGTCTGTGTGCTTGCTTCTCTGTTTCTGGGATCAGTGTCTTCTTGCTCTCGAGTCCGATATGGCTTCATGTGTCACGCCGACACCCACTTCAGACCTCGCCCTGTGGAAACACAAGCGAAACCCTTGCCCCATGTAATTAATTTGAAAGGACCTTCTTATTTGTCCTGTCTCTGGGTTTCTGATCAAAACTACATGATTCTCCTTTAGTTTTGCCTGAGAGTTGTTAGAAAAGTGTCTTAAAATTGGTGGATTGGGCTCTGAAGAGGAGCTGTTGAGAAAATTCAACACATGTTCAACCTTGTTTAACCTCATGTGAGGCATCRCCTCTGGCTCCCCCCTTTTTTGTCTATCCAAAAGGGATTTCCAGGTATGATGTATTCTTTTAATGATTGCTTGACCCRTGGGGGAATATGGAATACCAAATGTGTGTCTGACACCCCACTTTTTCAGGAATTTGTCAAGCACCTTCTTGTGTATGTTGGGCCATTGTCTGTTTTTATCTCTTGAGGTACACTTAATGATGCAAATGCTTGCAAGAAACGTCGACAGGCATGTTCTGCTGTTTCTCCTATATGTGCTGATGCAAAGACTGCTCCTGAAAATGTGTCCACTGAAACATGAACATTTTTGAGCTTTCTGAATGACGGATATTTTGTGACATCAGCTTGCCACAGTTGAAGACTTTGCAGTCCCTGTGGATTGACTGCTCCTGTGGAAGCAGGAGGCTGCACAAGCTGACAGTCTGGACAAGCACTTATGATTTCCCTCGCCTGGCTCTTTGAAAGACGAAAGGATTCCATCAGTGCCTGTGCATTCTGATGAAAAAATGCGTGGCTTAATCTTGCCTGCTCAAAAAATGTCTGGTAGGGTTTGTGAAATGGGCACTGTCAACCTGTCTGCCTGAGCATCCCTTTCTGCTAGAAATCCTGGAAGCGATGTGTGTGCTCTGATGTGAGTGATGAAGTATTTATGTTGTGAAGTATTTATGTTCTCTGTTTTCTAGCAATATTTATGAAGTATTTATGTTCTCTGTTTTCTAGCAATATTTTCATGCCTGACAAGTATGAATATAAAACTTTGTTGCTGGTCTCTTTCAAAAGTGAACTTTCCAACTGTTGGACCACACCTGCAACATATGCGGAATCTGTGATCAGATTGAGAGGTTGTTTGAACAACAACAAGGATCACCCAATGGTACTGCTGCAGAGGCGTTTACTTGTTGATGCTTGGAACGGAGAAGGCAAGTCTTGGAGCATCATCTGAATGAAGYGGAATGCTGAAGAAACAGTCCTTGAGGTCAATGACCACAAGCAGCCAATCTCTGGGAACCATTGAGACTGAGGGAAGTCCCAGTTGAAGTGGTCCCATGTCTTTGAGGACTTCGTTGATCTTCCTGAGGTCRTGCAACAGTCTCCATGTGCCTGATGCTTTCTTTCAGATGACAAACACTGGAGAGTTCCATGGACTATTTGTTGGCTTGATGTGTCCCTTTTGCAGTTGTTCTTGGATCAGGTTTTTCAACGCACTCAACTTTTTTTGCTCAAGGGGCCACTGATCCACCCCAACTGGATCATCTGTCTTCCAAGGTTAACTTCAGTGTGGCAAGTGCCGCAGTGACCCCCACTGAAAATCCACCTCCAAGTTTGTGCCCCRTTGTGCTAAAAGGTCTCTTCCCCATACTGTGATGGGCTTCTGCACAACAAAGAGACAAATGATCGCTGTTTTGTTTCCTGGTCCTGTGACAACAATRGAATTCTCACTCWGCAGACACAGAGAACTTCCCCCTATGCCTGTGAGGGAACCCAAGGGCACAATCAAACTCCATTCTCGAGGCCAAAAGACGTAGGATATAACTGTGACGTCTGCCCCTGTGTCAAGCATTCCTCTGACGACGATTGTTCTTTCTCCACAGGTCAACTGACAAGTGACAGTGGGTCAATCTTGGCCTGTATGTTTCACCCAGGAAGTATGTATTTCCACGTGTTCCTTTGAAGGAAATCCTTCTTTGTCAAACATTGGCATGACCTGCTCCATGGTGTGTGGTGGCAAAGCAAWAGCTTTTGCTACCGGGGTGTTTTCTGCCACAATCAATGGTGGTTGAAAAGCCTTGGCTAAAACCGTCTACTCTTCGTTTCAATTTGCTGAAACAATTGAAGGATAAACAAGAAGTCTGAGGGTACTGCTTCTGTCTTTAACAATTATCAAGAAATCTTGTCTCTTGGATGAAGTCCTGTTGACACCTGTTGCTATCACTGCATGACTTCCATCCAAGAARCACGTTAACTTGGAAGCTGCCAATGTGCACTGCACTCCTGGTGGGAGGAGTTCTGGGTCACTGGGGATTCTGCTGATGACTTTGCTGAGGAATGCAATATATCTGTGGTTTCCTGGGCTAATATAAATCCAGATCCGGCTTGCTCAGGACTAAAGCCCACACGGACTTGCATAGCCGGAGGACAAAAGACAAGAAGCGCTCTTTGCCACGTGGAGACGAGTCTCCAGTTTATTAGCTTGATACAGGACGCTCCTGGTGGCAGCAACCACCCAGGTAGCAAAGAGGGTGTGGCCCTTACCTGCAGTGGATTTTATACCCAGGGGAAAGGGGGCGGGGAAAGAGGACTGTGGCCAATGGGATGYCATTAGGGTGGGGCAAGGGGAGGGGCCATCTGTGGGACAGACCACTAAGGGAGGGGGGGTATGGGGACAAACCATGTGATGAGAAAGGGGGAATAAATGGTCCACGTGACCTGACATACCCAGTAAAATTTTCCCATCACCCAGGGTAAAAACACCAACTAAATAAACTATTTAGTGCACTACAACAGAGGGAATCTGTCCGACGTTCTCTGATGATTGTCCTGTCTACTCTTGTGTCATCGCCATCACTTGTGTCGACATGCGCTGACGATGTTGCGCGCTCTTTTTGGCGTTTCCCGGACATGGTAGAGGTTTTCCATCCATATCCATTTGAGAATAACATTCATTTGCAAGATGTCTTCCTCTTCTGCATCTTGGACAGAGTGGCCTTTCATTCTTTGGCACTTGCACTTGTGCTTGTGGGCMGTTTTTCTTCRTGTGTCCAAATGCTCCTCACCTGTAGCATTGTCCTCCGGATGAGCTGCTCTTCTTTTCGATGCTTGCTAGAACTTCGTCCATCTCTTGTCGATCTTCTCATTCTGCAATTGAAGCATTCTTTCCATTTTTYCTCCCAACTGTCCTCCCAGTTGTTCTTCCAACTCTCCTTGCAATTCCTGCTTCACGATGGATGCAATGTGCTGAGGTGTTCCAACTTTGCTGCATGCCTCTAACATTTCTGCCAAAGAAGGTTGACCGGGCATTGCACTGATGACCTGTTGGCAATCCGGATTGGCATTGGCATAGGCAAGACTTTTGATGAGATGTGGTTTCACCGCATCATCAGTCACTTGTCGATCCACAGCTTGTGTGAGTCAATCTATAAATGATGAAAATGGTTCAGTGGGACCTTGTCTGACATTTGTGAACGGGATATCTTGTGCTCCTGCTGGAGTAATCTGCAGGATTGCTTTTCGTGCTGCTTCCTTGATGTCATTCAGCACTCGTCTTGGGAATCTCGCTGCTTGCTCTGTTGGATTGTCATCTGGAGGATCACCTGCTAACTGTGCCACTGTGAGCTTTGCATTTGGTCCGCCTTGGTATCTGAGCCTCAGCTCTGCGAGAGATCTTCTCCATCTTGTGTCCCACAAGAGATTCTGCGTGTCAGTGAGAATCAGTGACACAAGGCATCTGATGTCATAAGGTGTAAAGTCATACATGTTGAAAGTTCCCTTCAGAAGCTGCTTAAAATATTGTGAATTCAGTCCATTGTCTCTGATGGCTTTAGCTAATTCTTTGACCACCTTGTGATCCAGTCTATACCACCCKGGATTCTGACCCTGTGCATCGTATGTCACTGACATTGTGATGTCTCCCAAACCTTGAAATAAGTCTTTTTCTTTTCCTAGTTCTTTTCTAATATCTGTCCAATCCATTGTTTCAACTTCCTCTTCTTCTGGAACCTGCGTCTCCATGGGTATCTGCATGTACAGTGGAGTTGTAGAAGTCATTGGTGTCTCTGGAATCCGCATTCCTCGTTTTGATGAAGTCTTTGGCCTTGCTCCTAAATCCRGAACAGGAATCTGAAATTCTCGTGCTTGCATTACCATGGCCGTGCTTAAATATTGTAGAAGGTATTTGGCTGCACTCCTTGGTACAGTGATTGTTGGCTTCCTGCCTGAAGAACTGGCTGCTTTTGCTGCTGAAAACATCCATGCTGGAACACTCTCTGAGGCAGTAATGCRTATTGTATCATCCTGTTGTTGTGCCTCATCAGAAGTGTCTTGAGCTTCATGAGATTCAGAAGCTGATGAAAACTCCATTTGCTGTGTTGTACTTGTCTTCTTTGATTTAGATTTCCTTTTGTACGTAGTTGGAAAAAAATGCTGCAATGTTGCAGTCCCGGCAGCAGACRGCGCTGTGGCCYGGCCGACCAGGTCTGGCAYGMTGTCCKGCAATGTGGTGAGCCCAGCACAAGGTGGCGCTGTCGCCCGCCTGGTTGACCGCAATGGCGGCGCGACCGCGATCGGCTC